>OZ038479.1:105037356-105072356 GCA_964036315.1 Acanthosepion esculentum
AAGCTTCCAAACGATTCCTTTCTGGTGTCTGTGATAACAACAATGGCAGGTAGGTGTGTGGATTTACTGTATTTTTCTTTCTTCTTCTTTCACTGTCTTCCCTCTTTTTCTCTTCTCTTTTTCCTTAGTTTTTTCTCAATCACTTTCCACTAATTCATCACTTTTTCATCTCTCTTTTTTTTTCTGTCTTTCATATTCTCTCTTCCTTTTTTTCTCTCTCAACTCCTTGTCTCTCTTTTTTTATTTTCTTCCTTTCTGTTTAAGTATCTCTTTCTCCCTTTTATTTGTTAACCTTTCTTGCACGTGTTTCTTTTCTCTCTCTTTTTTTACGACTTTTCTCCCTCTACCTCTTTCTCTTGTTTCCTTTTCTATTTTCTTTTTCTTTTTTGCTTAAAAATGGAAGAGGAGTGAAATAAGATGAGAAATAAGAAGAAAGAGAAACCGCTTTCCCTTTTTATATATTAGTATTTCTGCCTATAAAACGTCCACTTCTGTATTTTCCCATTTTCTGTCTTCTCTCCCTCTCTTCAGTCTTTTTTCTATCTTGAATCATTTTCCATAGTCCATCTTCTTTCTAGCTTCTACATTTTTATCTTTCTCTTGCCTTCTCTTCTCTTCCATCAATATCATCAATTCTTTATCTCCATCTTCTCTTGATTCTTCTTTTGACAAACTTTCTCTAGGTGTTTATTTTCCTTATCTCTCATTCTGGTTTTATCTCATACACACACTCTCTCCCCTCTCTTTCTCCCTCTCTCTCTCCCTTTCTATTTCTCTCTCCTTTTCCCTCTCTCTTTTTCCCTCTCTCTTTTTCCCTCTCTCTTTTTCCCTCTCTCTTTTTTCCTCTCTCTTTTTCCCTATCTCTTTTTCTCTCTCTAACTCTTTTTCTCTCTCTAACTCTCTCTAACTCTCTCTCCCTTTCTATTTCTCTCTCTTTTTCTCTCTCTCTCTTTTCCCCTATCTCTTTTTCTCTCTCTAACTCTCTCTCCCTCTCTCTTTCTCCCTCTCTCCTTTTCTCTCTCTCCCATTCTCTCTTTTCCGTCTCTCTTTTTCTTTCTCTCTGTCTCACTCTCTCTCTCTCTCTCTCTCACACACACACACACACACAACACTTATTTTGTTCTCTTTTTTTTAAACTTCTCTCTCTCTATTCCATCTTTCTTTTCACCTCTCTTTTGTTTCACTCCCCCTACCTTTTTATTGTTCTTTCCTTCTCTTCTCTTCTCTTCTCTTATTTCTTCGCTTTTCTTTCCTTTATCATTTTCTCTGATTTTTGTCTTTCTTACTTTTCTCTTTTTCCCAAATATTGACCAGATGCCAGAATTCACAGCTACAACAGCATAATTTGTTTCTCCACGTTTTCTTTATTTCCTTTACATATTATATTTGGGCGGCTAATTCTTTTCTGACTAATGACACTGACCAATTAATCTCATTGAAAGTTTCCAGTTAGTCCATTTTTTATTTTTGTCAGTTGTTATTCTTTGTCACATTATTTTTTTTTTCATTACAAAACTCACTAGTTTATAGTCAATAACGATGACTTAGTTTTCCTACTTCATATAATGCAATTCCTTTCCCGGCCCCTAATCCTTAACCCATCATCATTCTCTTTTTCTTTTCTTTTACAGTGATGTTCACTCTGTACTAGACCTAAGAGCCACTCGATCTAGAAGGGTACAGAATAAGAGACACAATATATGGTGATATGTAGGAAAGATAACAGTTGAACATAGACTTGAATAAGTTAAGTATCAGGGAGTGGCTTGTGGTAAGAAGCCGATCCAGAAAATAAGACTAGACAATATCAGTGAGGAGGCATGGTGGATTAATGAAAAGTGGCTCAGATTGAGGAATTGGAGAGCCGAGTTCATATTCCAGTTGAATGAATTACATTCACTTACGTGCTAATACTCTTGGGAACTGAACCCTTTATTTAATCTACAGGGGTAGACTGTTCTCATTTCACTGATATTGTCAGTCATGTGCCATGCGTGATACACACTTAGGTGATCATGTATCTTTCAATACACGACTGATGAAGCAGACTTTTTTTTCTCACAGTAGGTTGCCATTTTTTTTTTTTTTGCGGTAGACCAGTTGCCATCCAAGGCTATAGAACCTGGTCTGTCCTGCTATTTACCCATAGCTGGGGTGGGGAGAAGAGGATTCATACCTTTCCCAAGGATATTAGCACGTAAGTGAATGTAATAGATTTGACTGGAATTCGAACTCGGCTCTCTGATTCCTCAATCAGAGCCACTCTCCATTACTCCACCACGCCTCCTCAGTCTGTTGTGTGCCATGCGTGATACATGCTTAAGCGATCATGTATCTTTCAATACATGACTGACAAGGCAGATTTTTTCTCACAGTAGGTTGCCATTTCTTTCTGCCATAAACCAGCTACCATCCAAAGCTGTAGAACCTGGTCTGTCCTGCTATTTTACCCATAGCTGGGGGGAGAAGAAGAGGATTCATACCTTTCCCAAGAGTATTAGCACGTAAGTGAATGTAATGGATTCGACTGGAATTTGAACTCGGCTCTCTGATTCCTCAATCCGAGCCGCTATCCATTACTCCACCATGCCTCCTTCTTTACACACTGTAGTTAATTTCTGAAGACATTTTTGAAATACATTCATTTTTAACTCTTTTCTTTTGCAAAGCTTTCGATTTCAAGAAAATCTTTCTCTCATGAACTGTGACTCTCTGAAAGTTGCTTCCAAGGGGATGCTTTCACGATCAATGCAATCTTGGCCCTTTTCAGCTATAGGGTTAACCGTTGTCTACCACACATGTTCGTATGGACTGTGCTTCTCCTCTTCCTTTGTGACCCCCTACCTTGAGTGGCTCTCGGGCATTGTATTTCTGCAAGTATAACTATTTTTTTGAGAAAAAAATTTTTTTAAATATGTAAAATTCGAAAAAATTTGCTTATCATAAAATTGAGAATAATTTTCATAATCACTACAAAAGCCAATGCACAGCATCGCTATTTATAGACATATGCACACACATGCACACACATATGTACATGCACACACATATGTACATGCACACACACATACACGCACATTCCTGATATTTAATATGTTTACCCATAAATATATCAAATTTTAAATAATGTAATTAAACATACACATACACACATACTCATAGACACACACATACACACAGAGAAACACAGACATATATATATATATATATATATATATATATATATATATATATACACACACACCTATATATACACACACTTATCTGCCTATATTTCTGAGATGAGGTATTATGTACATTATTTACATTATTCGGACTATTGTCCTCGTCTTTGTCGCCATATTTATTACTACGTTTCGGCCGTTGTATGCTCCGGCCTTCTTCATGGGGGTTTGAATGTCGAACTGAACCATTTATTTCGCTCACTGGGGTAGACTGTTCTAGTTCCACGTGCCCTGATAACAGCAAAAATTGCAATATGAACACTGGTAAAAATGGTTGCTGAAGACATTAGGTTTATAATACCCAGAAATTCATACACATGGCACAGTGGATAAAGGCATTGGTTAGATCCAGTGATAGGACCCAAAGAGTGTGAGAACTTTCAGAGGGAAAATTAACAGGAGATAGCTGATAACTGACATCCATTAAACATGGCACGTGGAACTAGAACAGTCTAAAAAATGCTGAAAAATTCTTGGATCACCCCCACTTCCCAAAATATGACCAAAAGATCAAATATCAGTATTTTTTTTTCGAAGGGCTTCTTTATTGGACTAAGAATTACTTTATTATCATTTTATGGCCGCCACATGTCAGTACAGATGCAAAATGAGGCCCTGGATTGTGTGCAGACATGTCTGTCAACAGCAGTTACATCAGGATTTTCCCTGTTAGCAGCTGGACAGCTTGGCATATCCAGATATGGGCCTCTCTGCAACTTGTCTAGATCTGGATTTCTCTCAACTGACTCCTGTCAATAAAAGTAATGGGAAAACCAGCAGTCAGCAGTGGGCAGTTGGCAAGACTTGGCACCTTGTGAAGTTGTCCCCTTAGCCATTTTGTTCCTAAAGTTGATGTGGTTTCTGGGGCAGTGTTATTTTTTTACTGCCTGTATCTTTCCCATCTCTGACTATTACCCCCGTAGTTCTTGGGAGAGTAATCGGTTAGGAGTTTCCCCTAACCTCAACACACTCTTGCAGTCCATTACAACACATTTTAAGATGTTTAAACTATCCTCTATATAAAACCATTTCCTGAGATCAATGATTAAAAATAGTTTAAGCAAATGAATCCATTTGGTATTAGATAACAATCTTTCATCAGAGCTTATAGGTTGGCTCTAGAAATAACAAAAACGACATCACTCAAAGACTTCCAATAGCAGCAACAACTAAAATGAGGAAATAATGATATAATCAAAATGTTCACTTTCCACACTATCTAAAACAAAAGGTTTGGAAGAAAACTCCCAATAATATTGGAAAGTCTATAATATTTAATGGACTTTTTCTATAAAACAATTTCAAGAAAAAGATTTTATAAATTTCAACTAGCAACAACATGCTATTTTCACCATTACCATATTCCATGTCAAGATGAGTGAGGATGGGACTTGGTACAGGGTATCTTCCATATGAAAACTTGCAAAAAATGACACCAGTGTGAACATTAATTAAAAAAATATGGTCCATTTCCTAATATCTATCTATCTATCTATCTATCTATCTATCTATCTATCTATCTATCTATCTATCCTATTCTATACATATTTATCTCATTTTATTCCTATCTATCTATCTATCTATCTATCTCATTCTATACATATTTATTTCATTCTATTCCTATCTATCTATCTATCTATCTATCTCATTCTATACATATTTATTTCATTCTATTCCTATCTATCTATCTATCCCATTCTATACATATTTATTTCATTCTATTCCTATCTATCTATCTATGTATCTATGTATGTATCTATCTATCTATCTATCTATCTATCTATCTATCTATCTCATTCTATACATATTTATTTCATTCTATTCCTATCTATTTATCTATCTATCTATCTATCTATCTATCTATCTATCCCATTCTATACATATTTATTTCATTCTATTCCTGTCTATCTATATAGCATCCTATTCTATACATATCTATCTCATTCTATATCTATCTATCTATCATACTCTATAGGCCAAAAGTTTTGGGAACCCTCTGGAATTTGAAGAATCTCTCAAAATTTTAATGCTGTCTGCCTTTTTCAAAGTTAATTTACCAGTTCACTTCAGACCAGATGGCTTTTCTCAATCATGGTGGGGTTTATCATGCATTCAATAGCAGTAGTAATAGTAGTAGTAGTAATAATAATAAAAACTATCAAAATACAAGGATCTTGAAATGGAAATCAATAATTCCAGTTGTAGCTGAAGATTGTTTAGAAAAGGGTCCAATAGACTCATTGAAGGTATTCCTAGTAGGCCATACCTTAAAGAAATACAAAAAATCTTTGATCATAGGTTTTCTTTTTGCTTTTGCTTTTTTACAAAAGTGATCAGTGTCATTTCTGACTTTAGGTCTCTGGTTTGTGACCTGGAAGGAAATGTTTATACAACAGAAATCAAAGGAAATAATAATAATAATAATAATAATAATAATAATAATAATAATAATAATAAAGAAATTAACTCATAAGGCTTCCTTAAAATTCTCACTCTTTCTGCCTAATCTACCTTGCTGACTAATTGTAATCTTAGAGCTGACGAATTTTAAATTACAGGTAACACCCACTCTAAAAATTAGACACCGTGCACTAATGACTTAAATAGTTTCAGCATCCCAGTTTAGTAGGAGTTAATTAACCAAAGAATGTCTGATATCCTGATCGACATATAGTGTATGTGTGTATACATATATATATATATATATATATATATATATATATAAACATATATATAATATAAAATATAATATAAAAGGCTCAAACACTAATATTCCATGGTTATAATTTATTACATTGGAATTGTTAGTGTTTGAGCTTTTTATATC
The DNA here is from genome assembly GCA_964036315.1 of Acanthosepion esculentum. NCBI lineage: Eukaryota > Metazoa > Mollusca > Cephalopoda > Sepiida > Sepiidae > Acanthosepion > Acanthosepion esculentum. The sequence continues at coordinate 105,043,408 of OZ038479.1, forward strand.
ATATTCTTACTCTGTCCTGGACATTGAGTTCTACCTGGATTCTAGCCTCTATAAATCAACATATATATATATATATATATATATATATATATATATATAAGTATAGGATTGGTGTATATGGAATAAATTCCAATAACCACAAAATACTATTCTTAAAACAGTGCTCAATACAGTGGAGCAAATATAATTTATTCGTAAATTATAACATAAACTCTTATTAAGTGACATTGTTGAATGCAGAATAAAGGGTTTTTATTCTACATTCAACACCATCACTTGGTAAGACGCCAGAACTGTTGAAACAAAATGGTTATTTTTGTAGTGATTTTATAACATTTATGTCAAAATTTTTGAATAAATTATATATATATATATATATATATATATATATATATATATATATATATATGTTGATTTATAGTTAGCAAGTGTTAACTTTTATCAAATAAAACATACTTGTGTTTCTGCCCTATGGTAAGGGATCATTAGGCTTGGTTATATTTTTATAAATTATGAATTGTGTGTGCAGCCTCTGTGTTATAATATATATATATATATATATATATATATATATATATATATATATATATATGTTTTTAAAATAGGATACAGAATCTCAACAAAGTTTTTAAGAAATTTGACAAATGGAAAATGTTTCATTTTCAATCAAATTTGTTTTCAATAAAATGTTTCCTATGAGTCAAATTTCTTAATATATATATATATATATATATATATATATATATATAATATATATATATATATATATATATATATATATATATATATATATATATATATATATAAGACTCAGTTGCTGAAACCATTATTATTGTGAAGTCCTTTTGAATGAGGAAATGTGTAACATACAATAATCAAAGCAAACTGTTAAATCAAAGGAATGAATTAGTATTAAAATGTTGACATAAAAACAAATTTAAACTTCTATAATATAGATTTTACTTTATTACTTTTTAATTCTCTAATTCTTCAAATGTTGAATATATAACTATTTCTAATTTCTAAATTTCCATTTTTTCACTATATTAATTATATCTTATAATTGTCCCCTATTCTAAGAACTCTCTTTCCTTTTATCACTTACACTTCTTTATCTATATATTTTAAAATGTTGTTTTTAGGTTTTTTATATTTAACTGTGTATAGTTTTTTTTTTTAATATAACTTGATTTAACTTATCTTTAAAGTTAAAAATGTATAATTTATTTTATCTTATAATATTTTTATTTTTAAACTTTTTATTCTTTTAATATAATTTTTTTTAATATATTCTTACTTAAATTTAAATATATATATATATGACTTATTTGTAATCTTTTTAATACATCTTATTTTTAAGTATAATTATTATTTTTTAAGTAGACGTTTTAAATATATATGAAAATTTTTTATAAAACTCCCTCTTCGAACCTCTTTTAGTTTCAAATTAACACTTCATTCTTCATATAACCTCAATTTAATGTCATAAGGTTAATATCTGGGTTTAATTTTATAAAACCTCTTCCCTTTAAGACTAATAACTTCCACCTTCCTCTAAACCACTGTCTTGAACATTTCGTCTGACTGAAACATCAAAATGGATAATTTATGTATCAATTTTTCAAAGGCTGTCGAAGTTAAATTCCTAATTCTGACACGGACACAGTCTATACACCAGTGTTCAATAATACTGATGTAGTTTTATCAATTGAAATAGATCTATCCCCCACCCCATATGAGGTAATTTTGTATTTTGTTGTGTAATATATATATATATATTTATATATATATTTGCATATATATATATTTGTATATATATATATATATATATATATATATATGAATTTGCATATATATATATATATATATATATATGTATTTGCATATATATATATATATATATGTGTGTGTGTGTGTGTGTGTGTGTGTGGGTATATATATATATATAAATTTATATATTATATATATATTTATACTTGTGTGTGTATATATATATATATCTATTATATATATATATATATATATATATATATATATATATATTTATATTATTTGTATATATATATATTTATATTTGTGTATGTAGATAAATATCTATTTATATTTGTGTGTAGATATATTTATAAATGTGTATATATATTTATATATGTGTGTATATATATATATTTTTATATTTGTGTATATATATATATATTTATATTTATATTAATGTACAAATATATATGTGTGTCTGGGGGGTGTATAGTATGCAGGCTTCTTGAGGCATGAAATTGACAGTCACTATGCAGTGTTGATTCCTTGGTCCACACAATATCTACACTTAATTTTGCTCTCTTCCCATAAATATATCAAATTCTAAGCAATATATATATAAATATTATATATATATATATATATATATATATATATATATATATATATATATATATATATATATATACTAACTTAAAAGCTGCCATATCAGGCAGCATTTAAGCTACGTCCTGTGGAGGGCTCTTGATTGCGCCTTCATCAAAATAGGCAAGGAGGAACTGTTGCAATAGGCAAAAATAAACTACAGAGAAACGCAAAATTGATTGCTCAATTTAAGTATTGCATTAATATTTAAGCTTACCTTAAAAGTTCAATGATAATTCTTCTGCTGCCAGTTAATTTAAAGACAATTTGATGAACGTAGGTCCTTACTTTCCAAACAATTATTATTATTACATGTGTAATTTTTTCATGGCCTTTGCAATTAATTTCGATTAATCCCAAATTTATTTCCAAGTTTTAAAAATTGTTATTGTACAAAAAAAGTCACAAAAAATACAGAATAAGTGCTGAAAACAATCGCAGTAATTAAAAATTGGGAATTCGAAATTTCAGGATTGCAGGTCTGGATCTGGCCAAGAAGGTTTTTTTATTTGCTCATGGAGTTGTCCTGATTCAAATATGATATTATATATTGGGCTACACCTCTAGGAGGAAAGTGGAAAAAGTGTGAAACAGTGACACACTGACATTCGCATTAATTGTATATATATATATATATATATATATATATATATATATATATATATATATATATATATATATATATATATGGCCTGATGATTGTATTTAGCAATGTCCACTTTTATATTTACATACACTCTGTCCCTAATATGAATATAGCATATCTTAAAACTATATTTTAGTATATCTATCTATCTATCTATCTATCTATCTATCTATCTATCTATATATATATATATATATATATGTATGTATGTATGTATGTATGTATGTATGTATAACATAATTCTTTATATAGATTTGACCACTCACAGATATCCATCGATATATATATATATATATATATATATATATATATATATATATCAATGGAAAAACTTAACGCCTCTCAGAGAAAATCAGATAATAAATTTATTTTGGTAAGTTTTTAATACTTACCTCATCAGACCAAAATTACAAAACTATTATTATTCTTATATATATATATATATATATATATATATATATATATAAAAATATACATGAAGAAATATAGTTTTAAGGTATGCTATATTTATGGGATAAAGTGCTCAATATCAGGATACCGCTATATAAATATAAAAGTGAACATTGAAGTCAACACTCAGAGGTGACAGACTGTTTCATGCTAAATGCAATCATCAGGACCAATGATTGATTTTAGCATAAAACAGTCTGTCATCTCTGAGTGTTGACTTCAATGTTCACTTTTATATATATATATATATATATATAAATAATGTTTTATAACCCATATATGATACATATATATATATATAATACATATATATATCTTTTCCTTCTTGATATATATATATATATATATATATATATATATATATATATATATATAAAAATAATGTTTTATAACCCATATATGATACATATATATATATATATAATACATATATATATATAATACATATATATATCTTTTCCTTCTTGATATATATATATATATATATATATATATATATATATATATATATGACAGAAAAGACTAAATGTAGAACTTATATGGCAAAGCATTTCATTCCATGAATAAATTTATCAAGATAAATATAGAAATTTTATTCACTAACCTGTAATTATACACGGAAGAAATTTGTAGAAAAATAAAATAACATTAAGTTTTAAAATTTAAATTTTTTTTGTTTTCCAATTTGGAATTCTTCAATTCAAAATTTGAAAAATATAAATGAAAATTTCTACATTTGCCTTTCTCAAGGTACAAATTTTTTTGGAATATAAGTTTCCCCTCTTCTTTTATTTATTTCATCTTTAAAGATATATACAGTGTAACCCGGATATAAGAGAGTTGTCGGGACCGGAGAAGAGGTCTCTTATATCCGAGTTTCTCTTATATCCGGGTTTGCTCTATTATATATACATTAACACAGGCTCTAATTTGGGACCAGAGACAATCTCTCTAATAACCGGGTTTATCTTATATCCGGGTCTCTTATATCCGGGTTACACTGTATATCTATATATATATATATATATACATATATGTGTGTGTGCATGTGTGTATATGCATGTGTATATGTATGTGTTTGTCTATATATATAAGTGTGTGTTTATATATATATATATATATATATATATATATATTATATATATATATATATATATATATATATATATATATATATACATATATATATATTATATATATATATATATATATATATATATATATATATATATATATATATAATATGTTTTATAACCCATTTGGCATATCAAATATGTATGTACATTGTACAAGTCTTGTAAATATATATTTACAAAGCTGCAAATGTCAGCATTGGTTCATATCTATCTGTCTGTTTATTCGCCTCACATTCTCATTCTCACACACAAACGCATACACACAAATTCACACACAGATATGTACACTTATATATTTTTAAAAAATTGTAAGTATCAAACTGAATGATTATATTTGTAGCCATTTTGCATTTATTTTTGGCTTTGCCCATATGTTTCTTTTCACTTCCAATACTGAGCAAAATAGACAAACATTTAAGTTTGATCTATTTGAAAGCAGCTTTTCTTCATAATGAATAAGCATTCACATAAGTTGAACCAAAAAGGTGCATAAATATTTTCCATAAGAATGATTCCCATTTTTATGTACTTTTATTCAGTTACAATTCCCTGCATCTTATCTTGTCAATATAAAAAAGAAAAATCAGACTCCTCAAAGTCATTTCTGTTGGATGTACGCTCTGAAAAAAGAAAAAAGAAATGTAAAACAGAGAGTGCCATTTTGAAAAAAAGCTGAAACATTTATTTTTTTAAATATTTTTTTATGATCCTCTCCCCTATGATCCTAAAGGAGCCTGGGTGCTCACATAAAATATCCTTATTTTCTTACCCCCAACCTTAACAGCCCAAAAAGCCTTTTACTTAGACCTCCCATAATGTTTTTAACGTGTTAACACCAGGAGAAACACTCACTGATTCACAGGCACAAAATATGAAAGGAAAATGATTAATTTGTTAAAACTTATTTTTTTAACAATTTTTATTGGCATATTTTTGATGGATCAATTTTAATTTCTGTCTTTTTTGTAATTCATTTTAAAAAAAAAAAATAAAATTACAAAAATAAAAGCAAAATTCTTTTTCCTTTTGAGAAGTAGAATTTCCGGAAAGTTCTTATTCACTACCATACAATGTGCATGCTTGCCAGTGTCTGTAATTTCTCAGTGGGTATTTGAATTTAAAAGAAGAAAAAATGTGTTTAAGTGAAATTCTTTTTGTGCGAGGCTTTAAGTTGTTTAAAGATTTACCCCCTATAAAGATTTACCCCCTATAAAGCTTATATCCGATAAATACCTTTGAGGTTAAGGTTAAATAGCAAGCTGTACAAAAAAAGCACAAGCTATCATAAAAAAAATCCCTTCTTGGTCTTTAAATGCCTAAGTGGAATAGAAACAGTTTAAAAGCTTTGAGAAGCCATGTCATAAATAAAATATTACGCATATACGTACATTTTTGAGTGAGATGGGAAAAGAAATAAAGTTGTTTGCAACTCAAAGCAAGAATTTGTTAACAGAATTTAAATTCAGAAAAAAGATCGCTTTTCTTTGTGGCACCAATTTCCTTATTGAAGATATGAATATAATTCTGCCCCATTTCTAGATGTCGAAATTATTAACTGATTTTTGTCTGAAAATTATCTGGAAAAAATTGTCTGGGAATTATTATCTGATTTTTGTCTGAAAATTATCTGGAAAAAATTGTCTGGAAATTATTATGTGATTTTTGTCTGAAAATGGGAAGAGTGTAGTTAAATAGACATTCAGGTAAATAAAGAAAATGGCTAATCTATCCAGAGATCCAACCCACTCCTCAAAATCTGACCAAATGACCAGACCCCAAAATTTTGGATCAGGTCAAGAAATTTTCAGGACCCTTATATAAATTTTCAGCACCCTTATAGAAATTTCTTTAAGTATAACAGTTGTTATGTATTTCTTATATATTGATGTATATACGTATATTTTTATCATCTTTTGTCTATATTTCTGAGATGAGGTATTGTAACTATTTACATTATTCCGAATGTTGTCCTCATCTTTGTTATCATATTCACAATGATTCGGACGTTTTATTCTCCAGCCTTCTTCAAGTGATATATGTTGGAATTTCGAATCAAATCATCTTTCTATATTTCTGAGATGAGGTATTGTAACTATTTACATTGTTCCGAATGTTGTCCTCATCTTTGTTATCATATTCACAATGTTTTGGCTGTTTTATGCTCCAGCCTTCTTCAGGTGATATATGTTGGAATTTCAAATCAAATCATTTGTCTATATTTCTGAGATGAGATATTGTAACTATTTACATTGTTCCGAATGTTGTCCTCATCTTTGTTATCATATTCACAATGTTTCGACCATTTAGGTGATATATGTTGGAATTTCAAACCGAACCACTTATTTTGTTCACTGGGGTAGATTGTTCTAGTTCCACATGCCATGCCTTTTCTAGATATCTCAGTTTCAGTTATTTTCCCTTTAGTAATTCAAGTCTTCAAATTTTTATCATCTTGTCTTTTATTTCTTGAATTTCATTATTCAGGATATGGAATTAGTAAATACTAGACAATGCATACACTTCAGCAGATGGACCAGCGGTGACAAGTTTAGTATAGGGGAAATGGAAATTGAACAGAGAATAAGTTGTTCTCAAGGTAATTCCAGCCAACACCCTAAATTGCTACAAAACCAAAACATTAACCTGAAAACTTGAGCCATGTACTTAAATAGCCTTGTCAGATCAAGGCCTCCATTTGGATGCCATACATGGCCCCAAACCAATTCAGAAACATCTCAACTTCCATCTTGATACAACGATCTGGTAAGATAAAAAAATAGCTGAATGAGTGGAAAATTGTGGACTGGCATTCAGTCAGTTATTATGTGATACACAGGCGATCATGTATCTTTTGATACATCACTAATGACGCATATTTTTCCCACAGTAGGTTGCCACTTCTTTCTGCAGTAGACCAGTTACCATCCAAGGCTATAGAACCCAGTCTGTCAAGCTACTAGGGTTATTCAATAAATGAGGTGAATTTTTCGGTATAAAGGACTTCTAATACAGATACAAGCTTACTTTTTTTTATTTTTCAATGTAGTCTCCCAGCACTGTCACACACTTTTCCCATCTGTGCACAAGCTTCCGTATTCCCTCAGCGTAAAAATCTTTGGACTGATGTCTCAGCCAGTCGCTCACAACACTTTTGACTTCATCGTCACTTTTAAACTTCGTGCCTCTCGTGAACGCTTTCAAGGGACCAAACAGGTGAAAGTCTGAAGGGGCAAGGTCTGGGCTGTAAGGAGGATGAGGGAGCAGTTCCCAGCCCAGCTCGTTGATCGTCTGCACTGTTTGGGATGCTGTGTGTGGCCTTGCGTTGTCATGATGCAAGATGACTCCTTCTGACTGATGACCCCTGCGTTTGTCCCAACAGATAAACTCAAAGTCCTTGCAATGTCATCCACTGTCACCCTTCTGTCAGACTGAATGAGGTCATTGACTGATTCGATCACCTCAGGAGACTTCACTTCTGTAGGCCTCCCAGGCCTGTCTTCATCCTCAACACTGCTCCGTCCTTCTTTAAACAATTTAGCCCACTTGTAGACATTTTTTTGGCTGAAACATGTGGCACCATACACAGTTGACATTCTCCTATGAATTTCAACTGGTTTGCACCCTTTAGCAACCAAAAACTTGATAACTGACCGCTGTTCAATCCTGGAGCATGCTTCTTGGTCGGCCATCTTTGTTAATCGCCCAAACTCTGAAAGTTTTTTTTTAATCTGCAAAAAGAAATTAAATCCATGTGAAAAAGAAGTAAAACAAAAAAAAATAAAAAAGAGTAAGCTTCTATCTGCATTAGTAGTCCTTATACCGAAAAATTCACCTTATTTATTGAATGACCCTCGTATTTATCCGCAGCTGGGGAGAAATGAAGATGATTCATGCCTTTCCCAAGGGTATTAGCATGTAAGTGAATGTAATGGATTTGACTGGAATTCGAACTCGGCTCTCCGATTCCTCAGTGCAAGCTGCTATCCATTACTCCACCGTGCCTCCTGACATTACAGAATCATAAACAACAAACTGTACCAAATAATAGAAACCACATCATCTGCGAACGATCAACAGTCGCAACAGCTAAAATAGATAGCATGTGTAACTTAAGGAGAAAATAATGACATAATCAAGATGTTGACATTCCACACGACTTCAGACAAAAGTTTAGGAAGGAAACCCCGATCAATATTAGAAAGTATGGATCCAACCTACTCTTCAAAATCTGACTAGATGACCAAACATCCAAAACTTTGGAAATGGGTCTTGATCAGGTCAAGATATTTTCAGCACCGTCATATAAATTTCTTTAAGCATGAGAGTTGAAATGGACTTGAAGAACCTGTTTACATTAAAAATTGTGTTACTAGAAAGATTTTATAAATTTCAACTGGCAGTTCGGTCAATGAACGCCAAACGTTTACTTGTACGGAAACGACAATTATTACCATTATGAATGTGTAACAATGTGTTTAAATGGGCAGAGACATGCAACACGTAGGGAATATCATGAGGAAATCTCTAAAATAAATTCTGAACTAACAAACATCAAAGAACATGAAAAACAAGTTGTCCAGGCTGTGACGTTCTGACAGCTTATGTTCTGTTTATCATGATACAGATTAACACTTTCTTTTCAGTCCTTATCTACATGTGTCACGCGTGACAGCTCCAAGTAAAGCACCTTCTGTAATTATTCATTATTCTTTGACTAACTGCATTTTTGTTCCTTTATAGACGCCAGCTACATGTATGTAATCATGGAAGATGGCAAAAATTCCCAATGGCTAATCTCCATTTAATGGCACTTCCAGTCAGCATTCTATCAGTTACTGTTGTATTTTCTCCATTTCTTCTAAATGACTAATTTATCTATCTATCTATCTCATTCTGTTCCTATCTATCTATCTATCTATCTATCTATCTATCAATCTATCTATCTATCTCATTCTGTTCCTATCTATCTATCTATCTATCTATCTCATTCTGTTCCTATCTATCTATCTATCTCATTCTGTTCCTATCTATCTATCTATTTATCTATCTCATTCTGTTCCTATCTATCTATCTATCTATCTCATTCTGTTCCTATCTATCTATCTATTTATCTATCTCATTCTGTTCCTATCTATCTATCTATCTATCTCATTCTGTTCCTATCTATCTATCTCATTCTGTTCCTATCTATCTATCTATTTATCTATCTCATTCTGTTCCTATCTATCTATCTATCTATCTCATTCTGTTCCTATCTATCTATCTATCTATCTATCTCATTCTGTTCCTATCTATCTATCTATCTATCTCATTCTGTTCCTATCTATCTATCTATCTATCTATCAATCTATCTCATTCTGTTCCTATCTATCTATCTATCTCATTCTGTTCCTATCTATCTATCTCATTCTATTTTTATCTATCTATCTATCTATCTATCTCATTCTGTTCTTATCTATCTATCTCATTCTGTTCCTATCTATCTATCTATCTATCTATCTATTTCATTCTGTTCTTATCTATCTATCTCATTCTGTTCCTATCTATCTATCTATCTATCTATCTATCTATCTATCTATCTATCTATCTATCTATCCCATTCTGTTCCTATCTATCTCATTCTATTCTTATCTATCTATCTATCTATCTATCTATCTATCAAGTGGTCGATCAATTTATATCTATTTTATACATATCTATCTCATTCTATTTTTATCTATCTATCTATCTATCTATCTATCTATCTATCTATCTATCTATCTATCTATCTATCTAATTCTGTTCCTATCAATCTGATTCTATTCCTATCTATCTGTTTAACTATCTAGCTATATGATCAAATATAATTTTAAGGTATGCTGAAGTTATGTGATAAAGTGCTCAATATCAGCGATAGAGCATATGTAAATATAAAAGTGGACATTGAAGCCAACTCTCAGAGAAGAGAATTGGATAGATAAACAGAATGGGATAGATAGGTAAGTATATATATATATATATATATATATATATATATATATATTATAAAATTTTGTCATATGGAAAAGAATAATTGCTTACGACAAAGATGCATTTTTGTTTCGATGCATAGGAGCATCTATTATTTAGAACAAAAATGCATCTTTGTCGTGAGCAATTGTATTTTTACATATGTCAAAATTTTATAATAAATAACTACTGCTCTACTCCTTTTGAATTAATGCTGTGAAGGATTGAATCTATATTCTTTTCGTTCTTATTACATGTGGATATATATATATATATATATATATATATAAATGGAATAAATCCTAATGAGCCAGAAACAACCTACATAGGTTTCACCTAAACGGATCTTCAGGGTAAGCTGGCTAAAGAGGAAATGACAGGAAACAGTATGTATTGATAAAACCACTGAAAACTAATTAGCATAAAACCTCATGACAGAAGAAGATAGAGAAAAAAACCTCCACTTCAGGCAGCTTACCCTGAAGGTCTGTTTAGGTTAAAGCTAGGTAGGTTGTTTCTGGCTCTTTAGGATTTATTTAACTTGTCACAGCTCTGCTTAGCGTATTGAGTACTCTATATTTTTGCTTTATTACTCACTTGGGTTTTTGTCTTTGGACTAAAAACTTAAGGAACTGGACAATTTGTTTTGCCTTGTTCGGATCTTTCTAGTCCTTCCTTTTTTTGCAAATTTTTTTCCTCGGGTACCAATAAACTTACAAGTTGTGCTATCCAAGAATTTTTCCAACTGAGTATTACTAGTAGTTTAATATATATATATATATATATATATATATATTTTTATTTATTTTGAACAATAAAAATTATTAAAAAATTTAAAATTTTCAGACACACTGGGTTGTAGATTAATATTCTTTCGTTTTTATTATTATTATTTCATTTAGATTCCTCGACTAGTTTCAGCCATTATCAGGAGAAAAAAATATTTCTGCTTGCTGGTAGCAGTGAACTACAGAAATGAATGTCTTGATGGAGAAAATGAACTTTTGTCTGTAGTTTTCATTTGTTTTTTTATTTTTTTATCTTTTTAACATGAATTTTTTAACATTCCTTGTGTTGGTCAAACAGTCTCTTTTAAGTTGTTACTTGAGATAAAAGCTTGATGGATCAATGCTGCCCCGAATTCCCTTGGTCAGTTTGACTGTTTTATTAGTTCCTGGAAAGGGGATGTGTCTCTGTTAAGTGTGTGTGTGTGTGTGTTATTTGGTTATATATATATATATATATATATATATATATATATATATATATATATATATATATATATATATATCCCAGTGTATTCATATCTATCTATCTGAATAGATATAGTGTGATTTTCGAATGAGGAAATCTATTCATATTTAAATGTATTTGTAATATTAATATTTAATATTAATACTGATAACTGCTTGTAAACTTTCATTCTCAGGCTCATATCTACACACAAATGCTCACACAACCATGCGCACACACATATCAGCATGTGCACATGCACATGCACACATACAGACATGCATGCATATATACACCCATGTGTGTGTGTGTGTGTGTGCCAGTGTGTTTCAGTTTAATCTTTGCTTTCCTTCTCTAAAATTGATATCCTGCTGAGATTTTAGATTTTAGGAAGATGTCAAATTTGAGAAAGAAAAAAAAAATTAAAAAAAAAGGAATTCTTTATAAATACCAAACTTGAAAAACTCAGTCAGGAAACGTATGGCATATCAAAAATAGCTTTTTAATGTTAAATTTACAGATGTTCTGTGGCGCATTTTGTCCGAAGAGAATTCTAAGTGTGGCATTAAACATTAAGTCAGTCGTTTTGTTGGAAGGAAAGCAAAAAAAGTAATTATCATTGGATTGCTTCGGCAGTTTTCGTTGTATTCTTCTGTATCAGGCAGATTTATAGACAATCTGAAGATAAAACAGCATCTTAAAAGAAGAGTTTAACTTTAAACTTACATGTATACTTAGAGTTGAACATCTAAGTATATACATATATGTGTATATATTTTTTTTTTATGAATTGGACAAAGTCCGACAATTTATTTAAAGACATTTATGATATGTTTAACGTTCTTTATTATAAAACAGAGCATTTGCTTAAATACTTGTAACTATAAAAAGAACGTTAAACATATCATAAATGTCTTTACATATGTGTGTGTATGTGTGTATATATATATATATATATATATATATATATATATATATTTGATATATTTCCTGTTTATATGTTATTTTTATAGATACAGTTTGTAAGCAAATATGTGGATGTACATCCGACGGTATGATGAAATATATGGAAAAGACAAAACAAAATCCGAATATGCAAGCTTACTGTTTTAATGTTGTTTCACTGTCGACGTCAGACGTTTCGGTCTAGTAGACCATCTTCAGGACATGGTTATTAGAAACATACTTAGGATTAGACGATATTTAGGTCAACATGAAAAGACGATAGACACAAGACTAATCAGAAACAGAACAACTGAAATTCTAAAGTCAGCGTTCCCTTTTTTGGGATTCGGTCACGTTGGCGTCATGTTGGCGTCACGTTGGTATCACGCGGGTGATGCTGCGAAAAACACAGAACCGTCATTTGATCTGATGTGTTATACTACTTAGCTATAGAGAAGCGTCCGGTTAGCAAAGTACAAGTTAATGTTTTCAAACACACAATCTTCGATGGTTTATCTTGATTGATCATATCTGCTCAAAAACGCATCTTTAATGTAAAAAATGACAACATATAATGAAATGGATTAAGTCCGACAATTATTTGATATATTTTCTCTTTATACGTTATTTTTATACATATAATTTATTTAAGTAAATGCTCTGTTTCTCAATGAAACAGTATTAATTACATTTACCAGTCTGAATGTTCAAAAAATTTAATAGAAAATCTGCCCTCTCCAGCAGGAATCAAACCTGTAACCCCTATGGAAACTGTCATTTGACCTGACATACTGTTAACCATTCAGTCACAGAGATTCCTGTCAGAGATTTCTATGAAATTTCTCAAACATTCAGGCCAGTAAATGTAATTAATACTGTTTAATTAAAAAAAAAACAGATCTCGTTATCTATAATGACCAACAGTCTGAACAAGGCTAGCATGCTCAGACCCTCGGTCACAATGATTTGAGACTTCATGCTAGCACAGCCACCGACAGCTCCTAAGGCTTGAGTCAACTCGTGGTATGGTTTTCAGCCACTTTCCAAAGGTGCCACATGCTGAGATCACCTCCTCCACACCAATAACATCAGATAGTCTCCTTTAAAGACAAATCAAAAGTGTTGAAATTCAAATCAGTCACATGCACAGAAAGCATATCTTCTAACCACACAGCCATGTGCTCATTTTTTTTCTTTTTAATTTGGTATCACTCCCCCCATGCAAAGTAGTAAAGCCACTAAGACACAAGTGGGGGGGGGGGTTACTGGACGTGGAAGAATTAGGAACGGAAACATTAATAATGAGCAGGAAGAGAAAAGAGTAATCAGGAGCACAGTAGATAGCGATTGACATTGCATTTAAAATTTTTTTAAGATTAACGTTGCCGTGAAAGCATGCAGCCGGAAGGGAGTTCCACAAGCAAGAAGTGTGAGAAAAGAAACTGTTAGCATAGAACTTACGGCCCTCATCTAGGCGGCTCTACTGTAAACTGCTGAGATCTCAATGCCAGTCTAGTACTGAGCCCTGATTCAAAAAGTCTAGGTACTATAACGAAGAGCTAATTAACATGAAAGTATTTATAGAAAAGGCACAGTCGGGGGGGGGGGCGGAAACCTATGACAGTGGTGACTGAAGCTGAGTCACTAGATCGGGGCCAATGATATTGTTGATTCTGCTTTGGATCTTATCAAGGAGCTCAAGGTAAATAGCAGAGGCACCGGTACAATATGTGGCAGCAATATTCTAAGCCTGGGTGAATGGTAGACTTATAGAGATATGTAAGATAGATTCTGGAAAGAAAAATTATACCATGGGTTGACCCAAGCCTTGTGAGTGAAATTGGGTAGATGGAACCCCTTTGGAAGGCATCGATGTTTGTACTAGCATAAAGTCGCAAGTCATCGTGACCGAGGGTTTGAACATGTTAGCCTTGTTTAGACTGTTGATCATGCTAGATAATGCGCTCTCACACAGAAACTGTAACTAAGATCCACTCAGCTTAGTTGCAGTATAAACCACAGGTGCACTCTGTGGGTGTGGAACAAACACAAATGTGCCTGAGCAGGTGTCATCAATGGGGATTAGCTACCTGCACTAGTAGATGGGCATATTTAGATATGAGTGACTGTGCCATTTTTTTTAGTAATCATTTAACTTTAGCAATTAAAAAGAATGAAGAATTTTCTTTAGATTGATGTTTAAAATTAATTGTTGAAGTTATTAGAAATTTAAAAGTGATTTCCTTTTTTTTTTGTCTTTTTATTCCCCTAGAGAGAAATTTCACTGTTAAATTTGCTTTAAGCCATCCGTAGTGGTGCTTGGGTGCCATGCTAAAATAAATACAATCGATTCATTAACCACTATTGTTTCGTTAACTTAATTAAGCAATAAATGAAATGAAAATTTTAAAAAATCCAGTGAAATGAACAATGTCAGTAATTGAGAAGAAGCAAAGAAAGAGGATACAGGAAGGATGAGAAAGAAAGAAAGAGTGACGGATGAGAGAAAGAGAAAGAAAGAGTGATGGATGAGAGAAAGAGAAAGAGTGACGGATGAGAGAAAGAGAAAGAGTGACGGATGAGAGAAAGAGAAAGAGAAAGAGTGACGGATGAGAGAAAGAGAAAGAGTGACGGATGAGAGAAAGAGAAAGAGAAAGAGAAAGAGTGACGGATGAGAGAAAGAGAAAGAGTGACGGATGAGAGAAAGAGAAAGAGTGACGGATGAGAGAAAGAGAAAGAGTGACGGATGAGAGAAAGAGAAAGAGAAAGAGAAAGAGTGACGGATGAGAGAAAGAGAAAGAGTGACGGATGAGAGAAAGAGAAAGAGTGACGGATGAGAGAAAGAGAAAGAGAAAGAGAAAGAGTGACGGATGAGAGAAAGAGAAAGAGTGACGGATGAGAGAAAGAGAAAGAGTGACGGATGAGAGAAAGAGAAAGAGTGACGGATGAGAGAAAGAGAAAGAGAAAGAGAAAGAGTGACGGATGAGAGAAAGAGAAAGAGTGACGGATGAGAGAAAGAGAAAGAGTGACGGATGAGAGAAAGAGAAAGAGTGACGGATGAGAGAAAGAGAAAGAGAAAGAGAAAGAGTGACGGATGAGAGAAAGAGAAAGAGTGACGGATGAGAGAAAGAGAAAGAGTGACGGATGAGAGAAAGAAAGAAAGAGTGACGGATGAGAGAAAGAGAAAGAGAAAGAGAAAGAGTGACGGATGAGAGAAAGAGAAAGAGTGACGGATGAGAGAAAGAGAAAGAGTGACGGATGAGAGAAAGAAAGAAAGAGTGACGGATGAGAGAAAGAGAAAGAGAAAGAGAAAGAGTGACGGATGAGAGAAAGAGAAAGAGTGACGGATGAGAGAAAGAGAAAGAGTGACGGATGAGAGAAAGAGAAAGAGAAAGAGAAAGAGTGACGGATGAGAGAAAGAGAAAGAGTGACGGATGAGAGAAAGAGAAAGAGTGACGGATGAGAGAAAGAGAAAGAGAAAGAGAAAGAGTGACGGATGAGAGAAAGAGAAAGAGAAAGAGAAAGAGTGACGGATGAGAGAAAGAGAAAGAGTGACGGATGAGAGAAAGAGAAAGAGTGACGGATGAGAGAAAGAGAAAGAAAGAGTGACGGATGAGAGAAAGAGAAAGAAAGAGTGACGGATGAGAGAAAGAGAAAGAGTGACAGATGAGAGAAAGAGAAAGAGAAAGATGATGAGGGTGGGGAATTAAAGAGATGTAAAGAAGGAAAGATTAGAAAAAAAAGCGAGAGTAAAAAATATAAACAAACAAATATATATATATATATATATATTCGATCTTCACTGGGTGCCTCATACTTTTGGCCTTGTGCCATATCTAAGCTACACTTGGAAAATCACTCTATATATATATATATCTATATATATATATATAAATATATATATATGATGTGGACCCGAAGTAGGGGCCACGGAAGGAAAACACGGAACATGGGTTAGAGGTAAGAAAGATATATTAAACAGAAAAGTTACAAAGAATAGTGTAAGAGTAAGCAGAGCTTACTATCCAGTGGTGTCCGATATTGGTATCATACGCAGCTGCGCATTACTGGTGCTACTCCCATGATACTACCATTCACATAATAATATAGTACTGGGAGAGTCCATGATGTAGGAAAGTATCGGTCTCACAACAATATATATATATATATATATATATATACATTTCTTAATGATTATTTTGGTAATTATCTAGCCTACCAGTTGTTTTAGTTCAACTAGTTCGTTATATTGTCTTACGGAGAAAGGTGTTACTGAACAACAATGTGCAAATATTTTCATGGCAAGTGCTCTGATGAGCTTTTTTGCTTGGTGCTCTGACTACATCAAGTTAAGCGTGTTACTAGATTGGCATCTAGGTCCCACCCTTTTATCTGTTGAAATAGTTAAATCTAACTGCCACTTCTACTCCAACACTTCCCACCTTTCATATACTTGCTTCCCTGATAGCTACAATCTTCAAAAATTTAAATGCAACATCAATCATCATCTTCTGTTGACTTGAACCCTGTTCATCTTTTATCCTTTCCTCAATCCCCTCTATACCCAGTCTTTTCTCTCATTTCACTCTCTGTAACCCCCCTGCATACTAGTGACATTCCCACCTTGCTTGGGATGAAATGATTTAAAAAAATCTACTGAGTGACTACACTATAGGTAGTAACTACCTATAAGTATCTGTAAATCAATGGACTACAGAGTCTAGCTGGGATCTGATACTCAGCTCTTAACTGTTGTTGAACTCTCTGCCGTCGAGCAGAGAGGAATCCAGACGAGGCTATGCCGAAGGGCAGAGTCTTGT
The DNA here is from genome assembly GCA_964036315.1 of Acanthosepion esculentum. Classification (NCBI taxonomy): domain Eukaryota; kingdom Metazoa; phylum Mollusca; class Cephalopoda; order Sepiida; family Sepiidae; genus Acanthosepion; species Acanthosepion esculentum. The sequence goes on from OZ038479.1 coordinate 105,061,023, forward strand.
TTGGGGAGGTAGACTTACCCAATCCCATTTATGTGGGGTCTACGGGAAATTTTTGCCCGAGCCCACAGGCTCGGATACTCAATCTTAAATTCGGCCTTGTGCCACATCTGACCATGTGGGGCAGTTGGCAAATATACTAGCTGGGATCCGTTACTCAGCTCTTAGCTGCTGTCAAACTCTTTGCCTGAAGGCAGAGAGGAACCTGGACGAGGCTGTGCTGAAGGGCAGAGTCTCATCCAGGGAGGTAGACTGACCCGAACCCATTTATGTGGGGTTTAGGGGGAATTTTTGGCCAAGCCTACAGGCTCTGATTGCCCCACATTAAATTTGGCCTTGTACCACATCCTATCTTGTTGGGTGGTTGTTCAATATTACTAGCTGGTATCTGTTGAGTACAACTCAGACTTACACGAGAACTACCGACCTTCCAATAGTAGCACTCACTACTGGATTGACTTGCGACGACCTTGTGCATAACTGTTACCTTTATTCTTATTGTAATGGTTTTTACAATAAACCTTTACTTATTTTATCCGCCTTGTTTTTCAAGTATATATTCCTATTCGCACGGAATATAACAACAAAAAAAAAACTGTTTCCAAGATGATATGTTTAGAAATAACTCAATAAAGCTGTTATATTCATTGTAAGTTGTTAAAGGGCTATTACAGTGTGGTATGATTTGCTTGATTTTTTTTTATAATGGATGAACCATTTTATCTCTTTATCATAAATGTACATCTCTATTAGGCGTTCCCAACCTTTCTTTGCCTAAGCAGACTTTGGCCATATTTAATTGTTTTTTTTTAAATGTTTGACTCAAAAATGAATTATAGAATTGTAGTTTGTACAAAGATCAATATTCCAACATTTTGAATCTACCAAACTGGGGTCACAATTTTCTACTGAAGCTTCAAAATTCTATCCCAGGGAGAAATTTCCACCTGCTTTTTGATTGGTTTGTTTTGTTTTACGGCATATCAACCTCGATGGGTTGGTTATTTAATGCTGACAAAATTTTTATTGCTGGTAATATGTTTTTCTTCAAAAATCTATTTCTGGGAATATTTTTCCTTGAAGAAATCTTTAGCTGTTCATATTTTTTTCAAAGAATGTATAACTGTTTGTATTGCTGGTATTTTTTTTTTTTAAGTATTACTGATAATAATTTTTCCTTCAAAAATTATTGCTGGTAATAATTTTTTTTATTACAAAGTATTTCTGGTATTAAAACCTATTTTTACACAAATTTGAGTGTTAACTATTTGCCCATAGCTGGGACCCTAACAGGTGCTACCACCCTGAGTCAGGGTGGACCTGGGAACACCAGCAATTAAGAAGTGGTTCCACGCTCCTCAAAACCTCCCAATCAGAGGCCTTGCTGTCGGATATAGTTTATTGTCATACCCAGGACCTGCTCTTTGAGGACCATATAGTTGTATACATCAGATACCACAAAAGATTTTGGAAAATATGGAGCACAAAATTGTTTCCTCAGTAATAGAAAAAAAATTGAGAGAACATAAGGCTCTGTATATAATGGTGGAATGAAATTGAAAAATGTATGTATTGTCCAGTAAGAAATGGAGGAGGAAACGCTGGGTAACTTTGAGAAAACAGGCATAGAGATGACACCTTCTTTATTTGTTTGTTTAAGCATTCCAACAGAAATGTCTGTCAGTTATGTGCCATATGTGATACATGCTTAGGTGACCATGTATGGCAACCTACTGTGAGGAAAAATGTGCCTCGTCAGTCATATATCGAAAGATACATGGCCAATAAACAAGGTGTCATCTCTATGCCTGTTTTCTCTAAGTTACCCAGCATTACCTCCACCATTTCTTTCTGTGGTAGACCAGTTGCTATCCAAGACTATAGAACCCAGTCTGTCCTGTTATTTACCCATGGCGAGGGGGAGAAGAAGAGGATTTATACCTTTCCTAAGAGTATTAGCATGTAAGTGAATGTAATGGATTCAAATGGAATTCGAACTGGGCTCTTATAGAAAAGTATATAATACTAGAAGAGTCATATATACATGTGCACACCTACAGAAACACAGAGTCTTTTTACAAACACACACACACACACACACACACACACACACACACACACACACACACACACACACACAGAGTATTTATTAGACTGGCGTTAAGATTTCATTAATTTGCAGTTGATCTGGTTAGATGTAGCCATAAATTATATGCTAACATTTTATTTTTACACACTTCCTGCTTGTGGAACTTCTGGCACCATGCTTTACAGCCAACTTTAATCTTTGAAAATTTAAATGCAATATCAAGCGTTATTTACTGTCCTCCTAATTTTGTTCTCATATCATAGAAATTTTCAGTTTTCTAATTCTTCCACACCCAGTAATCCATTGTGTCTTAGTGGCTTTAGTGCCTTGCTTAGGATGAACTTGATTAATATATATATATATATATATATTTTTTTTTTTTTTTAAATATACATATATGTGTATAAAGACAGTTGTTCTTTTACAGATATATTGTAGTTATATTTGAAATATATATATATATATATATGAACTTCAGATATTCTCCTAAACATACTCATTACACACATATACACACCCACACACACACACATACACACACACACACACAATTGATTCAACACCATCACTTGATAAGACACCAGAAGTGTTGAAACAAAATGGCTATTTTTGTAGTGATTTTATAACATATTTATGTTAAAATTTTCGAATAAATAATCATATATATATATATATATATATATATATATATATATATATACACATATACATATATATATATATATATATATATATATATATATATATATATACACACACATATATATATGCACATATATATACATATATATGCACATATATATACATATATATATATATATATATATATATATATATATATATATATATATATATATATATATACACTTCAGATGTTCTCCTAAATGTTTCTGTTTTCTAATTCTAATTCTTCCACACCCAGGAATCCATTGTGATTTAATGGCTCTACTGCCTTGCTTGGGGTGAACTTGATTAAAATATATATATATATATATATATATATAATGTTTGCCTGGGGCTGGGAATAAAATACCAACATTTAAAAATGAAACCCCAATGAAAATTTATTATGAATACAATTTATATACAAGTAACTAAACAAAATAGTCTTAGTAAGAAACCCCCGCCCCACCACAAACCTGAATTGTGGCTGATAAATCAGTCAACTGGATGAAATTAATGTGGGATTAGGTAATTAATAACAATCTTTTGACCAAACACTCATTCAAACACACACTCACTGAAACGCACACTCATTCAAACACACATTCACTGAAACTCACCCTCATTCAAACACACACTCACTGAAACACACACTCATTCAAACACACACTCACTGAAACACACACTCACTGAAACACATACTCATTCAAACACACACTCACTGAAACACAGACTCACTGAAACACGCACTCATTCAAACCCACAGTCACTGAAACACACACTCACTGAAACACATACTCATTCAAACACACACTCACTGAAACACAGACTCACTGAAACACGCACTCATTCAAACACACACTCACTGAAACACACACTCACTGAAACACACACTCATTCAAACACACACTCACCGAAACACATACTCATTCAAACACACACTCACTGAAACACATACTCATTCAAACACACACTCACTGAAACACAGACTCACTGAAACACGCACTCATTCAAACCCACAGTCACTGAAACACACACTCACTGAAACACACACTCATTCAAACCCACAGTCACTGAAACACAGACTCACTGAAACACGCACTCATTCAAACCCACAGTCACTGAAACACACACTCACTGAAACACATACTCATTCAAACACACACTCACCGAAACACATACTCATTCAAACACACACTCACTGAAACACAGACTCACTGAAACACGCACTCATTCAAACACACACTCACTGAAACACACACTCACTGAAACGCACACTCATTCAAACACACACTCATTGAAACGCACACTCATTCAAACACACACTCACTGAAACACACACTCATTCAAACACACACTCACTGAAACACACACTCATTCAAACACACACTCACTGAAATACACAATCATTCAAACACACACTCACTGAAACACACACTCATTCAAACGCAAAAACAAATACAAAATACACACTCAAAAAACAAAAAAGCCCCCACCCCGGATCTACAAGAGAACTCACAGCTCTGTCACCTCAGGGTGAAGGGAGTGGGAATTAAACTAAAAAAAAAGTGGGAACAGAAATTATAGAGGCCAATGAGCATACATCCCCTGACTAAGTTAACATGATGGAAGAAACTCAGGATAAACCTAACAATAGAATATATTGTATTTACTTGACTCCCCCCACAAAGTCATGTTGCAAAAAGTCACGTTGTGACACAAGGTCAGTTTAATGTGGGGAGCCCGAGCACATACACCCGGGCTAGGAACAAAAATTACCCAATCCCTCGCAATCATCAGTTGCACTGGCTTCAGTGCGAGCACTGATCGCTCTCTTTAGTGCCATGAGAGGGCGTGGCCTTGGGCAGCTGTACCCCAGGGCTGGGCACGGAGCCACACCTGAGTGCACTCTGCCCTAAGACGGAGACGCAACTGAGAGATGATAATAAACGTGTTACAAACTACTGTATAGTAATTTACACACTCAACGATAGAAATCTATTTGCTGAGGAGAAATTTCAATAAACTTAAATAATGCCTAAAGGTTAAACCCACTTTGACAGGGAGGGAGACAAGCTGTTTAGGACACACCCATTAAGCTGAAGAGTAGGAGTCTAATATCTTCAGAAATTTGTTAACCAAGGATGGTGAGTTCAAGCCTTAGGATGACTATAAGAGTCAGCATAGTTAACGATGGGAATCTATGCATATGTATATGTAGGTAGGGCAAAGTTCAAAATGTAATGCACACACAGATATAGTGTCCCTTATCACACACACACACACATGATTGAGTTGTCTTTTACTATTTTTTTTACAGATATGTTTATTACTTAGAAAGACCAAATCTTAGTATCTAATATCCGGTTGCAGGTGCTCTAACTAAATTGGTCTGTGGCGTACATTCTTTACATAGTAATTATCTGTCAATCTATACAAGTAGACTCCCAGTCATTTTTGATAATCTATACAATATTATTTTTTACATTGCATAAATTCTGATCAGTTCTAGCTTACATATGCAGATCAGCAAATTTAGTCCTTATAAAATATGAAGTGTATTTTTACTCATTTTGTTTGTATCTATGTTTTCAGTTTAAATTTAGGCATTCTTTCTATTTAATAGAAAAATACTGTCAAATGTTATTTTTAAAACAAGCTTTAATTTTCGAAGGGATCTTAGAATCTGTGAAATCAAGGGTGTCAAAACAGGATCTTGCTCAATAAACACAGTGACGGCACTTCACTAGACAAAAAGAAAAAAGTTCACCGAGGAGAAATTTCAGTAAACTTAAATAATGCCTAAAGGTTAAACCCACTTTGATAGGAAGGGAGACAAGCTGTTTAGGACACACCCATTAAGCTGAAGAGTAGGAGTCTAATATCTTCAGAAATTTGTTAGCACTCACACTGAGTAACCCCTATCATCTTAATGGCTTTATTGCCTTGCTTGGGATAAAATGAGTGAAAGAATAAAAATGTGTGTATGTGTGTGTGTGTGTTTGTGCGTGTGTGTGTGTATCTGCACAGAGCTTTTTATTTTAATTAAGGTAAAATCCTGTATTGGAAATTACTAACTGGTTAATAGTTTTGAGAATGTCAGCTTCAAATGAATGCTCTTCTTTGATCATGGGTTCAAATATGCTCAGCGGCCATTTGTTTGCCTTGCATACATATTTAATATCCAGCCATATATTTGATTAAGAAAGTATTTGGCCCCAGAATTATTTCCATCTAGTTAATGGAATATCAAATCATACCGCAGATAAATTTTGCACTAGATCCTAATTTGAAATCTAATTAAACTTGAGAGAAAAACATAGCCGAAGATACTAATTTGCATTAAGTGTTTTTGAATTTATATATTTGTAGCCAATAGCACAATGATTTATTCTTGCCTTAAAAATAAAAAAAAAAAATGGACAAATAACTCTCTCTCTCACTCTAGTCCGCTTTCTATCCTTATGTTTCTGTTGGAACTTTGGAAGGGTTACTGAATGAGGAATAACCAAAATGGAGGTTGGAAATGAAAAGGTAATCTTTACAACATCAACAAAATACAATACTCGCCAGCGGCGCGTATGTAAACCACTGCTAGTGGTGGACTGCTTAGACAGCATATTACCCCAATTGACAATAGTGTCCAAGATATTTATGAGGTTTGAGACATATCCATTAGTGTTCATAGGTACGGTATATAAAAATATGTCACATTATGTGTGTTGTATATAGTGCATATATTTGCATTTTTCATGGTGATATTTTAGAAGATATTTGTTTTTGGTTTTTGATTTTTAAATAACATAATAAAATTTTGTTTTTTTTTATTTAAATTTTTTGTTTATTTTTATTTTGGGGGGGATTTGTTATTTTATTTGTATAGTTTAAAATATTGGCTTTATAACATCAACAAAATACAATACTCGCCAGCGGCGTGAAGTAGGTAAACCACTGCTAGTGATGGACTACTTAGACAGCATATTACCCACCACTTACAATAGTGTCCAACATATTTATGAGGATTGGGACATACCCATTAGTGTTCAAATGTACGGTATATAAAAATATGTTACATTATGTGTATTGTATATAGTGCATATATTTGCATTTTTCATGGTGGTATTTTAGAAGGTATTCCTTTTTGGTTTTTGATTTTTAAATAACAATAAAATTTTGCTTTTTATTTTTATTTTAGGGGGATTTGTTATCTTATTTGTATAGTTTAAAATATTGGCTTTATATAAAAATATGCGTTGTAACCTAGAGAGGGTTACTTAATGAAGAATAACCAAAACGGAGGTTGGAAATGAAATGGTAATCAACAAAATAAAATACATGCCAGCAGCAGGAAGTAGGTAAACCACTGCTAGTAGTGGACTACTTAGACAGCATATTACCCCCCCCCCACTTACAATAGTGTCCAATGTATTTCTGAGGATTGAGTGTCCATTAGTGTTCATAGGTATGCTATATAACAATCACTTCATTTTTTCTTTCAGACTTTTTAAAACTTTTAAATGCCTTTTCTTTTAATTTTCCTCCTCGAAATTCACAACCTTCTTCCAATATTCTTTATCTTTTCTTGTACGTAAGTATTGCACCTGTTAGAATTACTCCCAACTGCTCTGTCAAGACACTTGCTAGGTAGCATTTCCTAGGACTATAGAAGGATGGACACAGGCTCCCTCTTTCTCTTTTCATTCTAGAATGCAGTTGATAGAAGTTTTGTCCAGTTTCAATAATAATTTTTGTATTCTCTGTATTTTGGGCAATATTGTGTGAGTCTTGTAATGTTTATTGGTATAATAAAGTGGAATTGGTATACTGAGTTCAAATTCTGGTCAAGTGTGTTTCATTTACTTTGTACTAGTGCCCTTGGAAAAGGTAAGAATCCATCTTCCCCCAGCTATGTGTTAAATAGCAGAGCAGATAGGCCCCTCAAGGTTTAGCTGATAGCCTGGCCAGAATAAGGAAAACTCTGAGTTCAAATCATTGGAAATAATAGGACAGACTAGCTCTTTATCTTTGGTATGGCAACTGATCTAGGAGAACAACAACTCTGAATTCAAGGTTGTGCACTATACCTTTAGTAGGGCAACCAGTCTAGGAGAACTCTGAAGTCAAAACGAGCTTGAAGAGGGATGAGCTCTGTCAGGTTATTTTGCCCTAGACTCACCCACTGCTGATACATCTACAGCTGTGTGTCCTTGATTCACTGGGCGTAGGAGGAAGATAAAACTGTATGAAAATGAATACTAAAAGTGGAATCTACAAAAAGATTATGAGACTAAAGACGTACTAAAACCAGCAACTACTTTATTTCAAAGTCCTGCTCGTTCTTTCCCTTTATGCATTTAGTGATATATATTTCCAAATTATATTTGCTTTTATCTATTTCTGTAGCAGTATTAAATTTACCAAAGCACTGGTCTCTTCCTCCAAGACTTGTGAAGGTGCCATTTACCAACTTTAAAGAAGATTTGTCCTTCAGATTTTTGTATGTTTGGGTTGAGATAATGTTTATATAAGAACCTGTGTCAATTTTAAACCTGACGGCTGTTTCACAAATATTGAAAGATTTGTACCACATTTTTGCATAATTTTATCTTCACAATTGACAATAGATTTTGATTGAATTCAGACTTGATGCTAACCATTCCATTCCACCAGAGAGAAACTTTCCTGCCTGCCATCAGCATGGCTGATGCTAGACTCCTGGAAAGCAGCAAACTGTGCCTTCTTGGCCTCATATTTTCAACTGACTTTGGAAATGACTACATTGAATCAATAGCTGCATCTACTGCAAGGAAGGTTAAGTCAGTGTGTCATGCTAGAAAGTTTCTCTAATCAAGGTCCATCTTGCACATTCACCTGTGCATTGAATACTGTTGTCATATCTGGTCTGGTGTTCCTGCTATTCATCTCGAGGTTCTTGACAAAATCAAAAGAAGAATCTGCAATGTAATAGATCCAGACTTGGCATTTCGACTGCAGTCACTTTCTCACTGATGTGATGTGGCTTCCCTCTGTCTTTTCTACAAATATTTTCATGGCAACTGCTCTGACGAGGTTTTTTCCCTGGTGCCCAAACTGCACGAATTTAAGCATGCTACTAGATTGGCATTTAGGTCCCTCCCTTTTACTGCTGAAATAGTTAAATGCAGCTGCCACTTCTATTCCAACAGTTTTTTTCTCACACTTTGCACCTGTGGAACTCTCTTCCATTTACTTGCTTCCCTGATAACTAAAATCTTCAGAAATTTAAATGCAATGTCAATCTCCATCTACTATCTTCTTGAATCCAGATCATCATTTATCTTTTCCTTAATCCCCCCCACCATACCCAGTCTTTTCTCTCACCTTCATTCTCTGTAATCCCCTTTGTACTAGTGGTGTCCCTACCTTGCTTCAGGTGAAATGAATAAAAAAAAATTATCTTCTCTCCTGTGAACCTTTTACACTCAAAAAATTCATGGGTAACCTTAGATACACGAGAAGAAGCATTGTCATGCATAAATACACACTTCACTTTGAAACTGTACCATTCAAAAGAGAGTCTTCTCCATAAAATTGCAACAGTTAGCACTGTTCTGTTTAACTCCTTCATCGACTTTGAATGTTCCAACAATGGTTTGGTCAACAAATCCAGCCTATATCATCAAACCGCCACCTTCTTGCTGCCTTATTTTGGCCACAAGCACATTTACATCAGATAAAATCCATCCTTTGTCCCATCGATCAAATTTATCGAGTATCACCTGTCCATGAAAATTACTTTAGAAAAGTCAATTTTTATGTATTTATTGGCCCAATTTTGACACTTTAAAATATTTGCTTTACTGAGAGGAGTTTGCCCAGGAGATTTCTTGACGGATCAAATTTGCGAAGTATTCTACATCTCTTGTCCTTCTTGACTCCATCAATTCTAGCCTTTTCAAAGGTCTGAGCACTCGTCAAAAAAGCTTGTTTACTCTGTAATTCTATTTAAAGTTCTTAAAGCCTTTTCCTTTGCTTCTAGTTGTCAATTTAGTTATATTTTCAGCAGCCCTCTTTTGTGCTCGATGATCTCTCCAATGTGGACATTCCTCACTCAATAATTTTGTTATTATTAAATTATCAGTTTTTCAGCATTTGTTAGATCCGTGTTTCAACATATATTATGGAAAAGAAGAAAAAAAACATTTTTTATTAGATTTCAGAGGCCTTAACCCATTCCCTTGTGTAGACCAGTATATATGTTTTTACCGAAAGTGTCTTTTTTAGAGATGGTTGAATAAACACACCCAAAACATAATGTTCATAAACCAGCTGCAGACCTAGATTCTTTTTTTTTTTTGTACTTCTGAGCCTGAAACGAGTCCAATCGTCAACTCAGACGTCTGGTAGAGGTGTTAGCTACTACTCAGACACATCAAGGTGCCTCAGTTTCTTAGTTACTGTATTAAAAACAATTTTTTTATTTTAAGGCAATTCACCCCAAGAAAGGCGGGAATGCAACTAGCATGCAAAGGGTTGCAGAGGATTGAGAACAAGAGTAAAGAGGCACGTTTGAGGAAAGGACACAAAGGAGGACTGGGAACAAGCTCAGGGTGTCAGATGTCGATTGACATTACACTTGAATATTTGAAGATTATAGTCATCGGGGAAGCAAGTAAGGGGAAGGGAGTTCCAAAGACGGGAAGTGTTGGCGAAGAAGCTGTTTGAGAAGAAGAGACGGTTACATTACCCACTTTGACAGTGAAAGGGTGAGACCGAGATGCCAGTCTGGTAGCATGTTTAAATTCATGAAGTCTGGGAACCAGCGACAGTAGCTTGAGTCAAAACAGGTGCCTCAAATTATTTGTAGAAGAGACAGCGGGAGGCTATGTGGGACAGCGATTGTAGTTTTTCCCAAAATAATTGGCTGGGAAGGGTTAAACTAATATTAATTTAATCTGCATAATAACTTCACACTACAGTTTTTTCATAATAAATCCAATATTTTTAATAAAACATGTTGAAAATTTAACTCCAGCTTTGTTTTGAAGTTCAAATTAACCATGAAACATTTGACAAAAATCTTTCACAGCAAATTTGACTTGTTGAAGTCTGCATGATTTGCATCACGACTTCAGGTGAGCTTCAGTCTACATAATTATAAAAGAGGACACTGAGGTCAACACCGATTAGTAACAATCTGTTTCATGCTTGAACGCAATGTTCAGGCCTGAAGATTGCGTTTAAGCATCTTGAATGGCCTGAAGATTGCCAATACGTTCTCGAGTGCCACTCAAGATAGAGGATTACTGTTAAAATGGTTATGATGAATGACGTGTGTTCTATGTATGAAAGTGGAAGTAGTAAGAATTTAACTTCATGAGGATAAGGAGGATAGATAATGATTGACCCTTGACTAGAAGAGGTCAAGGATTAAGTGTTCAGGGAAGCATCCATTTGGGAGTTCTAGGGAAAAAGCTGTTTGAGCAGGACTTTCTTTTTTTAATTGTGATACAGGGGAAATGAGGAGGATTTGATTTTGTGGAAGAAGCATGGTGTGCCCTAGCTTTAAATGTCTGAACAGGTAGAACTAAAGAATGGAGTTCACC
>OZ038479.1:105077356-105114856 GCA_964036315.1 Acanthosepion esculentum
TTTATTTTTCTCACTTTCTTCTTCTTCTTCCTTCCTCTTTCTTTTTCTTTACTCTTTTTATTGTCTTTCCTGTACCTCTTAATTTTGTTTGGGCTTTCTTCCTCCTCTTTTTCCTCTTTCTGTTTTTTTTGCTTCAATGTTTTACTTTTCTTATTCTTTCTTTCTTTCTTTCTTTCTTTCTTTCTTTCTTTCTTTCTTTCTCATCATTTATTCTTCCACTTTCTTTGTTTTGCTTCTTATTCATCTTCATTCACTTCCATCTTTCTTTAGTTTTCTTTCTCTCTTCTTTCATCTTCTTCATAAATTACTCACCCATGAAGAAAATAATAATTTATATCATCCTCATCATCATTTACTCACCCTGTCTTCTAATGCCAGCTCCACATCCCCAATGCTTTCATTCATACAAAAGAATTCTAAATAAACTTTAACAATATCTATTTTTTTACACTGGAGCTTGGAATATTTTCGTATCTCTCCAGGTGGTACTGAAAGGGGTGAGGCTGAAATCTAAAAAAATAGAATGTTTATTTTTTTCTTTTTATAGTGACCCAATGGATAAGATTTTCAAATGTGGAAATGCCAAGTAGTTTCACACTTACTTTCATATTGTGCCCTTATAACTGTCATAAACCCTAACCCTGAGTCAAAAGCAAGGGTAATGGAAATCAAAACAGAAAGAGAGTGTGATACGGTGGAAGTTTCCATCTTTATAATCCACTTCTACGCAAAAATCCTTGGATTTCCAAATGAACTGCTGCTAATGCACTTTTTTTTTTTTAGAAAGCAGTGGGAGGCCAGAAATATAACTTCCTGGGTTCAAATCCTAATGAAACTGCTAGAATATTTTATTTCAATTTTTTTTTAACTTCAGCTTTTCTTTCTTTCTTTCTTTCTTTCTTAGCATTCATTTTCCTCCTTTTTTATTTGCTTTATATTTCTCTTTTTCATTTACATCTTCTTTTTATTCTCTTTCATCTTCTTCATAAATCCCTCCCCCATAAAGAAAATAATAATTTACATTATCCTAGAATATTGCTTTTATTTTTCTCGCTTTCTTCTTCTTCCTTCCTCTTTCTTTCTCTTTACTCTTTTTATTGTCTTTCCTGTACCTCTTAATTTTGTTTGGGCTTTCTTCCTCCTCTTTTTCCTCTTTCTGTTTTTTTGCTTCAATGTTTTACTCTTCTTGTTCTTTTTCTCTCTTTCTTTCTTTCTCTCTTTCTTTCTCTCTTTCTTTCTTTCTTTCTTTTTCATTCTTTTCAGCCTTCCTTAATGTTGGAAAATTTAATACAAATTCATGATTATTATCTGATTATAATTTAATCATTGCTTTTAAACATTTTATGATCGAAGAAAAAATATTCTTGCATAATTAGCAAAAGTAATTTCTAAGGAATTGAGAATTTTATAAGAAAGTCTTCTATGGCTGAGCAGTCTAAAAGCATACCAGATTTAACCTACAAGGAGAATATAGGTTCAAAACCTACTGGAATGCCTATTTTCTTTATTAAGACTCTCAAATGCACAGGCCAGTGGACATGAATTTACACTGTTTATGTACCATTAAAATATAATGTTTAAAGTGATAATCAGCCACATTCAGCAATGGATGTATTTAGTTTTATTTCATTAATAATGATTTTAAACATTATTTCAGTGGATGCCCATATTTCAAGTAGACCCTCCGAAGGGCACATTTTTTACACAAAAAATTTTCTCAAATGTTCAGTGGATGAAATAAAGTAGTGTTTAATAAATATATATATGGTATCCACTATGATAACATTTAAAGTAAAAAAAAAATATTGGATTAATAAATAAAAAAAATAATCTATTACTTCTTTAGAAATTGTTTTAATGATGCAGATAATTACAATATCTGGCTATATTTCTGAGATGAGATATCTGTCTGTATTTCTGAGATGAGGTATTATGTACACTATTTACATTATTCGGACTATTGTCCTCATCTTTGTTGCCATATTTATTGCAACGTTTTGGCCCTTCAGTATCTGTCTATATTTCTGAGATGAGGTATTAAGTACACTATTTACATTATTCGGGCTATTGTCCTCATCTTTGTTGCCATATTTATTGCAACGTTTCAGCCCTTCAGTATCTGTGTATATTTCTGCGATGAGGTATTATGTACACTATTTACATTATTCGGGCTATTGTCCTCATCTTTGTTGCCATATTTATTGCAACATTTCAGCCCTTCAGTATCTGTGTATATTTCTGAGATGAGGTATTATGTACACTATTTACATTATTCGGACTATTACACCATATTTATTACAACATTTCGGCCGTTGTACACTCCGGCCTTCTTCAGGTGGTTGGAATGTCGAACTGAACCCTTTATTTCACTCACTGGGGTAGACTGTTCCAGTTCCAGATGCCATGTCTAATGGATGTCAGTTATCAGTTCCCCTCTCCAAGTTCTCCACCACCTTAACCAGGTATTGAACTCATATGCATTGGGTCCTGTAACTGGATCTGGCTAACACCTTTATCCACTGTGCCATGTGTCCTTGTATAAGAATTTCTTGGTATTATAAACCTAATGTCTTCACTATCATTTTTTACCAGTGCTCATATTGCAATTTTTGCTGTTATCATTAAACTAATGAATAATAATAAATAATGAATAATGTAAATACTGTAGATAATTACAAAGACGTAACATATAATCATCAGTATGTTGGGGTAATGACTATATTATTTTTCATTAAAATTGCAAGTTCTAACAGTTTTATGGGAGAAAGACAGTTTTGTATCTTTCAATCTCTTGAAGACTTAACTAGTATTATTCTATCGTCACTGATCAAACCCCGAGTTTTTAAGTCAATAAATGTTTTCACTCTCCATGAAGCTCCTTGCTTTGAATGTCTATTGGGACCCAAGTTGACTGCAGACATCAAGTGGCACTGATGTATACAATTCATTGTTAAAGATGCTGGAAAAATGGTCAGGTCATTGTACCACTGCAGAAAGTATCTGACTCTTTCTGCTATGGTTTGTCTCTACAAGAATCAGACAAAACCAAAAATCTAGTATTGCTTCCATCTCTGGGCTGAAGTTGCTCAGTCCTCACTTTCCAGCTTTTGATAGAGTACAAAAATCATTTACGTGCTCCTGTGGAGGAAAAACCTAGTTTCCCATTTTGCAGCAGATGCACTCTGTGGTCAAGCGATCTAAAACACTCTGCCGAATAAAGATGAGGACAATAGTCTGAACAATGTAGATAGCGTAAAGTGTTACAATACCTCATCTCAGAAATATAGGCAGACGAAGCAGATGAACTTATATATGTGGAGGTGAATGATGGACAATTTCTCCAGTTGCATTGATCTATCTAGCATCCTTCTCCACATCCTTTCCTCTATCACTCCTGTCTGCTCTTGCTCCAAATCGTCTGTAAACCCCTTGCTTGCTAGTGGCTTTCAGCCTTGCCTGGGGTGAAAAGCTTAAAAAAAAAAAAAAAAAAAAAAATGAAGAGGAGGCCTGAGGCAACAGAGATGTGGTTCTACAGAAGGATACTGAGAGTAACATAGATGGAGCATTTGAGCAACAAGGAAGTTTTAATGAAAATGGAAATTTCTATGACGCATGAATGAAAAAAAATGACTTAAAGAATTTGACATTCAGAGGACGTTAAAAGCAAGTGAAGCAGAGGGTAACGTGGAGTAATCTTCCTAATTAGTTTGTGTAACTGAATGGCAGAACAGCGACTGGGAGGGAGAGTAAGGAGACAATCATTACTTAGAGATATGAAGAATAGGAAGCTGTAGAGAGTCATGATCACCCATGTGCTAATAGGCATAAAGGAAGACAGCTAAATTTTGTTGCATATAAAGTACATGAATTATACCATTTATACAAAATTAAACTTTGATCAGCTTATGATATGCATACTCAGTTAGTTTTCCACTCTTGAGATCTGGTTTCAAACAAGTATAAACTTTATATAGACACTATAGTAAACCATCATAGGACTGCAGTACTAAGTTATAAATGTGCTGGTAGTGTAACAGATATCAGCATAGGAAATGAATTTGGCAAGCTGAGTTCAAATTCTAGGTGAGCCTGTTGCATTCACTTTTGCACAAATACCCATGCGAAAGGCATGCATCTGTCTCTGCTCCTACTCACAAACTGCACAAACTGTGAGTTAAATAGCAGGTTACACTAGGTTTCCTGGTCTTGAGTGGCAACCAGTCTAAGAGAAGGAAAACACTGAATTCCAGACCATGGGGAAGTCAACTGGGAACCACTATCCCAAAAATGCATGGCAATTCAAAGATAACAAAGGAAAGGAATCTGTGGAGAGCCATGATCACATACATTTTGAAGGGATATGGCATTAAAAAAAGGGTCAAAAAACTTAATTATTTTGTATTAACAGTTTCAACTAGAATTTGAAGTCTTTTTACTTATTTCCAAATTACAGTTGAATCAATTAAACACCAACATATCTATTAAGAAAGTTATGATTGTAGTATGAGTCAATGGGAAAAAATATAATGATTTTTCATTTCAACCATCACATCTTCCGATATTGCCTTGATAAATAGTTTGCTTTCAGAGTTGTAAGAAAATGCATAAAAACAAATGTTTTGTTTGTGCATATATATATATATATATATATATATATATATGTTTTACGGATGGATTTGTGGTATTTCTTGTTTTGGCATTCATGGGTTTTTTGTGGTTTTTTTACCATCTCCCACTAAAATCTTCCATTTGGGAAGGGGAGGATTGGACTTCCCTGGCGTAGTCATCCTAATTTCCCTCACATTCACCTCCTTGGGGACATTTTAATAATGAAAAAAATTGAAAGCAAAAAAATTACTGGAGGTGTTATTCCTCCATACTTCCTGCTTGAAATGCGATTATTTTGAAATCTTCTGCATGCAAGTTCCACTTTGAAAAAATATGGCATCTACCTTGTGTATCACTCACCTTTTCTCTTCTATACACATGTGTTTGTTGGTGATTGTGAGTATGTATATACATATATATATATATATATATATATATATATATATATATATATATATATATATATATATATATATGTGTGTGTGTGTGTGTGTGTGTGTGTGTGTGTGTGTGCCAAAACATATATAAAATATTATATATACACATATACAATATATGTATGACTCTATATATATATATATGATCCCATAGCTTATATATTTGAATTATATAGAGCAGGCACACACTAATACATAGACAAAAATGCAGACACAGTTATAGATATTCAGATATATATCAATATTGTATATTTTTAAGAATAAATAATTTATTATTGATTTATTTATGGATAGAGGGTGTACACATAGATTTATATATGACTGTCAATTACATCTGTATATACCGATGTGTATATCTGGATACATATGCATACGGATGTGTATATCTGAATGCATATGCATACAGATGTGAATATCTGGAAGCATATATATACCGATGTGTATATCTGGATGCATATGCGTACAGATGTGTATATCTGAATGAATATGCATACAGATGTGTATATCTGGAAGCATATGTATACCGATGTGTATACCTGGATATATATGCATACGGATGTCTATATCTGAATGCATATGCATACAGATGTGAATATCTGGAAGCATATGTATACCGATGTGTATATCTGGATACATATGCGTACAGATGTGTATACCTGAATGCATATGCATACAGACGTGTATATCTGGATATATTTGCATACAGACGTGAAAATCCGTATGCATATGCATACAAACGTGCATATTCGATTGCACATGCATATAGATATGCATATGCATACTGACGTGTATATCTACATAACTATGCATACAGACATGCATATCCAAATGCATACAGACGTGCATATTCGAATGCATACAGACGTGTATATCGTGATATATATACCTACAGACATGCATATCCAAATTCATATGCATACAGACGGGCATATTGGAATACACATGCATACAGATGTGTATATCTGGATATATATGCATACAGACGTGCATATCCAAATGCATATGCATGCAGACGTGTATAATCGAATGCATATGCATACAGACGTGTATATCATTGTAATTATGCCTCACTCAATTTTATTTCAGTTTGTTAGAAAACTAAAGAAAGCATTCACTAAAGCGTATAACTTAGAACAAGAGATAATTACCTGAGGGTGACAACATTTTTATTTTGCCAACCTACATATCAAACGTATTTACATAGAAATGGAGACAGGCTGATAATAATAATAATAATAATAATAATAATAATAATAATAATAATAATAATGATAATAATAATAATAATAATAATAATCAGTGGCTACGTAGTGCAGGGTTGAAAGCTGAAACTGAAGGTTTTATCCTTGCTGCACAGGACCAATGCTTGTTAACTAGAAATTATCAAGCACATATACTAAAATACTGTGTTTGCCCAAAATGCAGATTCTGTGATAAATATCCAGAAACCATTGATCATCTTGTATCAGGTTGCACGATATTGGCACCCACTGAATATAAAACCCGGCATGACAGAGTGGGCCAATATCTGCACTTTAAAATGTGCAACTTCTACGGGAAGGAAACTGAAAGAAACTGGTATGAACACTATCCCGACCACGTTACGGAGATAGGACCTGTTACAATTCTATGGGACTACATAATACACACTAACGGAACAATCAAAGCCAACCGCACAGACATTGTTATTAAAGACCAGAATAAAAAGTGCTTCCTTATTGATATGGCAGTCCCTGCAGACTGCAATATATCTTTGAAGATCTTCAAAAAGCGCTCAAAATACAAGGACCTTGAAATCGAAATCTCAAAAATGTGGCACATGGGAACATCAACAATCCCTGTTGTAGTTGGAACTCTAGGATTGGTTGAAAAAAGATTCTAGTAGACTAATTGAAGGGATTCCTAGAAGCCCATGCCTCAAAGAATTACAAAAAATTGTTCTGACAAGTACAGCCCACACTTTACGAAGGGCTTTATCTATGTAAATTTTTTTTTTTGTCAGTGGAAAGTGTCATGACGCCATTTTTAACCTTAGGTCGCTGGTCGGGACCCGGAAAGAAATGTGTACCCGCCAGAAATCAAAGGAAATAAAAACAACAATAATAATAATAATAATAGTATGCAACTTTTAACGAAGGTAAGCTACAAGAAATTGGTATGGGTAAGCTTAGATACATGAGAAGGAGCATTGTCATGTATAGATACATATTCATTTTGAAACTACAAGACTGGGACTTGTACCATGCAAAGAAAGTCTTGTTCATAAAATAGTTATAGCACTGATCAGTTTAACTCGTTCATCAACTTTGAATTGTCCAATAATGGTTTGGTCAACAATTCCAGTCCATATTATAACAATACTGCCTCCTTGTTGCCTTTTTTTCAGTCGCATGCACATCCATCCTTTGGTCCATCAAATGTCAATGTTCCTGTATTTCTTGGTCCAATTTTGACGCTTTAAAATATTTGCTTTTGTGAGAGGAGATTACCTAGGATATTTTTTTACAGGTACCAATTCACAAAGTATTCTACACCTTTTGTCCTTCTTGGCTCCCTCAATTCCAGCCTTTTCAAAGATCCGAGTGCTGGTCAAAATTGGTTGTTTCACTCTAACTCGCTTTAGTTCATCTCGAGGAAGCAAGTTCTTAAAGCCTCCTACTTTGCTTTGAGTTCTCAACTTACTTACATTTTCAACAGCTTTTTTTTATCGTTCAATGATCTCTGCAAAGCTCCTTTGATATCACCAAAGTCGACATCCCCTTACTCAATAATTGTTATTTTCTGTTTTTTCAGCAGGTGTTAGATCCTTCCCTTTACCCACGTTTCAACATATATTATCGACAAAATTAAAAATGCTTTTTATTAGATTTCAGAGGTCTTAAGCTAATATTAGTTTAATCCGCCTATTAACTTCAGTCAATTTTCGTAAATTCCAAACAACTCTAAAATGAACCATAAAAAATGGCAGGAAAATTAGTTAAATATTTTACTAATGGTGAAAATAGACGAGTTTAAATTTGACAAATATTGGTTCAGACCTTTTTGAATTATCGAGGTTTATTTGATTCGCATAATAACGTCAGACACACTGTAGAGACTGTCAAATTGGTCATCTCTATATCATAGACTACTATGGTGACATAGTCATCCATCTTTATGCACTTGTATATAGCTGGTCAAATATTTCGTTCTATTTTTGCAATTTGATGGCATGAAGTGCGTTGAGTTTGATCTAAGTTCAAAACTATTTTTCATTGTATTTGTTATATGGGGTCTTAAAAATAACACCGTCAAAATTTGCATAATTGGAAAAAAAAGAGGAACATTTTTAGCATATTTATTTTGAGAAAAATAAAAACGTGGCCCAAATCTTAGAAAAATATGTTCACTTTATGAAGAAAGTGCTGTCAATCATCGAACGTGTCAAAAGTGGTTTGGGAAAAATTCGTGCTGAATATTTCTAACTTTGCTCCATATATGGCGCTCTTTAAAGACTTAAAAAAAAATCACATCCAACTAAAAACTGAAAAAGCTCCTACAATAGTTCTTTATACCGAAAGTTAAATTTCTAGAATATTAGTATGACATCGCTTGAAAAATGTCAGAAGATTATGGAACAAGACGGTAAATATTATTAATTTTTGACTTGCATTTCTTACATCTTAAATTTCATTGTCTACTATCGCAACCAGATGAAGAAATACAAGTCAAAAATTAATAATAATTGACAACGCTTTATGTAAAAATAAGGATGATTTAGATGAATTTGTAAATATATTAAAGTTGATGTTGAAATTTATTTTGATTGTCTTCGATTTTTGCTTGATAAATCAAACGAAATTGTTTTTGTTATACAATATATATATTCCTATATTAATGGGGACATTTGAAAAAAGGTCGTTATAACAGATTTTATAAAAACGATAATAGGGAAGTAAACATATATAGAGACGGAGAGTGAAAAGACGCACAAGTAAAGTGAAGGATATATATATATATATATATATATATATATATATATATATATATAAAGATAAATAGATCGATAGATATAGATAGATAGAAACAATGAAATAGATTGATAGATACACTGAAATAGATAGAAACAATGGAATAGATAGATAGATAGATAGATAGATAGATAGATAGATAGATAGATAGAAAGAAACACTGAAACAGATAGATAGATAGACAGATAGAAACACTGAAACAGATAGATAGATAGATAGATAGATAGATAGATAGATAGATAGAAACACTGAAACAGATAGATAGATAGATAGATAGATTCATAGATAGATAGATAGATAGATAGATAGATAGATAGATAGATAGATAGACTGAAACAGATCGATAGACTGTACATTTCTTTTGCTTTCCATTCATCTGTATACTTGATGTGCCAAATTCTGTGTCCATCAAATTGTGCAAACATGTAGATATGCCAGTGTAAACACGAGTGACTTCCATTCAATCACACTTAATTACTGTTGAATGTTGGTTATTTGAATTGTCAGCCTCTCTTGCGTGGGCGGAAGAAAAGAAGAAGAACGCGGAACATGTTTTTCCATATTCTTGTTGGAATATATACGGAAACGTCTATGCATGTAGGAGGATTTTTCTGTATAAACATGTACGCATTTGCTATGTGTATATACGAGAAAACATTTTCTTTTGAATGAGAGAGTATCTTTAAGTGGGGAGGTGCTGAAAAGTTCTCAACCCGATCAAGAAGCCCTTACAAAAAAGTTCCGATGTTTGTACTTTTCAGTACCCTATCGTATATGAGTATGTGCATGTATATTTGTCTACTTGTGTAAATCCTTTCAGGGAGATGCAAGTATCTGTCTTTTTTTTTTTTTTGTAGCCCAAAAGGCATGAAGACAATTTTTATGGTGATGCTAGTGTGAAAAAATTCTTTACACTTTATATATATATATATGTATATATATATATATATATATATATATATATATATATATATATATATATATATATATGAAGAAATATAGTCTTAAAGTGTGCTATATTTATGGGATAAAGTGCTCAATATCAGAGATAGAGCGTGTGTAAATATAAAAGTGGACATGGAAGTCAGCACTTAGAGGCGACAGTCTGTTTCATGCTAGTGCAATCGTCATATATATATATATATATATATATATATATATATATATATATAAATAAAAAGAAAGAACAGTAAGATATAAAATCCGGTGTTCTTATAGATATTTTTATTTTTACACAATAGTGCTCAATGTAAATTTACAGAGCATTAATATTATAAATTAATTGATTTAAAATATGGGATTTTCGCTACACAGTGATAACCATGTTTCAGAAATGGAAGCTAAAGCTTTCGAATTTAATTTAATTTAGTTTAATAACAAAATTAAATTCGAAAGCTTTAGCTTCCATTTCTGAAACATGGTTATCACTGTGTAGCGAAAATCCCATATTTTAAATCAATTAATTTATAATATATATATATATATATATATATATATATATATATATATATATGTGTGTGTGTGTGTGTGTGTGTGTGTGTGTGTGTGTGTGTGTGTGTGTTAAAGACCACCTGCAGATCAATCCGACTGGATGATAAAATAAAGAACAAATAGGAAACGTATATCAATCTAACATGTTTCACTTTTATTAAAGCTTTGTCAGAGATTGAGAGAAAAACAGACAGAAAGACAGAAAACACTGATATTTTCAATTATGTTTGGGTCAGTTCTCATTGGTCAGACACATGTCACATGTATTAAATCCGGGGATAATTCTATGTTTATGTAGGTTTGTGAAAATGTTGTATGTTTAAGTGGGCAACGAGTGGTAATGTGTATTTGTAATTGTGGGTTTTTGTCAAGATGATATTTTTTTCTTCTTCTTTGTGCGACCAACCCTCGCAGTAGGGAGATACAAGGTTCTGGTTCTATGGCTAGCCTCCTCAGGAATGTATTCTCTGTATTCGATAAATATAAGTTAGATTCTTCAAGATAGATAGACAGGTAGATAAAACAATAGGAGCAGGCTTAGATAAACAGATAGATAGGAACATACAGAAATAGAAAAAGATTAAGATAGACAGAAGGTTAGATAAATTGGAAAATATTTAGATTCTGGAAATTTATCATCAAGTGGTACCAGTCCTCTTAACTATTTACTCCTATTACATTATATTATATGGTTCAGAATCCGACTGGATAAAATAAAGAACAAGTTGGAAACGTATATCAATCTGACATGTTTCACTTTTATTAAAGCTTTGTCAGAGATTTAGCGAAAAAACAGGCAAAAAGACAGTAACTCTGGTATTTTCAATTTGGTTTCAATTTGGTTTGGGTCAGTTCTCATTGGTCAGTCATATATCACGTGCATTTTAACCGTAGATAATTCCCTATGTATGTAAGATTTTGAAGATTCTTGTATGTCTAAGCGGGCATCGGATGGTAATGTGTATTCGTGATTGTGTATGTGCGTCTGTCTAGTGGGAGTTCTAATGTCTTCACCTTTGTGCGGTCAGCCAGCGTAACGGTTTTTTTTTATTCTAATCTATGGCTAATCTCTTTAAGCATGTATTCCTTGTATTAGATAGATTCTTTAAGATTCTTTAAGAATGCGTCCAAATTAGGGTGACATATATATATATATATATATATATATATATATATATATATATATATATATATATTCATTGAAATAAGTTTCATTGAATACGATAGACATTTTAGGTCTATTTATAATAATAATCATTTCTAGTTCTCTAGTTAGTTTCTTGATGTTCAGACGAAATTCATCAAGGAAGATGCAGTAGTTTTTTCCTACCCAAGTACTTTCGATCTCCTCTGAGATAATCCTCTGGGGTGAATCACGAAGAGAGACTTGTAACTGTAATCGTTGTGATGGTGATTTTTAAAAAAATCGTCATCACAACCATCAAAGTGTTCTGTTATAATTATTTTAAAATTTAAATTTATCCGTTGTAGTTATGAATCTTTATTAGCAAAAAAACGTGTTCTAATGTAATGGAGCGCTAACCAGAAACACACACACACACACACACACACACACACATACACACATACACATATATATATATATATATATATATATATATATATATATATATATATATTTGAATTGGACATAGTCCGACAATTTATTTAAAGACATTTATATGATGTTTAACGTTCTTTTTATAGATACAAGTATTTACGTTAAGGCACATCACGCGAAATGATGGTTCCGTATAGGATACAGGTTCGATTCCTGTCGGAGAACGAAAATTTTCTATGAAAATTTCTTGGACATTCAGGCCGGTAAATGTTATTTAATACTGTTTATTATAAAACAGAGCATTTGCTTAAATACTTGTATCTATAAAAAGAACGTTAAACATATTATAAATGTCTTTATATATATATATATGTAGTGTGTGGAAAACTATATGGTTAAAATATATATATATGTAGTGTGTGGAAATCTATATGGTTAAAAAATATATATATATTTATATATATTTATTTGTATAAAATTTTATTTAATTTTTTTTTACTAATTTTATCTATATATATTTGCCCAAATTAGTTATATTTCAATAAGTAGTTAGAATTCGTTTAATAACATATTAAGCCCCGAATATGTTTTGGCTATTGCGTCTGATTGTCTAGGTCAATGTGCATGTGGATGTATGTGCATGTGTTTATCGATGTCTATGTGTAAGGAAAGTGCATGCACGTTTGGTTGTGTGTGTGTGTTTGTGTGTGTGTGTTCGTTTTTTTTTTTTATCAAGGGTCGTGTCTTGTCACCGTTTTGTGTGTGTATATATATCTAAATATGTCTGGGCGCTTATGTATTATAACCTGAGTGTATTTGGATTGTTTTACGTGAGAGGTGGTCATCACAATTGAAGTAAACTGTAAAATGTATACATTTTTGTCTGGAGCTATCAACATCCTTTTAAACGTAATTTCAATGAAAAAATAAATTAAATAACATATGTATTTTTTATTTTCTCCTCAGTAATTCTATTATTTTAAACTTAATAGAGATTAGATTTAGATTTCTAAATCGGTAATTTTTTACTTTTAATTTTAATTTCAAATTTTATAAATCTTTTAATATCTATGATAACCTTGCTTCGTTGTCAAATTTTTTGAATTCTCATGTACTTGTATTTTGATTGGTCATTCTAGCTTATGTAACAGCGTTTACCCCTAGCGAAGGATCGTTAATTAATTGGAAACTTTTAAAACCATTTATTCTACATTCAACATCATCACTTGATAAGACACCAGAAGTGTTGAAACAAAATGGCTATTTTTGTAGTGATTTTATAACATATTTATGTTATAATATTTAAATAAATAATTATATATATATATATATATATATATATAAAGTAATTCATCGAGTCTAGAAGAAACCTCAAAAGAATGCAGAAAGCACTGGACGGTTGTTTCGTCCTATATTTGGGAATCACCAGCAGTGCGTATTCATTACCGAGAATTGAAACCCGGACAGTTACGATATGAGGTAAACGCCATACCAACTGTACCAACGGGCCTCAGTGACAACGAGGTGACGAATTAGACTCGATATTGCGCCGCTCGTTCACATATTCCTTGATGGAACTCATCCAAGTCTCTCTTTTACCCATAGGACTGTGCCCCCGAGAGCCACGACTACTATCCCCAAGCCGCTCCATCCAGAGCATTAGAAGCCGGTCCAAGCAAGGATATACAAATGATAGAAATTAAGGAGAATTTGAGATAATTATAATTAAGTAATTCATCGAGTCTAGAAGAAGCCTCAACAGAATGCAGAAAACAACTGACTCAACTATATTGTGCAACCCGGCAAAATCAAAAACAAACAACGCGCATGCCCGAAATGAAAGCTATAAAATGGCGACAATTTACCCTTCGCAGTCTCTATATTGCGGACATAACTTCATAATAAATTGCCTATTCGTAGAATAATCCCACATCAATGAAATCAACTTGTATCCATGCAAGCTCAGCTGAGAAAATGTAAACATAGACTTATAATTCCGTTCACAGCAACCTTTATGTTTCCCTAAAAGACTTTTACTAATCATCATTGTAGTGTTAATTACGGCAATAGCATTTAGGATAACATAATATTCATTCCTCATTAAAAGTTTGTTATTATCGATGAAGTATAAGTAAATGGACATTAGTACACCAAGCTGTTTGTAACTGTTTAGATATAAGAAAAGATGAGGAAGAACAACGAATCAGTATTCGCAAGATATCCAGTGATGAAACGTAAACAAAATAATGGTTTTCCCTTTTAGGAGACTTATATAGGAAAAACATGACATAGAATCGGTTTTGTTATTTTGTTTATTTTGAATTTCTAAGGATACAGTAGGTAACAACATTTCCAATAATATCATCTTTATAAAATCAATAAATACTACAGGTAGGATAAATCCATGAAAATTTGCTCTATTTTTGACCTCGTCTTATCTAAATATACAGTATGTGTATATATTCTATTAATCAAATGTTTATCGTCTGCATTGCAAATATTCTCCCCAATAATGCAAGCCTCGTAAACAGGAGAGAAAGAAGCTTTACCGACATTTCTGTACAACATCAAAAGAAGCAAAATATGGCGACACAAGTGGACTCCCATTTGAACTTTCTGGTAATAATACAGTACATTAGTGAGGCATACAGTTTGGCCCCTGAAGATGATCTTTCTTTTTTTACACCATTTTCTTTATTTTTTGTTTTTTTTGACTCAGTGTATTTTTCCCCTAATTCATTTTCTAGCTTTTGTTTCTCTGATCCATCGGACACAAACAGAAAAAAACGTCGGATCCCATTGGCTGGGACAGAACTACTTCGCTGAAACGAGCAGAGTGAATCATGAATGAATTTGTTTCTGTCTTTTTTTTTTTTTTGCTTGCTTTTTTATTGCAGTCATCAATATGTAAACGGCTGTGATTTATATCGATAGCCCTGCTTTGGCTTGCCAAGTCCTGACTTGCCGATAGCTATTTATTGCGTTTATTAAATGATTAATTAATTATGTAATCTTTGATTATTGCTTTTTTATGTACGTTTCACTTCTCTCGTGTGATTTATAACGGTTTTTACTACAAGGCTAATTATCCTTGTTTCAAACTTTATTAATAGAATCTAGTAGCGACCACATATAAATTAAAAATGGATGTAAAATGAAATACACGAGAAAAAATCGTTATCCATTTTCTTAGACAAACAATACAGTACAGTGAATCCCCCCGTATCCGCGGAGATTAGGGACCAGAAGAAGCCGGGAATAGTTAGAATCCGCGTATACTTGTAACCCCCACACTAAAAGTACTTATAAGTACATATTTTGATTGTTAAAACCCTATATACCTTAAACTTTCATCCAAAACACTTTAGAAACATTTCAGACCTATTTTAAAACATTTAAAAAAAATAGTATTGGTGACGATACACTTAGCGTAAATTGTCTTTCATACACACAATAACCGTTTTTAATTACGCATAGATCGATACAACCATTGAAAATACTGTATAAAATATGTGTAACAAGACATAAAATATAAAGTTTAAAACGTTTTCTAAAAACAGAACTGTGGTGATGCCCCCAGACTTAGCAAAGCGCCATTTAAAGACCCCAGCCGCAACCCCTAACAAAGAACAACGCCCAAGCACTACTGTAGTGGACCGTGCGGTGTGTGAATGTGAGAAGAGAAGATGAGTTATCTCTAGGTTAAGGCTACCGCTGGCCGGTCCAGCTACATAAGAATGTTGGACTTTAATGGAGTCCAAAGAAACAAACAAGACCGATATACATGTATGCAACAAATATATATTAATAACAAATATATTAATACACGAATTACAAATACATTGAAGACATGAATAAAATGTTACAGTATCTGTATGGAAAGTTGTGTGTGTGTGTTGAGTTGAATGTCCGTACGGGTGAATTTTGTTTTAGCGTGTTCCCAGAATATGGGAAACGCTGGTTGTGTATAGGAGTTCACATATTGGAAATTTTAAGAGAAAGTTTTGTATACCTTGCCTCACGTGCGACGTTACGGCCCGCGGCCGAAGTCGAGATAGTTGCTCGCACGTGCGCGTAAGCAGAGAAAAGAGGCAGAGGCGAAAGGTCAGCCAGTATTTATACTCCCGGGAGAGAGAGACCCTGTTGAAGGGTTAAAGAAATGAAGAGGAGCGAACTGCGACAATACCTCCCCTCTGGATTAAAAGTTGTAGGAAACGAACTTTTAAAATGTAAAAAGTTTTGAAGATTATTCTTGTGTGCCGAAAAGAAAATGTGTCCGTGGTTGCGAGCATGATTCGACGAAATGTGCTTGTTGTCAGGGTGCTTTGTATTTCTCTAGTGAGTCAGAGAAATGTCGGTAGTGTTCAGCTTTTGTTCTTTTGTCCGATGCTCCACGTAGAGTTGGGTTTGTCGTCCCGTCAACCTGTTTGCAGTCCTCGTCGTACTTTTGCTTGAAAAATGAGGTTGTTTTGGGGATGCGAGTATTAAAATTTGCGCCCAAGATTTAAGCAGCGTTGTGTGAAGTTGGGTTGCTGGTCAGCGACGATAGTCGGCCAAGTGAATGATGAGAAGTGGGTCGCGTTGCCATGTTGAGCTGATGTAGAATATCTACCGAGTGTCGAATGAAAGTTGGGAGAATTTGCTGTTATTGACGATGGGATATCGTTCTCGCAAAATTCTTAAGTCATTCGAACTGCATCGTTGTAGGTTGAGAAAGGACAGTGAGTCACCTTTGTGATGGGGTTCACACTTTTTCTATTTCAGCTCAGAAGAAAGTTGAATTTAGTTTTAAAAAATGGTGTCGTGTTCTGTTTCGTAAGCTAGGTGAAGTTGAAGTCAAGCGTTGCCGAGAGAAAGAAAAGGTCAAGCAATATAGACCAGTAGGAAAAAAGAGTTGTAAAGGCTCGCTTGTAGTAGTAATTGTTGTTACAACGTGTTAATTCCTTTTGCGTGTAGGAGGAAGTTGTTTTGTAGACATGTTGCCTGAATTAAAAGTTCTTTTGTTAATAGTTCCGCGTGCGTAGAATAGAAACGTTTCCAATATTGGTGCTGTCTGTTTCTCTCATTTGAAAGGTTTGTATCAGAATTTGTTCGTAGCGGGCCCCTTAACGGTGAGGTTTCAAAATATGATATGGACGTGCAATGTTGCGGGTGGAAAGGATCATACCATTATGTCGGAGGTCGCTATCCAATGTGGTTGTCACAATGCAATTTATATTTGACGTAAAATAGCGCATGGTATAAAATACAAAACAGAACGTAGGGTTGAAAACATAACAATTGAATTTATTAAGTATCTGATGTACATGCACATAAAATTTTATTAACCGGCCTATTAAATCTTTCTTTCTCTCTCTCTCTCTCTCTCTCTCTCTCTCTCTCTCTATATATATATATATATATATATATATATATATATATATATATATATATATATATATATATATATATACAGGTACCATATACGTCAGCTGCATGTTTCCCATAACAGCTGTTTGCGTGCCATCTGTGGAAACCTTCAAGATAGGACATCTAACGTAGACCTGTTTAACAGGTGTAATATTGGAGGAATCGAGACTTTTCTCATACAATCTCAGTTACGGTGGACTGGTCATGTCTTGAGAATGTCTGATGATAGGATACCCAAGATCCAAATATACACCCAAGTAGATCAGGGCTACAGGAATGTAGGACGCCCATGGCTGATACAAAGACAATCTGAAGAGCAACTTGTCA
The DNA here is from genome assembly GCA_964036315.1 of Acanthosepion esculentum. NCBI lineage: Eukaryota > Metazoa > Mollusca > Cephalopoda > Sepiida > Sepiidae > Acanthosepion > Acanthosepion esculentum. The sequence goes on from OZ038479.1 coordinate 105,095,200, forward strand.
GCTGTCAATATATCTCAGAACACCCTCGAGCGCTTAGCCTTGGAGCGGGTAGAATGGAGATCGACGTGTTTTAGTAGACTCAGCAGTTTTCAATCTGCTTGTCTGTATCGTCTTCAAGAAGCGAGAGCAAGATCTAAAAGGTCAGCCAATCTAACAGTGTTCTCATCCCACAATCCTCACTCTTGCTCCATATGCGGCCTCCTTTGTAAATCACTAGCGGGTTTTAAGATTATCGCACAAACTTTCATAGCTGAATCAATTAAGCTGTCAGATCCTCATACGTCGAAACCGACGGGAGAGTCCATTATATATATATATATATATATATATATATATATATATATATATATTCTTTATTAAGTTTTCTCGAGGCCGGTAAACGAAATAAAAACTGTTTAAAATAAACGGAATCTGTGCTCAAATACGGGTTTCTACTAAAAATAATATTTGAAGTAATAAAAATGCACTTTCAAATATTATTACTCGGCCCTATCAAGAATGACGACAAGAGTAACAATTTCTGCCGCTGTTGTCTAGGCAGAAATTATAGTTATGGGAGAGTGGTTAACGAAATTGTTTTCCGTCAACTATAGTACTATCCCATTGAAATATATTGTCAAGTTACCTAGTGAGGAAACTGATCGCACGAATAGCTGAATACAAGCCTTTCCTAAGAAAATTACAGTGAAGTGACCATGAGCAAAGTTGTACGATATTCGAACCCTGTTCGCCTTATCCGTTTTCCGTATTAATTACCGTTCGTCCATCCCGTATCTGTTTGTCCGCCCTCAGCAGTTCTATTCTAAAACGCTAAATAACACTTACCGCATATACTCACGTATCATGTGACTTTTGAAGACCTCATTTTGAAGCTAATTTTAAGAGGGTCGCATCATACATGAGATATAAAAAGCGACACTGAGATCTATAGACATATTGGGATGGCCAAGGACGCCTTCCAAAAGCTGAACAGAGTATTGAGAAACAGGAGGATTTCTTTGGTAACGAAGAAAAAAAATACTGAGCTGTTACGTGGCATCTGTTCTTCTTTACGGTGGCGAATGTTGGATGGTTTCCTCAAAGATAAAGAAGAGACTCAAGGAGACGGAGATGTGATTGTGCAGATGAGGATGAAAACAAGGAGAAGGCTTATACTTGACATCAGGAAGAGGCAGCTGAAGTTCCTGGGACACCTAATGAGGAAAGAGGGTCTGGAGAATCTGATACTCACAGGTCGAATAGAGGGAAAGAGAGACAAGGGAAAACAAAGCATGACATACCTAGCGGCCTTAAGCAAGTGGATAACAGAACGTGGTCTGGGGAAAAATGGCAGGGGGAATGAACTTGTTATGGGCTGCAAGGGATAGAGGGAGGCGGAGAGCTATGATCGCCTACGTCCTGAAAGGACACGGCACATAGAAAGAAAGACTGCTGACCCTGGCTACGCTGTTGATCAAACTATATATCCATTTACTGTATTCAAAAAGTACAACTGTATTTAAAAAAATAAACATGACTGATGTTTTACTTATCCGTATCCAATAATAATGCATGCAATATTTACATATTAGTATCATATTATAAAATACAAACATAGCGAATATGCATTCTTTCCATTGTTTACGTTTATAGTGATTTTCCAAGCGTAGCTTTGATGTGGCGAAAGTATGGGGCACCCAGTGAAGATCAAACCCACAACTAAGTCGTAATTGCTCTAGCGAAGCAAGCTTGCTAAGCACTACACCGCCTCGAGGTGCTCTTGTTTACGTTTATATGCTGCTCAGCTTTTTTTCGTTCAGTTGTTGATGGCTGTACGCGTTTACGCAACGAGTATAGCGTTACTAACGATACTTTTATCTTTCTCTTTTACTTTTTTTAACATATTTAACTAGAAGATGAGATTGTTGGGGGTGTGCGGTATCAACTAGGATTTTGCTTGAGCGTTAGAATTTATCAGAAGGATTTTTTTTTATCAGGTTGCGTGATCTGTTCATGCATCCACAACAATAAATATTTTACAATATAAGATAAGACGAAAACATGTATGCAATTCAAACAAACAAATGCATTTATGTACAATTTAAAGATTATTTACAAAATGTTGCTTCAAGGTATTTTATGTCTTGTGTTGGTTAGTGGACGAATGTTTGCTTATTTTTTTTGGAGTGTTGGTAATTTTGCATTACAGTCCACAAGGAAATGCTATTAATGTTTAAACAACGTTTTTTTTTATGTTCGTATCGTTTTGTATTGTTTAGAATGAAGTTAGCAAAAGTAGTCTACCTTTAACTGTAGATATGTGTTATGTTCGATAATAGTTTTTTACTTGAGTTATAGTGAGTGTTGAATAATCACTTTGGACAAGTAAAGTCTCGTAAGTTGAAATTCGTTGTAATCACAGAGTAATCTTCGAGTCGAGTTTGTGAGTGAGTCAGTTGCGTTCTTTTCGTGCGGGAAAATTACATTCGTAAGTTGCGTGGATTCGATCAGCGCTTCTCTGTGTTTGCTGGGCTGACTGACTTGGTCAGTTGAAAATATTCCTTATATAAGGATTTACGTGTGGAAATCGGCTCAAGTTGGTTTGGCGCAATTTAACTTCTCCACGTGAAGTTTCTGAATTATCACGCTGCGAGCCAATAGGGTTCGCTGTTTAACACTATAAGGTTTTGATTGGTTATGTTAGTTCGCGTAGGCGTGCAAAATGGAATGTTCTTGTTGACAGGGGGATAAGGTAAATGGACGAGTCCACACGATAAAGAGATAGAGGAAAGGAGGTTAGTCTATTGTAATTTTGTCTCTCAAAAAGTAACTCGTAAGATACACGAGATACATGATAAAATCATTTTTATAAGTGAAAATTTTGAGGTCGCACTATACGCGAGATCGCGCATTATACGAGTGTATTCGGTAAGCTGATTCTCATTTACAAAATGCGACCAAACTTGTTGTTCTGACTTTTAGGCGCTGTCGCCACTTCTTTATGGAGGATTGAACCATAAACCATGTAGCCCCCAGTTCAATAATTCAATGCCAAGTACTACTTAGGTGATATTTACACATAGATTGTTCTAAAATTAAATAATGATATTAATGCTTCCCTTTCCAAAGTTATGAATTGGGCCTTTTGGCACAGTGATATTAAGACCACTAATAATTCGGAAAACTCAGTCGTTCGGAACTTGTCAAGTCCTGGGGGTAAAGACGTACAGAGCTGCGACCTCTATTAACCTTTCTGTGGCATCTTGCCCATACCATCCTCGGATACACGTCATATTCAGAATTCCCTGGAATAAAAATCTTTTCATTTTCACAGTAGTATAAACAGTGTCCTATTCATGATGTTTTTAGTTCTCATCTGCTCTTTTCAATTTGAAGGCGTCCATAATGATGTGGTTGCTTTAAATCCCCGTCGACTAAAATCTGACAATCATTTCTTTTCAAATACATTGATTACCGCTAAAATCATCAAAAGTTGTTATAATCTGTTCATACTTTTGTTTTTCCGTTTTTCGTTTTCTTAGTAAAATTATTTTACATAGCATTTCTATAGAAAAAAAAAACTCATTGCTACAAAATAAACGTTATGCATATATAATGACTGAAAAGGGAAAAGGAATATTCCACTCAAGAAAGTTTAGGTAACAGAACTAACAGTGGATCAGTATGATGCGTAAGACAAGTGATACACGCTTAGGCGATCATGTATCTTTCGAGGTGTTGTGGTAGGATCCACCTAATTTGCATAGCGGAGTACCGACGATATAAATATGGTTGGTACCGGAAGACAGGGAGGCAAATCAAGAGATCCAACTAGAGACTCTGCCCGACTGCGACTTAGTCAACACATTCTCCAGGAACGGTCTTCCCAGGAATATACAAAAGACTATATGTAAATATTGTGTACACTTTCTTGTTTCAATACATTTTATTCTAACTACATTTTGTGTTTGCATTATTATTCCATGCATTAGTCAAGTTTCAACACGAGGCAGGTTTTTTCCCGCAGTAATTGCCATTTCTTTCTGCGGTAGACCAGTTGCCATCCAAGGCTATAGAACCTGGTCTGTCCAGCTATTTATCCATAGCTTGGTTGGGGGGGGGGGAGAGAAAAAGATGATTCATAACTTCCCCAAGGGTATTAGCACGTAAGTGAACGTAATGGATTCGACTGGAATTCAAACTCGGGGAGGTACGGTGGAGTAATGGATAGCAGTTCAGAATGACACAAAGGACAACCACGGTATGTATGCATGCACGTATGTATGTCAGTCAGTTATGTGCCATGCTTGATACACGCTTAGGCGATCATGTATCTTTCTATACATGACTGACGAGGCAGATTTTTTTTGCCGCAGTAGGTTGCCATTTCTTTCTGCGGTAGACCAGTTGCGATCCAAGGCTATACAACTCAGTTTGTTCTGCTATTTATCCATAACTGGGAGAAGAAGAGGGTTCATACCTTTCCCAAGGGAAATTAGCACGTAATTCGAACTCGGCTCTCCGATTCCTCAATCCGAGCCGCTATCCATTACTCCACCGTGCCTTTCATGTTACGTATGCAATACGTCGTTTATATACAAATATACACAAATTAGTTAAAGTGTTAGCAGAAGGTACTAAAAACTAACTTGACCATGATTTCATGTACATTATAACACACTGGGAATAATAAACAAAAAATACATACCAAGGCGTTATTTGAATGCCAAAATTGTTTCGCCAAAGACAGCCATATTAAACTGGTATCTCTTGAGTCGCGAGTGAAAAGATAAGGAGTATTTTTCTAGTAGTCTGACTGTCTGGTAGGCAACTAGCAATTTAAATGTAAAAGGAATTGTCGAGTACTTCTTTTAAGTGCCGTGTCCTTTGTAGCTCTTAATAAGTTTTGTCTTTTTGTCTTTTTGTTATTTCTACCAAACCCTGTTCTGCCATCCATTTGCTTAAGCCCATCAAGTAAGTTACGTGCTGCTTTCCTCTGTCCCTCTTTCTGTCCAGTGAGGATCAGATTTTCCAAGCCCTTCTTCCTCATTACATTCCTTAGAAATGTCAACTGCTTCTTCCTGATGTTAACTATGTTTCCTTTTGTTTCCATTCTCTACAAAACCTCGTTGTTGCTCACATGTTCGGCTCATGGTATCCTTGGGATCTTTCTATGAAATCAAATTTCTGTTGCTTCAAGTCTCTTCTCCATTTTGAAGAGATTGTCCACATTCGCTGTCATACAGGTAAACAGGTATCACGTAACAGTTCAATATTCTCTTCGCGGTTTAATAATTTCTTTAATTTAATTTAATTTTATAGGACTTCATGGTAAGCAATATTTTTAAAGAATTTTTTTTCCTTTTTAACAGCGAAGAATACATTCTTAATATTTCTAGCCATGCGTAAATATTTCTTTCTGGAGCCAAACTAGATTCTTGTATATATAAAAACTTAAAAGAAAGCTAAGAAAAAACAAACAAACAATATTGCATTTTTATTAAATAAGTATTTGTTTTTTTAATCATTAATTCTTTTTAAATAATGTATTTTGTATGTTAAATAATAAAACTTAATTTTTCCAAAAAAAATGATGAAAATTTATTGTACTAAGCTACGCACCCTAGTAAAACCAACTTTGTATCCCCTTACCTGTTTGCACTTTTCCCTAAAATTTGGTTTCGATCGGTCAATGTATGGCTATTCTAGAGGGTGTAAGGGACGGACTAACGGGAGTCTCAGAATTTTATATATAGAAACTGTAGTGAAACACAGTTCTCAATGTCTCTTGGGTATGTCCGTTTTCCTTTCCTGATCCAAAAGTTAGGGTAAGTAAGGACAAGCAAGGGTAGCATGGTCGAGCTGAAATCAGCCTTGCGATGTTGAAACCACCAAAGAAAGGCTGTAGTTCATAGGTAGTTATAATGGCCGGATTAAGTTAGCCTTGCACAGAGTTGGAACGGCCAAAGAAAAGTTTGTACATACTTTATCGTTGGAGGGTCGGCAGTTGCTGAAACGACCAAAGAAAGGGTTGATTTACTTCATCGTTTTGGAAGACACGTGCGAAAGAGAGTTCAATCGTCAGTGGAGAGGGGAAACAGACATTTTTTTCTGCGTGCGGCTACATTTTGGATCAGGAGGGAGAAAGAGGAAGAGGGAGGAAAATGTTTTTTCTACGTGCGGCTACATCTTGAATCAGGAGGGAGGAAGAGGAAGAGGGGGGAAAATTTTTTTATAGACTTAAACAGCGCCGCTTAATGAGCGTTTGACGAAATCAAGCGGGTAAATAAAATTTCCGGTTCTTTCATTACTGGCATCACGGAAAATGTATTGATTTTACTTGTTTTTATTACACATTATTAATGTTTTACTTATTGATTTTATTGAATTTTCCCACCGAGTCACCAGAAAAATAGATTTTATTCCAACCCAGTCATATGAACGGTGTTTATTTTTTGTTGTTCTGTTTACTTTAACCGTATCGTTTGTAAATTAGATTCTAATAATTTCAACTTGGTTTTTATTTACATATTCATTTTTTTTTTCAAGATTTTTGGTAAGATTAAAAAAATCTTACGTCCCCACGACCATTACGAATAAAGTGATGACTGTTTGATCAGTAAAATATGTCGGAATAAATGTTTTCCAAATTGCCTTATATATTTACCATTCTGTCAAATTCTCATTACTTCTGGGTATAACGATAAACTACATCCGGCAGCAAGGCCTCTGATCGGGAGATTGGAAGCTTTGAGGAGCGTGGAACCACCACTTAAATTGCTGTCGTTCCCAGGTCCACCCTGATTCGAGCTGGTAGCACCTGTTAGGGTCCCAGCTACGAGCAAATAGTGAATCTTCAAACAAAAACAAAGCACTATGAAAGTATAAAAATACATTTTTATAGTAAAAATACCAGCAATACATTTTCTATAAAAAAATTACCAACGATACATATTTATAGTAAAATTACCAACAATACATTTTTAAAGCAAAACGACCAACAATATAGTTTATCTGTAGTTGTAACAATGAAACTGCGTTCAGAATATTTAAATTTCGGCAAAGGCAAACAAAGGAATTCTCATGCAAATATAAATGTACTTTTATCTAAAAAAAAGAGAAGATTTTTATGATACATTTTTTTTTATCAATACCGTTGAATTATTTATGAAAAAATTTAATGTTTATTCCTAATGGAAAATATTATTTAATTTGGCTTAAAACAGATGGATAAAAAAATAGTGTCGTCTTAATTTTATATATCCATAATCTTTCAGTATCTGCCTATATTTCTGAGATGAGGTATTATGAAAACTATTTACATTATTCAGACTATTCTCCTCATCTTTGTCGCCATATTTATTACAACGTTTCGGCCGTTGTACGCTCCGGCCTTCTTCAGGTGGTTGGAATGTCGAACTGAACCCTTTATTTCGCTCACTGGGGTAGACTGTTCTAGTTCCACGTGCCATGTTTAATGGATGTCTCTTATCAATTATCAGTTATCTCCTGTCAATTCCCCTCCCGGTATTGAACTCACACTCTTTGGGTCCTGTCACTGGATCTAACCAACGCCATGTGTCCTTGAGGACATCTGTGTATGAATTTCTGGGCATTATAAACCTAATGTCCCAGAAACAATTTTTTACCAGTGCCCATATTGCAATTATTTGATGTTATCAAACATATTTTTAACAGAGCTCATATTGCAATTTTTTGTTGTTGTTGTTATTATCGCTTCTCTGGCACCCCTCTGTGGGATCAGGTTGAGATCATAGATAAAGAACACCATTGGAAAATTCTTGAACTTAAGGAATCGGCACATATGCTAGGCCACAAAAATCTCCTGAGCCGACTAAGCATAGAAATGAATACAATATGGGAACAGTAATAAGGAGTGCCAGAGAAAAGCGATAATACCCCCCACCCCAAAAAAAAACACGACTGAAACGTTGTCATAAGTATGGCGACAAAGATTAGGACAATGGTCCGAATAATGTAAATAGTATCCATAGTCTTTCTTTGTACGCAGACACTCGACAAACACGGCCAATCTGTCCCAATTCGAAAAACACTTGCCGAATTTTGGTCTATAGAGCAGTCCCACATTTTTTTTTCATTGGGAGACCTCAAATAATATACCTTTCTGTTAATTATTCTGAAAAAAAAAATCTGTACAATTTCATTCTCCTTCATTGTTAATTTTTTTCCCCAAATAAAAACTTGTTTGACATCCCCCCTTCATAGAACACGGATTATCTACCGGCCTACCACATCAATCGCCATAACGTAACCCCTTCAGCAGGTAGTTCCATAATCTTTTCTGTGACTAAATTGCATATGCTTCACCAGGGTTAATATACGGTTTTGAATTCCTTCTCTCCTCCTAGATTGCTTGCTAACTACCAGTCTGTAACATGCTAATTAATCCATAGCTGTGGAGGACAGAGATAGCGTCATACCTTTCCCAAGGAATGAATTTGTTTGAAAGTGAATGTAACAAATTCGACCAGCATTCGAACTCGCTTTGCCGATTTCTTGTCCTAGGCTGCTAACCAGAACACTAACCGCACATCCACTTGCACATCCAGAACCCTTGTTGTCATTTATTTATTGTCAAAAGTATAAGGTGGGTGGGAAAACTACCTCTCTATCCGAATATGACTCTACTTCAACAGTTGCATCTGAATTTGTTGGTTGGTTGTTTGGGGTTTTATGGCATATCAACCACTATGGGTTATTTAATGCCAGATCCTGTATTTACTAGATATATCAAAAACGTATAGCTGGCAACATCATTGTTTCGAAAATTGGCAACATCATTGTTTCAATGTGCTGGAAAAGACCTGGAAGTTCACTATTTTCCCATAGCTGGGACCCCAACAGGTGCTACCACTCCGGGTCAGGGTGGACCTGGGAACACCAGCAATTAAGAGATGGTTCCACGCTTCCTCAAAACCTCCTGATCAGAAGCCTTGCTGTTGGATGCAGTTTAACGTCGTACCCAGGACGTCTGAATTTGTTGAGTTGATTTTAAACGGAAACAACAGGAAATAAATTCAACTCGACAATCCATCGATATAGGAAAGACTGGATGTAAAACTAAAATAATCCATTATCAAATTAGATTGAACACCGTCAATTTTAAATAACGGATTTTTTTAAAAACTTGTTGTTCTATAAATCATTATTTTGCATTGGCTCACGAGAGTCGGCTGGAAAGTTCATAAGCTGACCAAGATATAAATGCAAGTAGACACACCAGTTGGTAAACTGAAAGACAGGTAAATGTACCAGCATGAAACAGCTGGCTGACCAATTTTTGTACGCTTGCATATCTTTTAGTCTACCAACTGGTATATCTACTTACATTTATATCTTGGTCAGCCTGTGAACTTTCCAACCAATCCTCGTATTTCATCGTCCGACTGTCCGGCCATGGAAATATTTGATTTCTATTTTATTGTTCATTGGTTTGATTAAAAAGACGTTTTCCGAAGTCACTGTCATGATTTTTACCCTCTTTTTCAGTTAATATTGAAAAAAAAAAAAAAAAAATAATATCCCAAATTTTACTTCTCTATTTGTTCAGTATTTTAAGAACGGTCTTTATCACAACTGTTTTCATTTTGTAAAGAATCCATTCATTTTTTTAAATTTATTATATATGTCCACACAAAGCGGTGTGTACTGTAGCATTGCATTTGTTTTTTTAATAAAGATTTTCCTTCTCGTTCATGTCCCGTTCATGTCCCGTTCATGTCTCGTTCAATTCATAATTGTCTTCTTTTTTTAATTTCGTGAGTATTTTGTTTTAACCATTTCACTTTAACCAAGGCAATAAAGCCACGAAGACACAAGAGGGGGTATTGAGTGTAAAAGAATAAGAAAAAGAAAACATTATTAAGGATCGAGAACAAAGAAAAAAAGAAGAGGAATCAAGAAGACATTAGATAACGAATGGCATTGAACTGATCCTAAGGTGTTAGTTAAATGGAAAACCTAACACTCATCTTTACAAACATATACACCCAGCATCACATCTATTGTCCAGCATTACATATAAGGGGCTGTGTGAGAGAGAGAGAGAGAGAGAGAGAGAGAGAGAGAGAGAGAGAAAGAGAGAAAAAGAAAGAGAGAGAGAGAAAGAAAGAGGGAGAAAGAGAGATAGAGAGAAAGCGAAAAAGAAAGAGAAAGAAAGAAGCGTGTGCATAACGTATGATAGCCAAGCGGAGGACATTCGCCATTTTCCGCTTTTTTTTCCGTATGTTTTTCTTTTCGTCTGTGCTGGTCTCTTTCTTCTCCCATTCCAATGAGTCGTATATTTGTCGTTCGGATGCAGTTTCATTCGCCAGCAAAGGACACCTGACAAAATGACCGGATGTTAGGCCGGGTCACTCAAGCGTAAGAAAATTAAATGGTAAAAAAAAAAAAAACACTTGTTAACGGTAGTTCGGTTGATTTATTTATTTATTTCCTACCGATTTTTTTTTCGCGGCATTACGTTCATCGCTGGATACATTATTATTTGCAAAGTGTATTTAAAAATATGTTCACACTTTAACAGTTTTAACTCTAAAAATAAATTGTGTTTTTTTATGTCATTACTATGCCACTTATTAATAATTAAAACTCAGTGTAACTCGGATATAAGAGACCCTGATATAAGAGAAACCCGGATATAAGATAGATTTTATCTGGTCCCAAATTAGAGCCTGTGTTAATGTATATATAATAGATCAAACCCGGATATAAGAGAAACCCGGATATAAGAGACTTATTCTCAGGTCCCGACAACTCTCTTATATCCGGGTTACACTGTATAATTTTTATTTCGGCTATTTTACCGATAGCGTAAAAAAAATGAGGCTATTTTGTCAATATCTGTCTATATTTCTGAGATGAGATATTATGTACATTATTTACATTATTCGGACTATTGTCCTAATCTTTGTCGCCATATTTATTACAACGTTTCGGCCGTTGTACGCTCCGGCCTTCTTCAGGTGGTTGGAATGTCGAACTGAACCCTTTATTTCGCTCACTGGGGTAGACTGTTCTAGTTCCACGTGCCATGTTTAATGGATGTCAGTTATCAGTTATCTCCTGTTAATTTGCCCTCTGAAAGTTCTCCACTGCCTTAACCGGGTATTGAACTCACACTCTTTGGGTCCTGTCACTGGATCTAATCAACGCTTTTATCCACTGTTCCATGTGTCCTTGATTTTGTCATATCGTTGATACATTTGGATTAACCCAATTTGTCTGCCAATGGATTTCGCTCAAAGCCCGCTAGGTGACTAGGTTACATTTGTAAGTCGTGTACATTTGTGGTTAGTATGTCCTCAACATTTAACGTTTGTAGTAGTGAGTTAAAGTGTTCCATTTAACAATGGCAGGATATTAACATCGTGAGCAGGCAGATATGATTTTTACATACGGTCACGCAAATGGTAATGGACCCGAGGCTGCACAGCTGTATCAGATTGCGTTTCCAGGCCGAAAGCTGGCGAGTCATCCAACCTTTGCTGCTGTTTATCGTCGCGATGCTGAACAGGATCCGTGGCTCCGAAGTTTGTGAAAGTATTTTTATGATTGTATCTTGGATTGTACATTTAACAGCGTCTATCGTAAATTTTAAACTTAACTAAACAACGAAGGATTTTCGGACCCGCCCCAAATATTTTAAAATACACCCTGTATATATATATATATATATATATATATATAGGGTGCGATGGGTAAATTGTCGTCGTTTTATATTTTAATTTCAGTTGGGCATCGTCAGTGAGAAAACGAGCACCATGACGCAATTCAAGCTGCCGGAAATTTGGAAACAGCATGCTGTATTGCTTGGAATTCGCGCCGGAAGCTCCAATAAAAACATTTCAGAGTGTTTGGCTGTCAATCTCAGGATAGTGCCGAGAATTCGGAAGGAGTTGGATGAGTCTAATGGCGATTACGAAGATAAGGCAGATCGAAAAGCTCACTCTGATCGTTCTGACAAAAAAAGAACTCCCGACTGTGCTGGGGAGGACCTCAGGCTCAACACGGAAGTCTACATCAAGTGCCTTGAGGAGGTAGTTCTGCCCTGGGTCAAGATGAGTGGGTGCTGGTAGACCCTATGTGTGGCAACAGGACTCTGCACCATGACACACAAGCAGGAGAATCCAGTCATGGCTGTCAGACAATTTCTGCAGCCACATCACCCCTTACATATGGCCACCCAACACCTCAGACTGCAACTACATTGATTATTATTTGTGGGGCGCAGTTCAGCAAGAGACCAACAAAACTCCCTGTAACACTAAAGATGAACTGAAGGCAAGGATTGTGGCAGCATTTATTAACTTAAACAAGGAGACCGTTCAGAAGAGTTACAGGAGATTCCGAAGTCATCTGGAGGCCGTTGTAGGACAAACTTATTCTTTAGTATTTCGAGATATTTTTGTATAGTTTTGGTAAATATCTATCAGTGTTACTTTGATTTTGGCGTAATTTAGACGACAATTTATCCATCGCACCCTCTGTGTGTGTGTGTGTGTGTGTGTGTGTGTGTGTGCGCGCGCGCACGCGCGTTTAGGGTTATCTCTCTTGCATGTGGCGTATTATATATAAAGAGAGTTAGCGATTCCATGTGCCAATGTCTTTTTAGTGGCAATAGCAAACTGTTCGAACAGGTCTATATGAAACCGACGGGTAAAAAAGCCGACACCATAAATAGGAAAATACATCATTTTAAACTCTTATCTTATTTGTCTGCTAAGGACGCATGGCCCAGTGAATAAAAGCGTTAGTTGAAGTAATCCAATGACTTGACCAAAACACTTGTGAATTCAATAGCAGAGGTGAAGGGTTGTGAGTTCAGAGGTGAAGAAAAAAATTGGAGAGTCGAGTTACTAAAAGGAAAATAAGTGAAACTAAAACTGAGATACCCGGAAGAGGCATGATACATAAGACTAGAATAATCTACTCTGGTGGACAAAATAAAGGGTTCGATTCGAAAATCCAATCACCTGAAGAAGGCCGGAGCGTACAACGGCCGAAACGCGAAATGAAATTGCCCGAACAGTGTAAATAGTGTACACTGCTAACTATTGTTGCTCTGGGTTTTTTTTTCGTTTTTTTTTTTTTTGTTTATTTTCGTTTTTTTTTTTTTAGTATTGAAAACTTTATTTGCAAAAATATCCTTGCCTCGAACGCATTAGTCTCCAGTATTTTTTTCTGGTCGATGTGTTTTGTTAGTCTCAAACAATCTTTGCTATTATTTGATAAATAGAGGTATTTATGTTATTAAATACGAAAATCCTTTGAAGAAACGACCTTAAAAAAAGAAGAGGAAATAACCAATAAATTATTAAAATAAATGATTAATTTTCTTCTTTTTTTTTTTAAATTTCAGATTCACCTTTCCCGCACTGACTTTTGATCAGGAAGCCTACCTTTCTGCACTGAGTCGCCAGAAGGCATGTTGAGTCAGGTGTGCGTGTTTCTAACATTGGCTGTTTTGAGCCGATGCCTGGGTGAAGACCTTATCTATCGCGTGCAGGAAGGCAAGAGCCCCGGCACGTACCTGGGGGACATTGCCACCGACTCACATCTAATGGATAGCGTCCCCCAGCAACACCATAATCTCATCCGATTCAATCAGATACAGCAAAGTGACACCTCCCAGCTGTTTCGAATCTCCAAAAAGACAGGCAAATTGTACACCGCTCAGACGTTAGACGCAGAGACGCTGTGCAGACACAATAAGGAATGCTTTAGATATGTCAAGGTTGCCGTCCGACGACTGGAGACTTTTATGAGCATTATGAAAATCAAGGTTCTAATCGAAGATGTTAACGATCACCAACCCGAGTTTCCCGAGCAGCAGATCAATATTGAATTTTCCGAGGGTGACCGAAAAGGTATGAAAAAGTACATACCGAACGCTTATGACAAAGACGTGGGGGAACTGAACTCCCAGATCACCTACCAACTGAAAAAAAAGGTTAATGAACCATTCACGTTGTCCGTATCGAAAAGCGTCGACGGGACATCCAAACTAGGCATAAATTTGGATGATGGGCTTGACAGAGAAGTTAAAGATTCTTATATGCTCCAAGTGATTGCTACAGATGAAGGATCACCCCCAAAGCAAAGCGTCTTGGACGTGCATATTACCATCACTGATGTTAACGACAATTTCCCAGTTTTTTCACAAAACGTTTACAATATTTCAATTCGGAATGAGGATTATGATGGCCTTTCGCCAATCGCCACTTTGTCGGCCAAAGATCTAGATTCCGGCAAAAATGGTAAGATTTCGTATGGTTTTAATTCTAAAACCTCCAACACCGCTAAAACGTATTTTAAAATCCACGAAATTACCGGGGGGATCTTTTTACAAAAGAAGTTACCCCTTGGACCAGAAGTGACATATGAATTGTATGTGAAGGCTACGGACGACGGCGAACCGCCCTTAAGTTCGATTGCCATGGTTTTAGTCAACGTAATCAACCAGCAGAACAATGCACCTAGAATCGACGTCAATTTTGTCTCTGCCTCAACTGATAACACGGCAAAGATATCAGAAGACGTAGAAGTGGGCAGTTTCATAGCTTACGTCATGGTTACTGACAATGATGCCGGCCTGAATGGAGAGGTGAACTGTGACCTCCATCATGATAAATTTCAGCTCCAGAGTCTTGGAAAGAAGGAATACAAAGTCATCGTGAAGAATTCGGTCGACCGAGAGACAGAAGACCATCACGAGATCACGATCAACTGTCAAGATAGAGGTTCTCCACCTTTGCACAGCGAAAGTAAGTTTTCAATCCTGGTGATTGATGTGAACGACGTCCGGCCGCAGTTTTCAAAGGAGACCTACAGGTTTCAGGTGTATGAAAACCAACAGTCGAAAATCGTTGTAGGTAGCGTGAATGCCACTGACCCCGACCTTGGGCTTGGCGGTAAACTGACCTATTCGCTTCAATCAAACAGCAAGGATTTCCTCCCATTCCAAATCTCTGAAAACGGACTTATAACGGCGGTCATGTCGTTGGATCATGAGTTCCAAGACGTTTACAGGTTCCACGTTTTCGTTAAGGATAGCGGCGAACCTCCGCTAAACAATTCGGTGAGCATTGTTATTGAGGTGAGAGACGAAAACGACAACGCCCCTTTCTTTACCTTTCCTAATATTAACCCTTTCACAATGGGCTTTGTTTATTACCCCCGTCGCACGAAAAACATAACAGTCCTGAAAGCGACGGACAGCGACAGTCGTGAGAACGCGTTTCTCAAGTACGAAATAACCTCAGGCAATGACAAACAGTTATTTGCCATCAACCATTACACGGGCCTTTTGTCGTTCAATCGGGTCGCCATGCCCGAAGACGCTGGCTCCTACGACCTCGAATTTGTGGTCAAAGACAGTGGCAACCCTGTTCTGTCGGCCACGACAGCAATTGCCCTAAAACTAACAGTTAGTAACAAAACCACAGAAAAGCCCAACCCCGTAGACATGCAGTCGGATGATAAAATCCACTTTCATTTGTTAATAGTTATTGTTCTTGTGGCCGTACTGGTGTCGGTCCCGGTCACGGCCGCCATCTCGGTGTGTTACATTCGGTGTAACGGTAGGCGAAATACGCAGCATATTTGCGAAGAGAACCCCTGTGACAAGTGCGAATGCGAGCAGCGGAGCTCAATGTGTTCATCTTATCAAACCACCTATTTGCCCAACGCCCCTATAGCCCTGACGTCAGACCCGTCCCTGCCAAACAACACTCTCCAGAACCGGTCTCGAAGAGGAGGGCACAATTCTGGAGACGATCTTTGCGGAGATCACCATAACGATTCGCATCAAGGGACACAGCTTCAGACGGCGGCTAGGGACGTCATTTACGAGGTAGGTGCCCGGATGTGCTTGACTCGGTCTTCTCTGTCGTCTTCTTAACACCCTCCTTAATCCCCGCAACTAACCCCCCCCCACCCTTTTGCCAATTTGCACAGTTTCATGCCTACCTCCGCCTCCCCACCCGCCTTGATAAGTCCCTTCCCTCTTCTTTCATCTACCAAAAGTTCTTGCCTCTAGCTCTCTCTCTAACTCTATCTATCTATCTATCTCTCTATCTCTCTCTCTCTCTCTCTCTCTGCACTATATAAGCGATTTAATAAGTCTAGGGATTGTTTAAAAATTAAATAGTTCTTATCTTGAGAAAGAAAAATGAAGATTTGGCGGCGGGGGGGTGGGGGTGGAAAACATTTTAACTTATTAACAAATTTCTTTTTTGTGGACAAAAAAGAAGAATGGGAGGAAAAAAGAGAGAAGGATGAAGAAAAATGAAAACATTTTTTATTGAAAAACAAAAAATTAAGCAAAGGAAAGAAAAAAATGTTTATGAAAAAAAATTAAAAAAATAATGAAATCAGAAAGACATTCGTACATTTCTTCCTCTGCACCGAACGCCATATTTTACATTTGCCTCCATTCCACAAAACGAAAATGAGTTCCAAATATTTATCTGACATCGCTTTTTTTTTTTCTTTCTGAGAATCAAAACTCTATTTCACATATCTATCGCCTTCGGAAAGAACTTGGAATTTCATTATTTAGTATTTTCTTTTCACTATATACATACATACATACGTACATATATATATATATATATATATATTAAGAATTTCAAATTTCTTTTTTCTTTCTCTTTCCCCTGACTTGTCTCTTGGTTGGTAAAATTCAACACAACTTTCTTTTATGTGATAATGAACGCGTCACAGCTTGCGCCAAATAACAATGCATTAACATCTAACATTTCCATAGAGGCTAAAAACTGCAAAGGTGATGGAAGAGACTGGAAAAAAAATGGAAGAGGAGGAGACTGAAGATGAATAAAAAAATAAATTATTAAAACAGACAGATGTAATATGATAACAATAGAAACAATAATATGAACATTTTAACCATTCATATTTGTATATGTACGTGTGTGCGTGTTCGCACATGCACACACGCATATATATATATATATATATATATATATATATATAATGTGTGTGTGTGTGTGTGTTTCTGTGTGCGTGTATATATATTTTGCGAGTAAATGTTTGAGTTTGAATGAAATAACGTTGTGTTTAATTATTAAACGTTTGTGTTTTTACAAACGTTGGTTTTAATTATTTTTTGTTTTGTTTTCGTGCACACGTGTATACAATGTATACTTAAATTTGTGCGTGTGTGTGTGTGTGTGTGTGTGTGTAAGCTTTTTATACCGAAGACAAATGTATGTTTGTATATGTATATATATATATATATGTGTGTGTGTGTTTATGTGTGTATGTTTTTGTGTGTGTAATGTGTGTGGCGAGAGAAACGAATATGGCACCTTTCTTTCTCTTTGGTGTGCAAACGAATCACAGCTGTGTCCAATTTCATTCTGAAGACAAATTTTGAAAGACTGCACTGCCACCAAGCAATTAAAAAAAAATCAATAATGGACAAATTATTATTATTATTATTATTATTATTATTTCTATTATTTACCTTGTCTCATATTCTGAATATGTGTTTTCTTTTGACAACATTAAAAATCTTTTTCAAGTCATAGAAAGCAAAGTGAAAGTCCCTTTTATACACTTTTATACATGGGGAAGGGAAAAGTAATAGTCACATGGATATTTACATTTTTTCTGTTGTTGTGATACTAAGAAAGATACATTTTGTTTGCGATTTTCATATTTTTTCTCGAAGTGTCTTTTTAATTCTTTTGTTAACATTGACATAAGCACATTTTTCTTTTTAGATATTTAGCATAAAAAGTCTTGAGAAAGATATTTTTAATGATGTCGAAAGTCGAAACAAGGATTTTGAAATATAAGGAATCATCTTAAAATTGTGACTATCTCATTTTGTTATTCGCAAGCAAAACTGGAATAAGAATTTCTTTTGAAGTGATTTTGTAATTAAAGAACATGTTTCGTTTTTTTTCTAATCTCATTCATTTCTTCAATTGTTTTCATTCATTTACTTAAATCTTTGTCTTCCCATTTTTTTGTATTTCATTTTTGATTTCATTTACTGAAAAAAAAAATAAGGACTTTTTAGCCTGACAACAAATCAGAGGCCTGGACAATGGGAGTAGCAAATAAAATGCAACCATATTATTAAACTAAAAAGCAAAAATTCTCATATTAAGTAGTGTTTTCTTTTCTTTTCTGCTTTATATATTTTATTTGTCTTGGGTAATATATTTTGTCAGTGCCTGCAGCCTGTGAATGAATTATTTCACAAAAAGAAAAAAAAAGTCTTCTATCAATTACTTTTTGGAGCAATTTATTATGACACTGTCGAGGAATTAGGTGGCATCTGAGACATTTTTTCCGTAAGCAAATGGATGATATTGAAAGAAGTTCTGCATGTTTATGATTATTTTATTTCTTTTTTTATTTTCTTAAGCCAAGAGGAGGAAAAAAGGAAAATTAATCTTAATGAAAAAAAAAAAAGTGACAAACAAATAATTTCAAGAACTGGATGGCAACAGAGGAAATTTGATTTAATATGACGATGAGCAGGCAACAGCAAGAAATAAAAGTCATCCTTCATAATTGACCTCATTCACGATAATACTGGCTTATGTGCATGTATTTATGCATGTGAAGAAACATAGCATGTATAATTTATTTGTTTAAACGTTATTTTTAATGGATACTCATGTTTGAGTAGATGCTCTGCTTTTATTTATTTTAAACAGTATATTTATTTACTTACCGGTTTGGTTTGGTTTGGTTTGTTTTTACGGCATATCAACACCTCAATGAGTTAAATGCCAAGATTTTTATTGTTGGTAATATTTTTTTCCAAAATTGCTGGTAATATTTTTTTGTATTCAAAAATGTATTGCTGGTAATATTTTTTTGTATTCAAAAATGTATTGCTGGTAATATTTTTTTGTATTCAAAAATGTATTGCTGGTAATATTTTTTTGTATTCAAAAATGTATTGCTGGTAATATTTTTTTGTATTCAAAAATGTATTGCTGGTAATATTTTTTTGTATTCAAAAATGTATTGCTGGTAATATTTTTTTGTATTCAAAAATGTATTGCTGGTAATATTTTTTTGTATTCAAAAATGTATTGATGGTAATGTTTTTTTGTATTCAAAAATGTATTGCTGGTAATGTTTTTTTGTATTCAAAAATGTATTGCTGGTAATATTTTTTTGTATTCAAAAATGTATTGCTGGTAATATTTTTTTGTATTCAAAAATGTATTGCTGGTAATATTTTTTTGTATTCAAAAATGTATTGCTGGTAATATTTTTTTTATTCAAAAATGAATTGCTGGTAATATTATTTTACAAAAATGTATTGCTGGTATTAATTAAAACCTATTTTTACACTTTCATAATGCTTTGATACCAGTTTGGGTAGGTTTGTCCAACACTTCGCAAAAATACAGTATAGCATGAAGAAAAAAGGCCCCTAATTTGATAAAAAATTTTTTAACGTCTCTGTTTTGGGGTTAAATATTTGCCCATAGCTTGGATCCTGACAGGTGCTACCAACCTGGGCCAGGGTAGACCTGGGAACACCAGCAACCAAGAGGCGATTCCACGCTCCTCAAAACCTCGTGATCAGAGGCCTTGCTGTCGGACGTAGTTTGTCGTCTTGTCCAGGAAGCTACATCTACCG
>OZ038479.1:105117356-105182356 GCA_964036315.1 Acanthosepion esculentum
GATATATATATATATATATATATATATATATATATATATATATATATATATATATGAAATATGCTGAGATGTTTTTCGCTCAACTGACTTCCTGAAATCTGATCAAGTGCCTAAACTACGCACACACACACAAAAACACACAAACACACCCACACACACACACACACACACACACACACACACACACACACATATATATATATATATGTTCTGGTTGAAAACACTAAAATTCTATGTAAATCAAATTACCAAAAACATCTCGATATATAATGTTGAATTTTTTGTAAAAAATTGAAAGTCGCTCACTCAAATTCTAGCCACACTCAAGATGCAAAGGCTCAGAATAAAGGCTCCTACTAGTCTTCAAAAATCACACAAAAAATTGAAACAGTCAAAACATGAAGAGAAACTAACAACACCAAATCAAAACCCTCTTGAAAATGGCTAAGGAAGTGGCTGAAGGCGCTTGGGACAATGGATGGTATGGACAGTTTTTGTACTCCCTCACTTCCACCAAACGGAAAAATGTAAGAACACTGGAAAAACGAAATAAAAAATTAATAAAATTTTCCTTGTCTGTCATATTTAACTAAAGATGTTTAAAAAAAATGGTGCTGCCCAAATATATATTAATCACACACACACACACATATATATATATATATAGAGAGAGAGAGAGTTCAGACAAAAAACAAATTCACGAATAATACTTACATTGGTCATACCACTACATGCTTATCAAGAAGACTAACTTTGCATCTCTCAGAACATGGCTTCATTAGGACCCATTTAAATACACATGGAGACCTACCAACCTCTGTAACTTGTGGAAAATACAAGTGGAGACTAGCCAACTTTCGTTCAGATAACATAGTAGTATTTATACATATGTATACACAAGCAGATGCTGGAAAGTTATTGTACATATATATATATATATATATATATATATATATATATATATATATATATATATATATATATGACGATCTGCCTGAGTGAAACCTTGGTAGGTTTGTCTGGCTCATTAGGTTTGACTACGTTTGCTCTACGTTTGTATCGAGCTCTTTAGTTGTTTACTCGTATCGGGGTTTTTTCTTTGGGCCTTAAACCTGTATCTGTGCGATTATTTTCGACAGACTTTCATGTTCCTGGCTCTTTCTTTTTTAAAACCTATTTTTCCCTTCGAGATTGATTTGGCTATTGTTAAATCAAGAATTCGAAGGTTTTTTGACACGAGTATAGTTACCTATATATATATATATATATATATATATATATATATATATATATATATATATATTTACAATGATGTTCACACTGTACATGACCTGAGGGCCATTCGAGGTAAACGATTACAGAGTAAGATGCACAGCTTATGCAGATATGAATGGAAGATGACAGTTAACTCTAGACTTGAGCAGGTTAAGCTTGTAGTAATCAGGGAAGCATCCTCTTGGGAGTTAGTTTCACAAGACAGCAATTTATGTGAAGAGGGTGCTCACCAATGGAATATGAAGGGAATGAGGGTGGTTCACTACAATATGTGTTGCGTGGTTGGTCTTAGATGTGACGGTTAGGACTAGTGGAATGTAGAGTGGCGAGTGGATTGTTAACTTTTTGTCTCTGAGACTGTGGCTGTAAGTTGTAAAATAATTTGTCACCCACAGGGACATGGAGATGATTTTGGACTCTATTGAGAGTGGAAAGTGAAGACTGGGTAGCTCCTGCCCATATATGGCAGCAGTACTCAATTTTCAGCCTGATTTGGCACTTGTAAATGTAGAGGATAGTCAGGTACAGGGAACGGATCATTTTTCCAGCATCTTTAGTGGTGGATTTTATGTACAAGTTCCAGTTGAGGACTGGGCTGAGTCTCATCCAAATATGTAATATATAAATATATAAGTAAATTAATATACAATCATATATATATATATATATATATATATACATATATGCATACATACATACATACATATATATATATATATATATATATATATATATATATATAGAGAGAGAGAGAGAGAGAGATCCAGAGACAGAGAGAGAGAGGAGGCACAATGGAGTAATAGGTAACAGCTCAGATTGAGGAATTATATATATATATATATATATATATATATATATATATATATTTTATTTTGTATGTGCAGTACTTAGTGGAAAGCACGCAATATCAATGATAGAGCTAACATTTTAAAATATTCATATCCATACAACTGAATATATATATATATATATATATATATATATATATATAAAGAGAGACAGAGACAGAGACAGACAGACAGAGACACAGAAAGAGAGAGGAGGTACAGTGGAGTAATAGATAGCAGCTCGGATTGAAGAATTATATATATATATATATATATATATATATATATATATATATATATATATATATATATATATATATATATATATATATATATATATATATATATATATATATATATTATTTTGTATCTGCAGTCCTTAGTAGAAAGTGTTCAATATCAGTGATAGAGCTAACATATTTACTCATCATATCCATACAACTACATATATATATATATATATATATATATATATATATATATATATATATTCAGAGAGAGAGAGAGAGAAAGAAACAGAGAGAGAGAGGGAGAGCGAGAGTAGTAATAGATAGCAGCTCAGATTGAGGAATTGGAGAGCTGAGTTCAAATTCCAGTTGAGTTCATTAAATTCACTTATGTGCTAATACCCTTGGGATAGGTATGAATTCATCTCTTCTCCCCCTAGCTATGGATAAATAGCAGTACAGACAGGATCCTATAGCTTTGAGTGGCCAATCGTCTAGGACAGTGGTTCTCAAGCTATTTTGACCGATGCCCCTTTTCACCATAAGTCAGGATGTCTTTCCCTGACTCTCCAAGACTGTTCAACTCAAAAGTTGCAATATCTGTCTATATTTCTGAGATGAGGTATTATGAAAACTATTTACATTATTCGGACTATTCTCATCTTTTTCACCATATTTATTACAACGTTTCGGCCGTTGTACGCTCCGGCCTTCTTCAGGTGGTTGGAATGTCGAACTGAACCCTTTATTTCGCTCACTGGGGTAGACTGTTCTAGTTCCACGTGCCATGTTTAATGGATGTCAGTTATCAGTTATCTCCTGTTAATTTTTCCCTCTGAAAGTTCTCCACTGCATATATGGCAACAAAGATGAGGACAATAGTCCGAATAATGTAAATGATGTTCAAAAGTTGCATTCCAAATAACATGCATATATTATTGAAAATCTTCATTCTTTTCCCTATTAGCACGTATACATTTACATGGATTATTTTTGTCGTGATAAAAAGCACATGAGCCAGTGGAAAGAAAACTCCAGTGTGATCTCACAGTTGGGAGGATCGATGCACATTGCGGGTTGTGCTACTTCGGGGAGTTCAGAAGTTAACATTTTGAGTCTACCAATTTGTGTCCTCAATTCCCTACTGGTTGAGAACCCCTGGTCTAACAGAAGTTCAGCTCTGAATTCAAAACTTGCGGGAGCTCATTTGAAGATTACTGTGGCACACTGTACACCAATTCTCTTTATTCGGCTCTTCAAAAAGGTGTGGTCGGTTTTGCACAGGCCTTCACCACTATAATCAAATATGTGCTGTTTGTCTGGCTGTTGGTTCTACAAACAGAGCTGCTTGACACTCATGTGTTAAAAATAATGGGAGAGTCCAGCATATATATATATATATATATATATATATATATATATATATATTGGCCAAAACAGTCAAGGACTCTAAATGAAATAATAATAAAAATGAAAGAATATTAATAGTGTATCTGAACATTTTAATTTTTAATATTTTTTATTATTCAATATATATATATATATATATATATATATTTATAAATAAATGACAATAGGAAAACATTAATTGCTGACGCATTTCGTCCAATGTGGACTTTTTCAAAGCAAGAAAACATTGGACGAAACGCGTCAGCAATTAATGTTTTCTTATTGTCATTTATTTATAAATATTGTCTTCTCTAAATGTTAACTTTGAGAAATTTTCATATATATATATATATATATATATATATAATTTAATATCTGTCTATAATTCTGAAATGACATATTGTAATTATTTACACTAATTACATTGTTCAGACTGTTGTCCTCATCTTTATTGCCATATTCATGTCATTTTCAGCTGTTGTACACTCCAGCCTTCTTCAGGTGATTAGAATTTGAAAGTGAACCCTTTATTTCATCCACTGGGGTAGATTGTTCTAGTTCCACATGGCCTAATGGATAAAAGCATTGCTTGGATCCAGCAACATGTGAGTTCAATACCTGGCTATGGTAGTGGCGAACAAAAGCTTGGAGAGTTGAATTAAAGGGAGATAACTGAAATATCTGGAAGAGGCATGGAATGTAGAACTAGAGCAATTTACCCCAGTGGATGAATTAAAGGGTTTAATATGAAATTCTAATCACCTGATGAAGGCTGGAGTACACAACAGCCAAAACATCATGAATCTATCAATAAAGATGAGGACAACAGTAATGTAAATAATATAATTTAATGTTTCAGTAGAATCTCATGAAAATAAAACATGATCTAAACTAGTGTAAAAGGTTCCAAATTTGCAACTGTGACACAAATTAACTCTGTATTTTAGCAAGCCATAACCACCTTTGAACAATGTGGTCTTGCTGATTTGATTTCTAAATGTGAATATAATTTTAGGGCCGTTCAAGTTTTGTAGATTGAAATAAGCTAACCTTATTTGTAAATATTGCTTTAAAACTTGACTAATTTTCATATTTAAAACGACCAGCAGGATTTAGAAATCTGGAAATGAAATTCAAAAAGAGAGACAACTTCATTTTTAATAGCTTCATTTTTTTTTTATACTGACATGCAGTATTTTCCAGATCACATGCTTTGATATTTTCAATTTCAGGAAAGACTAGGTAAAATTCTAAGCCATGGGACTTAGAACTTCATCCGGGTTTTACCTGAAATTGCTCTTTCTTGGAGTTCCAAGATCTGATAGATGCTATATTTTGAACTGTTCAACATGTTCAACTGCTACTACTACTGTTACTACTAATACTACTGCTACTATTGATTTAAAACTTAGAAAAAACATAGAAAATTGTTGTATTTCATGAAGTAATCATTATTTCTTATTATACTAAAGTTCACCCAATACAAGACTCGAGAGACACTCAAGATAGAGGGTTAATATTAAAATGTTTATGTTAAATGAGGTGTGATATGAATAAAAGAAGAGGTGGTAAGAACAGACTATTATGAAGATAAGGAGGATAGATAAGAATTGATCCATCACTGAAAGAGGTTAAGCTTGTAGTCCTCAAGGCAACAACCATTTAGAAGTCTGTCACATAAAGTAGCAGTTTTTGGGAAAAGCTTACATTTCAAATACAGAGGAGATAAGGGTGATTCAACTTCTATGGAAGTAACAAAGTATGCCTAAGCTGAAATTTTGTTTTTATGCGAAAATATGACCTGCAATATAGAATATTTTTAATTTAAATATTTCAAATTTTGAAAATTCCAATATTACTGCTTTAATGGAATCTTTCTTGGTTGTGTGTGGTAGTGAGAGTGGAATGAACAAAACACAAGGTTAAAAAATAACTGTTCAACAGCTTTTATTTCTGGTTGAAAGAGAGTGCAAAACAGTGCTATTGTGTGCAAAAAAAGTGGAGTTTCCCAGTTAACAAAGTTCTGGAGTAGTTGATTTCTCTGTGTTGTAACCTAGGGAAGGTTACTGAATAGAATAATCAAATGAAGGTTGGTAATGAACGATAATACTTAGGACAAGAACAACCCATATAAGATTTGCCAGCGGCACGCAGAAGTAGTCAATTACTAGAAGTGAGTCAAGTGAATTTCACAATGAATCTCCAACTCCAGACCAACATACAGTATTTACTATCGTATTTATGTGAATAGGGACATACCCATTATCATCTGTAGGTATGTTACAACACTCTGCTAGTTCCTATAAGAGGAACAAGAAGTCTGATTGTGGAACTGCTAGGACAGGCCTCATCTTCTGCAGCAAGGGTTGTGCATAGTTTTTTCTTTGGTAGGCATCTCGTAGTTCCCATGAAAGAAATGAAAAATCTGAAGCCAAGCTGTCAGGACAGGCCTTGTTTTTTGCAGCAATGATTGTGATAGCTCTTCAAGAAGGCAGAGGTCGCTGAAAATGAAAAGTGGGAAAGAGAGATGATCTGAAGATAGAGACTGCTAAAAGGGAAGATGGAAAAGAAACTGAATCGGGCTCTGTCAGTATTTATAGGACTTATAACCTGCTGGTTATTTTCATCGCTGCTACTTCTGAACAAAGTAAGGAAACCTTCATATGCCACAATAGCCAACAAGTGAAATAGTTTGTATATGTCTCTTAAGTTTTTGCAAGACTTTATCAAAATAGGTTGAGACTAGAAATGTTGGTGCTTGCCTGTTTCTACAATTAAACTAAACTATTTACACCCCAAGCAAAGCAGGAAGCCACTAGCATGCAGGGGGTTACAGAGAGTTAGAGTGAGAGCAAAGAGGAGTGATAGAGGAAAGGATGAAGAGAAGTTTAGGAGATAGATCAGGGCATCTGGAGATGTCGATTGACATTACATTTGAATAGTTGGAGATTATAGGAAAACAAGAAATAGGGAGGGAGTTCCACAAGCGAGAAGTGCGAGACATGAAGCTATTGCCATTCTGTTCCCGTTTTCATGCCCACAACATCACTGATAAGCTCATCCTTACTTCTCCAAAGCTCCAGGGATGCAGTATTACAGGACAATTGTTTGATTTAATCCAATCATTCCTGTGAAATTGAGAAATGAAGGTCATTTTGAATGGGCTCACTTGCAGATCCTTTCACAAGAACGTGAGTGTCCCCCCCCCATAGCTCTGTCCTGGGCCCTACGCTGTTTCTAATCTTCATCTATGGTCTCCCTGATGTCATCAGTTACCAACAAGGTATTTATGCAGATGACACAGTTATTTACTTTTTGTATTAGTAACAAGGCTGACAGATCTGACAAACTAAAGCTGGCAACCGATCCGAAAAAGGACTTCCAATTAGTGGTTAATTGGGGTAAGAAATATCTTGTAAATTTTAACACCTTCAAAACAAAACTGCTCTCGTTTAATCACCATAGTGAACTTTTCTGCTTGCTGCCAGTTTCAAATCTATTTACAGTTTATATGAATTTAATTTTGCCCTAGCAATGGATTCAATATAGTCTTTCCACTTCATGTCAGCCGAGAATGTTAGCCCGAGAATATGCAATGAGACACTCTCCTGGAGGTGAGCATCAGCCATGCTGAGGGAAAAGAGAGGGGTCTCTCAGATGATTAATAAAGAGTTGTTTAGTTTTGGCGTTCTGGGTTTTAAATAAAGTTATCAACGTGCAAATAGTATAACAGGTATCACCACAGAAATGAAAATAACTGATTTGAGTTCAAATTCCAGCTTAGAAATGCCCATGAGATGAGTATAAATCCATATCTTCTTTCCCATGGCATGAGTTAAATAGCAGGGTAGACTAGACTTTCTAGCCTTGGTACCAGCCAGTCTAACTTCCTCCCTATATTCATTATTTTCTCTCACTTTCACTCCCTGTAACACCCTGCATAATAGTGGCATTCCCACCTTGCTTGGGGTGAAATGATGAACAAAATTTAAATGCAACATTAATTGCCATCATCTATCTTCTTGAATCCCGCTCATCTTTTGTCCTTTCCTCAATCCTTCCTACACTCAGTCTTTTCTCATACTTTTATTCCCTGTAACCAGTGGTGAGATTCAAAAATTTTAAGAACGGGTTCTCTTAATAACAGGTCTCAATAGCAATGGGTTCCCTCAGTTTTCCAAAGTCTATACTTTACTATACAGATATAGTTTAGATATAAAGCAAATTTTTCTTGCTGTTATTCAAAAATACCAAAATGAATCTGTATTACATTGCATCATTTTGAAAGGAAAAATAATTAAAAGAAATGCTTTAAAATCTTTTATTCATGATCTTTCATTTTAAAAAATTTGCAAATAGCCACTTGATTCTCATCAGAGTCGTCAGCTTATTTTTGCCTCACTCTGTTGTCATCAGCACTGATTTTTTTTCGAAGCCATTTTTCCATGAAAGAAGAGGCATCCCATAAATCTAAAGGGAGACCAATAAGATTAATTGTTATCAAGTTCGCTGCATTTTCCACTGTAAGGTGGCTTCTTTTATCTGAGTATATAATATTCATTCTTGAAAAACCTCTTTCTGTCTCTAAAGAACTGATAGCAATCATATTGATAATAGTTTTCGCTCTATGTACACTTTGAAGAATTATAGGATTATGAAAATTATTCAGGACATTTCCAGATAGTCATGAAAATCATTAATGGGAATGTTGTGGTGAAGAATTTTACTGAAGTCATTCAGCTTTTCTTCGACAGCTTTCCAGGGAATAACTATTTCTTGAATATTCCAAGTATTTGGCTCTATCAAGTTCAGTAGTTCATGAAATTTGTATTAACCTTTATCAGATCACCTGAATTTACGTCTCCAACCGATCATGCAACTGCAATTTGTAGACAATCTAAAATTAGCAGTTTGGTTGTTCAGGTTGCATCTAGCAATGAGTTTGCTGAGCTCATAAAATTCCAAGAACAGGTTCACACGTATCTGTGCATATTAGGGGCATTCCTGCCATGCTTGGGGTGAAATGATTAAAAAAACGAAAGCCCTGCAAATCTTGTTCTACTCACTTGAATGGTTTACGAGTTAGGGAGTAGATGCCGATAGAGATGATTCTTTGTATGATGCTGTTTCCACGACAGATTCTATAAAACATTTTGAGCCACTAATGCATGGGAGGATAGTGCGTGTCAGAGAATAGGAAAAAAAAACACTATTAAGGAGGGAGAAAAAATTAAAAAAAAAACATTAAGAAGAGAGAAGATAATAATTGAAATTGTATTTAAATTTTTGAAGGTCAAAGTTGACTGTAAAGAGTTCCACAAGTTCTGTTAGCATAGAACTTACAGCTACATCTAGCTATTTCAACTGTAAATGGTGAGACCTCGCTACCAATCCAGTTTTTTCTATGTGCCGTGTCCTTTCAGGATGTAGGTGATCATGGCTCTCCACCCACCTCTGTCCCTTGCAGCTCTCAACAAGGTTCCTTTCCTCTGCCACCTCCCCCAGACCACGTTCGGTCATCCACTTGCTTAAGGCTGCCAGGTATGTCATGCATTGTTTTCCCTTGTCTCTCTTTCCCTCTATTTGACCTGTGAGTATCAGATTCTCCAAACCCTCCTTCCTCATTATGTGTCCCAGAAACTTCAGCTACCTCTTCCTAATGTTAATTATAAGCCTCCTCCTTGTTTTCATTGTTGCTCACATGCTCAGTCCATGATATCCCTAGCATACGTCTGTAGAACCACACCTCCGTCGACTCAAGTCTCTTCGGTTAACTTGTCACCCTCATATTCTTTCTTTTTATGTGCCATGTTGTTTCAGGATGTAGGTGATCATGGCTCTCCTCTGTCCCTTGCAGCTCTTAACAAGTTCCTTCCCTCTGCCATCTCTCCCAGACCATGTTCTGTCATCCACTTGCTCAAGCCCGACTGGTATGTCACGCATTGTTTTCACTTGTCTCTCTTTCCTTCTATTCGACCCGTGAGTATCAGATTCTCCACACCCTCCTTCCTCATTATGTGTCCCAGAAACTTCAGCTACCTCTTCCTGATGTTAAGTATAAGAAATTCATAAAGTCTAGGTACCACAGAGGAAAGTTATATTTATTTTGAAAAATATAAAAATGTGGCACAAGGCTAAAAGGAGGGATATGAGAAGAATGGTCTTCAATCTGTCTTATCTTAAACTTAGCTAGCAATGGTTACTGAAACCCAAACATACCACAGTATTCCTTACATCAAAACAGCACATTCTTAATTACCATTCTTACTACAGTCACCATAATACCTCCAACTCTCTATGTAGTCCTAACTAGTAGGAGAAAAAAAAAACACTATTAAGGAGAGAGAAGAAAAAAAAACATGAATTGCAAAGACAGAAGATAATGAATGAAATTGCATTTAAATTTATGAAGGTCAAAGTTGACTGTAAAGCAAGAAGCTGGAAAAGATTTCCACAAGTGAGAAGTTCTGTTAACAGAGAACTTACAGCTACATCTACCCATTTCAACTGTAAATGATGAGACCTTGCTACCAATCCAGTACAGTGCTTAAATTCATAAAGTCTAGTCACCAAAGAGGAAAACCATACTTATTTTGTTTTAATGCAAAAATGTGGCACAAGGCCAAAAGTAGAGGATAGGGAATGGCTGGTCATCGATCTGTTTTATCTTAAACTTAGCTAGCTACAATTACTGACCCAAACATACCCCAGTATTCCTTCCAACAAAACAACACATTCTTACTTACCATTCTTACTACAGTCACTATAATACCTCAAAATCTCTATGTAGTCCTAACTAGTTCCTATATATACAATTTGTCTGTGTTATAAGAGGAATAAAACTAACAAAGCTCATCAGAACAATTATCATGAAAATGTTTATAGAAATCATAACAATTCTCAGGTAATAAAGAAAATGCATCTGTGAAGATCCTTGATTTCCTACACAATGAAAAGATATAGCGTTTACAAAAATATATAAAGGGTGTTTCATTAAGATGGATCAAAGTCAGCAGTAAATAAATCAGTGTTATTGGTGAAAATTTCTTTATTTCTTTATTGGATCATGTTATTTAAGTCATGGCAATTATGTTTGAAAAATAATATCACCCAAATGTCCACCAAGGCTTCGGTGACACACCTCCACTCAATGGTCAAAATGTTTGATGACGTCTCTGCATAGTTGCTCCTCGATCTCAATAATAAGCCTTATTATCTCATCCTTCAGCTGTCGAATTGTTGTTGGCTTGTTGGCATAGACCTTACTTTTGAAATGACCCCCAAAGGAAGAAAACTAAAGGCGTCAAGTTGCACAGTCATGGTGGCCAATTGACTTCACTGTTTCAAGAGATGATACAACCTGAGAAAATTTCTCTTTGAACGTCCATTTTCATAATAGGCTTTGATAACTTTAACACATTGTTTGATTGTTAATCTTTCCATGGTTGAAATTGCCAAAACTTAAGTTGTTAAATCTGAGAGAAAAAGAAAAAATCATTAGATGCTTAAACCTAATTCCCATTCAAAATCGGTCCAAGTTATTGGAACACCCTATGTTAGTAAAATCCTAGCTGTCTATAAGACTTCTTATAATGTTTTACATGTTAATGATAGTGTAGTATCATTTTGGGGGTAATGTTTAACCTTTGTGTCTACAAAAAACTGTATGTCAAAAGGAATGTTATTTACTTGGCATATTTACTGTATACACTTTTGACTCCCTCATCTATGTATATTGTTTTAAAAAGCAATGATTAGAATTTTAAAAAAACCCAAACATATAAATGTGGATTTCTGCATTTTCTTTGTTTTGTGATGTTGGACAGCTTTGCTTGTCACTTTTGCTATGTCAAGCAAAAGCTCGTTATCACTTCCAAAAATGCTTGTTATATTTGAGACTTCATAGATGCCGGTACTAGTAGTAACACCTTCCAATAATATCTGCACTAGTAATACTTGTTCAAGTAGTAATTGCCAAATAGTATAGTGATCAGAAGAGAATTGTAATATATGTATAGTAGTAGAGTAGAGAGAGTGAATGTAGAGCAATAGTGGATAGACAAGAAGAGTGAACAGTGATCGTATAGACATCACGCTACTTCCTATTTATTCACTTCCTTTATGATCACATGATCTACTTCATAATGGAATCACCCGTGTTACTCACTGGTGATCTAGTTTCAAACCACAGTGTCGGCAATGACACTTACTGTTATGGAACACTTTGTCATTGAGAATTGAGAACAATGATATTAAACACTATTTAGCCATTAGATTGTTTATTTATAAGAATAATTTTAAATTTACAAGATTATCAAAATATGTGAACCAGCTTCATTGAAATAATTATTATTTACTATTTTATAAAGAAAGAAATATAGAAATAAATGTTTTTATTCATAAATTTATAAAGATGTTTGTGTACAAGAAAATTTAAATAAATGCCATCACAAGTAACACTACTTACATTAATTGAACTAGTCTCCTCATCTTTGTTGCCATATTTATTACAACGTTTCGGCCGTTGTACATTCCAGCCTTCTTCAAGTGGTTAGAATGTCAAACTAAACCCTTTATTTCGCTCACTGGGGTAAACTGTTCTAGTTCCACGTGCCATGTTTAATGGATGTCAGTTATCAGTTATCTCCTGTTAATTCCCCTCTCCAAGTTCTCCACCGCCTTGAGGACACAAGGCGTTAGTTAGATCCAGTGACAGGACCCAAAGTGTGAGTTCAATACACGGTTAAGGCAGTGGAGAACTTGGAGAGGGGAATTAACAGGAGATAACTGATAACTGACATCCATTAAAACATGGCATGTGGAACTAGAACAGTCTACCCCAGTGAGCGAAATAAAGAGTTCAGTTTGACATTCCAACCACCTGAAGAAGGCCGGAGCATACAATAGCCAAAAAGTTGTAATAAATATGGCGACAAAGATGAGGACAATAGTCCGAATAATGTAAATAGTGTACATAATACCATATCTCAGAAATATAGACAGATACCATCACAAGTAACTGTTATTATAAAATTTGAAAAAATGCATTTTCTAGGTATTTCTGTCAATGACTCTCGCCACATAAATTCAGCTAA
Organism: Acanthosepion esculentum; assembly: GCA_964036315.1. NCBI lineage: Eukaryota > Metazoa > Mollusca > Cephalopoda > Sepiida > Sepiidae > Acanthosepion > Acanthosepion esculentum. The sequence continues at coordinate 105,130,170 of OZ038479.1, forward strand.
AATAGTTTTCATCATTATTTATAAAATGTTAAATAAATCTCTGTAAAAGTTAAATAATAACATTGAATTGTACTTGGATCTCATACTTTTTATAACCTTGTAAATAAATGTGACTGAGGCTGTCAAAAGCGTATACAGTAATAACAGTCTCAAGGAATTAATCGTCCTTTTAACACACCATTTTCTTGAAGTCACAAAGGCCTAGCTATCTTTTATACATGGCATCAAGCTTCTTGATGTTCCAGACATTTTTGTCAATATCCATGCAGTGCTATCATGGAGCAAAACAGATACGGCTACAACTTGAAAGGAGTATGGTTTCATTTAATTGACAACTTGTTCATTGCAGCCCAAGCTGAAGAATCTCAAGAGGAAGACACGATTTGATCATTAAACAGCTATAAATATTTTTGCTTGTACACTATTTTCTAAGATTAGCTTAGCATAAAGCCACAAGTAAGGAGCTTCTTCCAAGTATCGGACTCACTGTAGTAGTAATTGTTTTCCAGACTAGTTTATTAACCATTATCCTCTCCGTGATGCGAGGTACAAGAAATTCATAAAGTCTAGGAACCAAATAGGAAAACCATATTTATTTTGTTTTAATACAAAAATGTGGCACAAGGCCAAAAGTGGAGGATAGGGGAAGGCTGGTCATCAATCTGTCTTATCTTAAACTTAGCTAGCCATGGTTACTGAAACCCAAACATACCACAGTATTCCTTACACCAAAACAGTACATTCTTACTTACCATTCTTACTGCAGCCACCATAATACCTCAGTGAGGAAAACTCAGCAGAACAATTGCCATGAAAAAAAGCCACTAAGATGCAAGCGATTACTGACAGTGACAGAAACAAAGAGTACAATAAAAGAACAGGATTCAAGGAGACAAAAGATGATTGACATTGCATTTAAATTTTTGAAGATTGTAGTTAAAAGGAAAACAGGAAGTCAGAAGAGAGGTCCACAAGCAAGAAGTGTGAGAAAAGAAACTATTAGCATAGTAATTATAAATAAAATGAGTAATTTCAATAGTAAAATGATGATACCAAGTTGCCAATCTAGTACTATTCTGAAATTTGTAATATCAAGGCACCAAAGAGGAAAGCAATATTCATTTTAAATAGTACAAAAATGTGGCACAAGGCCAAAATGGGGGATAGGGGTCTTCAGTGTGTCTTGTCTTAAACATAGCTAGCCACAATTATTAACCCAAACATACCCCAGTATTCTTTACACCAAAACTGCACATTTTTACTTACCATTCTTACTACAGTTACCATAATACCTCAGAGTCTCTATGTAGTCCTAACTAGTTCCCATATATACAATTTGTGCACCATTTTCTTGTGGATACAAAAGCCTAGCATCTTTTTATACATGGCATCAAGCTTCTTGATGTTCCAAACATTTTGGTCAATACCCATGCAGAAGTCGTGTTTCATTTAATTGGCAACTTGTTCATTGCAGCCCAAGCTGAAGAATCTCGAGAGGAAGATATGATGTGATCCTTAAACAGCTATAGATGTTTTTGCTTGTACACTATTTTCTAAGATTAGCTTAGCATAAGGCCACAAATAAGGAGCTTCTTCCAAGTATCGAACTCACTGTAGTAGTAATTGTTTTCTAGGCTAGTTTAGTAACCATTACCCCAAAGTGAGGCAGGCTGTCTGGAAAGTTATTAAGCTGGAGAATTCATTCCTCCTTCCTCTTCTACATCTCCCGTTGATGGCTGGAATTCCCAGGACCAGATTAAGTCATAACTGGAGATAATTTATAATGTAATCACATCCATGCATAATGTATTCCACCCTTTAATTGTTCGTGAAAATTGTATTCAATTGGAACTGTTCAAATCAGTTGTAATTGCAGTCAAAACTTGGCTAAATTTTTGTAACGCCTAAGAAGTTGCAGCTTAAAATCAATCAAATTTTATCGCGAATATGCAAACACTCCATTTACAGTAACCTTGGGGCGAGACTAATACTTGCATTTGATTTGCAGTGTCAAAATAATGTTTCTTCTTTTAAATCAAAGCGAGAGAGAGAGAAAGAGACACAAACTCCTAACAATTGCTTAAAATTATATTAACTTACATTTTACAGAAGGGAATATAAATAAGATTAAATCAATCTAATTTGTTATGAAAGACATTTATGCATTACTGTTTCAGCCTCAATTTGTTGTCCGTTAAGTTGGAGTAGAAATCTCCGTATGCTTTTCCTTTAAAATTCTTTAAAAATTATTCGTTCCCAACCATCGTCCGTAATCACTTAATACCAACCATTTCTCTTCAGCAAGACCTTAGTACCGTCTCTTCTTTTATGCGTTATAAATCATATAGGTGATCATGGCTCTCCATAATTTCCTATCCTCTGCAGCTCTGAGCAATACTTGTCTCCTTACTATTCTTCCCAATCTCGGTTCTAGATTCATTTACACAAACTCATTAAGTAGTTTTATTTGATGTTTCAATCTCTCTTCTTACCTACAATATGTCCTGCAAGTCAAATTCCTCAAACTCTTTCATTATGCATCTCAGCAATTTCAGCTGTCTCTTTCACATTCTAAGTCTACCATTCATCCATTGCTGGCCCTGCAATTTATCTTGAGCTAAAAGCCAAAGAAGAATCAGCAATATTATTGGTTCTGATCTGGCATCTCGGCTTCAGTCACTATCCCAATGCCACAGGGTTGCCTCCCTGTGCCTTTTCTATAAATACTTTCATGGTAATTGTTCAGATGAGCTCTTCAATATGGTACCTAGACTTTTTGAATTTAAGCACAGTACTAGACTGGTTTCAACAAATCAACCATGATGAGATTCAAACCCGGGTCTCATGGACAGAAAGCAAACATTCTAACCATTTGGCCATATGCTTATATATATATATATATATATATATATATATATATATATATATTGTATAATTTTCTTTCTTCTTTTAATGATAATGCTATTAAGCTTATCAGACGATATGAAAAAAATTCACATAAATAAAATAGACAAAACTTGTCTATATTATTTAATGAAACATGCATCAATATATATATATATATATATATATATATGTCAGCTGCTAAGAAAGTCAATTCACTGTATCATGTGAGATGATTTTTCTCTCTAGAATTTATCTTACATATCTATAAGTCTACCATCCATCCAACCATACTTAGAACATTGCTGCCACATATTGTCCGATGTCCCTGCTATTTATCTTGAGCTCCTTGATAAAATCCAAAGAAGAATCAGCAATATTATTGGTCCTGACCTGGCAGCTCGGCTTCAGTCACTTTCCCACTGTCATAATGTGCCTCTCTGTGACTTTTCTGTAAATACTTTCATGGTAATTGTTTGGATGAGCTCTCACTATAGTATCTAGACTTTCTGAATTTAAGTGCAGTACTAGACTGGTGTCGACATCTCATCAAGTTACACTTGAGCTGGCTAGATGTAACTGTAAATTCTATGCTAACAGTTTCTTTCCTCGCACTTCTTGCTTCCGGCTCCATGATTACCAGCCAAATTTAATCTGCAAAAATTTAAATGCAATGTCAATCACTATCTATTGTCCTGCTGATTACTCTTTCCTCTTCCTGCTCACTATTAAAGTTTCTGTTCCTAATTATTCCACACCCTTTTGTCTTAGTGCCTTTACTGCTTTGCATGGGGTGATACCGATTAAAAAAATATATATAAATGTCCTTTTTGATTCCATTTTCCTTTAAATTTCTTCATTGCTCCTATGTTTCATTTATGCTGTTCTCAGCATCCTTCTGTAGAACCACATCATCATTGCCTCCACTCAGGAAGATTGATATTATATAGCAGTTCATCATTGTTTTCTTTGTTTCCTTTTTCTTAATACTTTGTTTAGCTTTTTGGGGACATCTTTTGTTATTTCAATAAAGCTTTGGATTTTAGTGCCACATTTTCCATTGTCTGTTAAAACACTTCCCACATATTTAAATAGTAGAAAAATTATATTTAGAAAACTCTAACCATTTTTAAAACTATATTCAAGATCTCTGCAAAATAGTTCATGGTATTTACATCATAATTTAAATTTTTAAAATTTAATATCTAATTTTTTATTTGTTAAATTATGGATGATTGAATTTTAGTCTGTATCCATATTTTTTTATTAAAAAACTTTATTACAGGCCTGATCAAAATTGGATCTTTGGATTTTGTTGTGAACCTCAAGATGAAGAGTGGAGGCACCAGACCATAAATGGCAATACTATTCCATGCATGGACGAATGGTAGATTTGTAGATTTGAAGAATGGACTCAGATGAGAAAAACCTTAAAATAAAATGATGATATTTGTAGGAACAGGTTGGAAACTAAATATTAAAAATGAATACTGAAATGTTTACATAAAAAGCCTCTTTAAAATTTGGCTCTTTAATAAATTTAATAATTCATTTTCATAATATATTATCAAAAAAGTGCAGCACAGTAGAGTAATGGATTGCAGCTCGGATTACGGATAATCTATGATTGTCAAGCTGAAATTTCAGTTATTTTTAGTAAATTGACTTGAGTGGCAACATTAATTTGTTCAGAGTAATCATGGTTGTGAGGTTTTTCTTTTGAAGGGTATCTTATGGTGATGTGACATATACATGGGCACAGTTTGACGTTTTAGTTTCTGTGTACAGTTTAGTAGTCTTTCCTCTGTAAAAGCAATCTCTAATTCATAGTTTTTATGCACTGTAGGAATAAATTAAAATTTCAAAGTAGAAAGAGCCCCATAGAGTAATGGATTGTGGCTCGGATTAAGGGATCAGAGAGCTGAGTTCAAATTCCAGTCAAGTTTATTACATTCACTTAGCTGCTAATACCCTTTCGAAAGGTATGAATCCAGCACTTCCTCCATCAGTTATGGGTAAATAGTAGGACAGACTGGGTTCTATAGCCTTGATTGGCAACTGGTCTAGGAGATGGAAAACTGTATTTAGTCCTGGCGAAGCACATACTTTGCAGCTAAGGAAAGGATTGCATTGACTCGATGAGTCATTCTTTTATTATAAAAAATGTCAATGTTATTAAATGGTGTGCAGTTCAATATGGAAAATTGTTAAAGATGAAAAAAAAATCTCGACTACCGTTGATCAGATACACACTTGCTATGTCACTTTAAAAGAAACTTGAATTCCTTCCATACTTCTTTTCATTTTCTTTTGTCTCTGCGGAAGCTGTCTTTAATAAAATAAAATGATATTTACATGGAATTCGTAGTAACAGGTTGGAATTAATTAGTTTCAGGAAAAAGAATTGGTAGGTATGTTTTTAGGGAAGAAAGGGGATACATTCGTTGTACTTTTTTTTTTTATCAAAGACAGGGAAAATTCAGATCTCTACTCTTCCAGATTTGATGATGCTTCATCTTGCTGAATTTTGTCTCCTCTATTTTGACAAATATGCCTTATCCTCCAAATATTCCCCCTGTCTTGTTCTATAATTCTTACACAACTATACCTAGTAACCAAATCAACTAATGTTCTTGGACTTTTTCTTCTTTATGTGCCATGTCCCCTCAGGATGTTAGTGATCATTGCCCTCCACACATTCCTGTCCCTTGTAGCACTTAATAAATTTTGTCTTTTCGCTATTTGTCCTATACCCTGTTCTGCCATTCATATACTCAAGCCCATCAAGTATGCTATGCACTGTTTCCCTCTTTCTCTCAATCTTTCCTGTGAGTATCAGATTTTCCAAGCCCCTCTTCCTCATTACGTGCTAGAAATTCCAACTGTCTCTTCCTGATGTTAGGTATGAACTTTTTCCTTTCTGTTTCCATTTTCTCTAAAACCTTCTTGTTGTTCATCTGTTCCATCTGCACTATCCTCAGCATCCTTCTGTAGAACCACATTTCTGTTGCTTCAAGTCTTTTCTTCATCTTTAAGATCATCCAGCATTCACTGCCATACATGACAGATGTTACATAACAGTTCAGTGCTCTTTTTGTTTCTGATGTGGTTTTGCTTACCCAATAATAGATAATGTCTGTTCTCATTTGAACCAACAAACCGACTATTGTGCTTAATAGATTTCTACCACTACACCACAAAGCTACCATCATACAAATTACCAATAATTAAGTTAAAAATACCACTTGCATTGTTTCACAATTTCTTCTTTCTATCTGTTCTTTCTCCTCAAACTAAGTAATTCCAACCTGTTCCTGCAAATATCATTTTATTTTAAGGTTTTTTTCTCATCTGAGTTCATACCTTCAAATCTACCATTCATCCACGCATGGAATACTGTTGCCATATATGGTCTGGTGCACCCGCTGTTCATCTTGAGGTTCTCGACAAAATCCAAAGACGGATATGCAATTTGATCAGGCCTGACTTGGGTTCTTGACTCCAGTCACTTTCTCACTGACATAATGTGGCTTCCTATAAATATTTTCATGGCATTTGCTCTGAAGAGCTAATATTCACTGGTGCCTTGGCTGCATGAATATAAGTCTGCTCCCTGGTTGGCATCTTGGCATTTTCAGCATATCTGACCTACGCATAACGGTAATCAGTATTTTAATTATTATGCATATATAATTACATCAGCAAAAATATTACTTTAGTCCAATGAAGTCTTAAGGCATTAACGGCATCACAGGAAAATGTATTTTCCCCTTTGTCGTTTTTAAAATTTCTTCATTGCTCATATATTTCATTTATGCTGTTCTCAGCATCCGTCTGTAGAACCACATCATCATTGCCTCCACTCAGGAAGATTGATATTACATAGCAGTTCATCATTGTTTTCTTTGTTTCTAACTAAATTTTCCTTTTTCTTAATACTTTGTTTAGCTTTTTGGGGACATCTTTTGTTATTCCAATGAAGCTCTGGATTTTAGTGCCACATTTTCCATTGTCTGTTAAAACACTTCCGACATATTTAAATAGTAGAAAAATTATATTTAGAAAACTCTTTTTTTGAAACTATATTCAAGATCTCTGCAAAATAGTTCATGGTATTTACATCATAATTTAAATTTTTAAAATTTAATATCTAATTTTTTATTTGTTAAATTATGGATGATTGAATTTTAGTCTGTATCCATATTTTTTTTATTAAAAAACATTATTACAGGCCTGATCAAAATTGGATCTTTGGATTTTGTTGTGAAGCTCAAGATGAAGAGTGGAGGCATCAGACCATAAATGGCAACACTATTCCATGCATGGATGAATGGTAGATTTGTAGATTTGAAGGATGGACTCAGATGGGAAAAACCTTAAAATAAAATGATGATATTTGTAGGAACAGGTTGGAAACTAAATATTAAAAATGAATACTGAAATGTTTACATAATAAGCGTCTTTAAAATTTAATAATTTATTTTTATGAATATTATATGTTAGATTTATATGTTATTATGTTAGACTATATACCAAAACACATCTATAAAAAAATTTCAGCATTTTAACATTTTCAGTATTTCTGGTCTATGATAATCCGCTTCCCCTTCTTATGCTTATATAATTAATTCATCAAAAATATTTTCTTTAGTCCAATGAAGTCCTAAGGGAATAATGGCATCACAGGAAAATGTATTTTCCACTCGTTAATTTTTCATTAAGAAGAACTAATTTAATAACCATATAAATAATCAGTTATTAAAGACGAAAACAATGCTAGCAGAAGTTTTCAGTCAAGATAATAGTATTAGAAAAAAGAGTAAATTGTAAAACTTAACACTATTTACATTGTTCAGACTGTTGTCCTCATCTTTATTGTGACATTCACAATGTTTCAGACATTATATGCTCCGGCCTTCTTCAGGAGATATACATGAATATGACAATAAAAATGAGAACAGTCTGAACCATGTAAATAGTTACAATATTTTATCTCAGAAATATGGACAGATGTAATTATAAAAATGTTATAAACATTTACATAACTGGTAAAAAAAGATCATGAAACTGACAGTAGTCCCAAGAAACTTGCTAACACCTTAATTTTAAAGGTTTTTATAAGTGGTTTCATTTGTCAGTCTATATTTGACTCTCTCTCGCTCTCTCATTATGTATTGTTCTGTTATATAAACATTCATATATCAAATACACTCAGATATGCAGATATGGATATAAAAATTCACATGCATTCTCTGTTCTGATGCAATAACATGCATTAAAAACTGCAATGTTGCATGTTCAGTTAAATGCAGGTTTTAATTATATAGGAGCAGATAATAATTCTGGAGAACTTATTTTAAAGTAATTGATATTCCCTTAACAAAAAAAAGTGGGTAAATTAAGTACTGATTGCCTATGAATTTAGATTTTATGATATGATGCTCCCACTCACTTTATTAGTCGTTTAGCAAGTATGCTTTCCAAAGTTGTTTCCATTCTTTATGCTTCCAAATTGTCTGATAATTGAGGAATATAGACTGATTTACATTGGGTCAAGTTGAGGCTCATTATTTCCGTCTGTTAAAACCTTTCAATTGCTTGAAAGCTGGCATCTTGCTGAGATTAGCCCCTCAGAGAAAATGGTCCTGTCTGTTCAAAAATTGAATCAATGAATCCACACAGAGTCATACTGTCATGGGCCTCAGGGTCAGAGGGCAAGCCTGGTGAGAGAGGGGGCAACCACTAATTGTCTGTAATGTTTCTCTTTTGATAATGTCTTAAATGACTAACAGTGATTGCAAAGAATTTTCTCATTCAAGTTAGCATTGGTTAGCTGCTCCTTTGCCAACCCCATATGCATATATTTTTCTTTCTTGTCTCGGCTGTTCTCTCTCCCCTGCTGCACTGTGATCTGTCAACAATTGTAATATCATAACATACTATTTCTTTTTAAAGTCACTACAATGGAATTTTAAAAAATAATAATGATAAAAAGAAGACCTTTTCCCGATTTTCTCTTTGGAAAGAATTAATTGTAATTCTAAAAAAAAAATCCTTTAATGTTATTTTTACACTTGATTTCATGTTACTTTTGTCCTTGTTCTCAGATATGGGAGAGAGCGAGAGACAAAGAGAGACAAAGAGAGAGAAATAAAAATTAGGTGTCGATCGTGAATTAGAATAAAAAAAAATTCTTATTGCTTTTAAAAAGACTTTTAAGACATGATAATTTGCTGAAAATAATTGATAAAAGAAATCAGTAATTCCCGCCTGCAGGGGCAAGCAAGAAAATTTTTTTTAATTTAAATAAAATTAACAATGCTGCTGCTACTACGAATAATGCTGCTGCTGATGATGATGATGAAGATGCGGATCCTAAAGAAAAGCAGCCAGGGATAAGTGCTTTAGAATGAACTTCATCAAAACCCAAACAGACAAAACACTTCAAAAAATAAAGCAAATATCATCAGTTTGGAGACAGACGTAAAACTGTGATGTTAAGAAGAAGTAAAATTCTGCACAGAAGAAGTAAAATGCATATGATTGGATAGGAAGAGTAAACAAATGGGAACTATGCAAAACAAACAGGATTTGGCTTAAGATTGCAAGAATATTAAAAAGCAAATGTCATCTATTTGGAGACATAGGTAAAACTGTTATGTTAATACAAGTGCACAGCTAAAAAAATAAACGTGATTGGATAGGAAGAGTAATCCACTGGGAACTATGCAAAACGAATAGGATTTGATTTGCAAGAATATTAGAAAGCAAATGTCATCTGTTTGGAGACATAGGTAAAACTGTGATGTGAATACGACTGCACAGAAGAAGTAAAATGCATATGATTGGATAGGAAGATTAATCCACTGGAAACTATGCCAAAAAATAGGATTTGTCTTAAGGCTGCAAGAATATTAGAAAGCAAATGTCATCTGTTTGGAGACATAGGTAAAACTGTGATGTGAATACAACTGCATAGAAGAAGTAAAATGCACATGATTGGAAAGGAAGAGTAATCCATTGAGAACTATGCAAAAACAAATAGGATATATCTCAAACTTACAAGAATAGAGAAAGGCTGGAGCAGTGAAGAAACTTGCTATCATTTGATCATCAGCAAGAATGAGGTAGAAGAGGAAGAAAAAGAAGAAGAACTAATTTAATAACCATATAAATAATCAGTTATTAAAGATGAAAACAATACTAGCAGAAGTTTTCAGTCAAGATATTAGTATTAGAAAAAAGATTAAACTCCAAAACTTAATAGTATTTACATCGTTCAGACTGTTGTCCTCATCTTTATTGTGACATTAACAATGTTTCGGACATTATATGCTCCGGCCTTCTTCAGGAGATATACATGAATATGACAATAAAAATGAGAACAGTCTGAACCATGTAAATAGTTACAATATTTTATCTCAGAAATATGGACAGATGTAATTATAAAAATGTTATAAACATTTACATAACTGGTAAAAAAAGATCATGAAACTGACAGTAGTCCCAAGAAACTTGCTAACACCTTAATTTTAAAGGTTTTTATAAGTGATTTCATTTGTCAGTCTATATTTGACTCTCTCTCTCTCTGTCTCTGTCTCTCATCCACTCCTCTCTCTCTTCTCTCAGTATCTATCTATCTATCTATCTCAATTTCTCTCTCTCTCCCCTTTCAGTATCTATCTATCTATCTATCTATATATATATATATATATATATATATATATATATATATATATATATATGAGCAAATTGCTGACCTGTGTTTCCCACTCCCACACATACACTCTCACTAAAATTTCGTTTTTTATACCCGGAGTTATATTTTCCAATTTCTTTTTTAATTTGTAGGTTTGATGAATTGGATTGTGATTATGATTCCAATGTAATAAATTATAACCATGGAATATTAGTGTTTGGGCCTTTTATATTATATATATATATATATATATATATATATATATATATATATATATATATATATTGTAATAAAAATAAAAATAAATTTAAAAACTCTCCCTTCCCTCTCTAAACTCGGCCATGTCTCTCACACTATTCCTCACCACCCTCTATGTCAACTTATATAACCTCAATACTGCCTGTCAAAAGTGTAAATTTTAAATTCATTTTTCATTTCACCTTTGAAAGTGAAGTCTGAAGATCCAGAGAAAAATAATTCTCTGGTGAAATAAGTTATAACAAATGGAGCCTTAAAGTGATTTGTTTTTCTTTAAATTAAATTTTATACATGTATATATATATATATATATATATATATATATATATATATATATATATTGATCATGTGTAATAATTTTCTACTTTGCCAGAAGAATCCATTATGTAAAGATGGGAAGACTGCTGATCTGTATGTAGTGGACTCTTCTGGTGATGTAATAGAAATACTTCAATATGTTTATACCAAAAATGTTATGTTAAAGAGGCACTTCCATTGTGACTGTCTGTGTAGATGAATACACTTTTAAAGTAAGATATGTCTAGATAGTGTGTAAATATTAAAAATTAGTTTCACATATTACAGTCATTTTCATTTATCCCAAGGAGTCTAGGCAGAAGACCATCTTTTAAAATCTCTTGGCAACTATATCTCATCATTTTATTATTGAATTAACAAGATATAACCCTGAGTTCTATTCTAATAGTTTCTTTTCTTGCACCTCTTATCTCTCTCTTCCAGTTTCTTGCTTTCCTGTCAACTACGATCTTCTTTCACTCTCACTAGCCCCCTTGAATCATAGTGGCTTTATCACCTTGTTTGGGGGTGAAACGATTAAAAATTATTCAGGAACTACTGGACATAAGAATATGCAGCATAACATGGGATTTCTAGCAGCACAGGCTTCTTCTTTTATGTGCCGTGCTCCTTCAGAACATAGGCGATCATGGCCCTCCACATCTTCCTGCCCCTTGTAGCTATTTATAAGTTTTCTGTTTTTGTTATTTCTCCCAAACCCTGTTCTGCTATCCATTTGCTTAAGCCCATCAAATATGTCATGTGCTGCTTTCCTCTGTCCCACTTTTCCTCTTTCTGTCCTGTGAGTATCAGATTTTCCAAGCCCTCCTTTCTCATTACGTACCCTGCATCTTCCTGATATTAAGCATAAGTTTCATAAGTATAAGTTTGGAGAGGGGAATTAACAGGAGATAACTGATGACTGACATCCATTAGACATGGCACGTGGAACTAGAACAGTCTACCCCAGTGAGCGAAATAAAGAGTTCAGTTCGATATTCCAACCACCTGAAAAACCTGAGAAAAGCGATAATAACAACAAAAATTGAAATATGAGCTCTGGGAAAAACATGAAATGATAACAGCAAAAATGGCAATATGAGCACTGGTATAAAATGATTGCTGAAGACATTAGGTTTATAAGTCCCAGAATCTCAAGGACACATGGCACAGTGGATAAAGGCGTTAGTTAGATCCAGTGACAGGACCCAAAGAGCGTGAGTTCAATACCTGGTTAAGGCGGTGGAGAACTTGGAGAGGAGAATTAACAGGAGATAACTGACATCCATTAAACATGGCACGTGGAACTAGAACAGTCTACCCCAGTGAGCGAAATAAAGGGCTCAGTTCGACATTCCAACCACCTGAAGAAGCCTGGAGTGTACAACGGCTGAAACATAATAAATATGACGACAAAGATAAGGACAATAGTCCGAATAATATAAATAGTGTATGTAATACCTCATCTCAGAAATATAGACAGATACTGAATTTTTGTTTTTATTCTATTCAAAACTTTGTTGTTCACATATTCAGCCTATGGTATCCTCAGCATCTTCCTGTAGCACCATATTTCTGTTGCTTCAAGTCTCTTCTTCATCTTTGAGGAGATTGTCACAGGTTTTATTCGTGGAAAAATAATTCAAAATAAAAAAAAAATAGAATGAAGTTTCAAACAAAAAAAAATATTAATGACATCCAATGGATTTTGATGGAACTCTTTGATCCATTCAGATTCTTCAGATGTCTTTGAACAAATCTAACAGAGTAAGACTCTTCTAAAACTTTTGTAAAATTTGCCATTTAGAATTGAATTTAACCTCATGATTTAATAAATAAGGCTAAGTTACTTCGTATCAGCTTAAGATGTTTAAATCATTTCTAATCTAATGTGCTTCTTTTTCGATTAACCCATGAATAGAATTTTAATGATTAATATGAAAAAAACTGAAAAGATTATGATAGTAAGGAAATAGGCATATAAAGTGAGAGGTCTGAGAAACAAATTGTACGTTTTAAGGTCAAATTCATTCCCCCCACCCCCAAAAAAATTTCCTCTCATAATCCTATGTTACAGAATTAAATCACTATAGGGGCATGCACCATATTTTCTTCTGTATAATACAATATATTTTTAGTGAAAATTAAAGGTAAAAAAGCAGGGTGCATTGAATTTTTTTTTTGTCCGCCATCAGCATGGCTGATGCTAGACTCCTGGAGAGGAACACACTTCAACATCTTGGCCTCACGTTTTCAACTGACTTGAAGTGGAACGACTACATCGAATCAATAGCTGCATCTGCTGCAAGGAAAGTCTGGTTATTGTGTCGTGCCAGAATATTTTTCTCATCAGACACCATCTTTACAAATCTACCATTCACCTGTGCATTGAATACTGCTGCCGTATCTGATCTGGTGCTCCTGCTAATCATCTCAAAGTTCTTGAAAGAAGGATCTGCAATGTAAATGGTCCTGACTTGGCATCTCAACTTCAGTCACTTTCTCACCAATGTGACATGGCTTCCTTCTACAAATATGGCAACTGTTCTAACAAGTTTTTTTACCCTGGTACCCTGACTGCATGAATTTAAGTGTGCTACTAGATTGGCATTTAGGTTCCACTGATTTATTGTTGAAATAGCTGAATGCAGCTACCACTTCTTCTCCGACAGTTTCTTTTCTTGAACTTCCTGCCCGTGGAACTACCTTACATTTACTTCCTACCCTGATAGCTACAATCTTCATAAATTTAAATGCAGCATCAGTCAACATCTGTCTTTTTGAATCCTGTTCATCAATCCTCCTTATACTCAGTCTTTTCTCTCACTTTCATTCCCTGCAAACCCCCCTGCATATCAGTGGCATTCTCGCCAGGCTAAGGGTGAAATGATTCAAAAAGAAAGTACACAACATTTAAAAAATTTTCACTCATCTTAAAAAAAACCTCTTATTTAAAACAGCAAGATAAAGTTTGTTTATATTTGGATTATTTTGATTTTTATAAAGTTTTCTCTCTTCATTCTTAATAAAAGACAATATTTTTTGTCTATATTTCTGAGATGGGATATTGTAACTATTTACACTATTTACATTGTTCAGACTGTTGTCCTCATCTTTATTGTCATACTCACAATGTTTTGGCCGTTTTATGCTCCAGCCTTCTTCAGGTGATATATCTTGGAATTTCAAATCGAATCATCTTTCTATATTTCTGAGATGAGGTATTGTAACTATTTACATTGTTCCAACTGTTGTCCTCATCTTTCTTATCATATTCACAATAGATGAGGTATTGAAACTATTTACACTATTTACATTGTTTGTCCTCATCTTTATTGTCATATTCACAATGTTTCAGTTATTGTAAGCTCTGGACTTCTTCAGGTGATATATGTTGGAATTTCAAACCAAATCCTTTATTTAGTCCATGAGGGTAGATTGTTCTAGTACCATACGTCATGATTTTTCTAGATGTCTGGAAAGTTGAAGTACTAAGGTAAATTAACTAAATATTTACATGGATAGTTAGATATTTATATTTAAGTCTGTAAGCATTGAGTTCGTACAGTGATAGCTAAATACTGGCAATTTATATCCAAGTCTCTAAGGATTTACATAGTAGGTAGCCTCTTGAGTGAGTGGGGCCTTACCTGTCTGTAAGGATGTAGTGAACATATTCTAGGCCCTCCTGACAGAGCCATCTAATTTTGATTATTCACAAGAATGTTTCTGTGGTTTCTACTGGAGGAATTTTATTTTGTTTATGAAACTCATATCAATAACATAATGTTTCCATATTCTTCATTCAACTTCTTTCTTCTTTAATATTGTGTTATTCTTTTATTGTACAAGAGTCATCAAAACAATAATAAATGGTTGTTATATATTAAATGTATATATTAAATTATATATAAATATATATATGGTGGGGAAAATAAGTATTTCATCCCCTGCAGATTTTCTGAGTTTGCCACCTTACAAAAATGGGAACAGCCTATAATTTTCAGGGTAGGTCTGTCTTGAAAGTGAAAACTGGGTAACCAACTACAGTAAACGTCTGACTGCTGTGCAAGCCAACAAGAGTTTATTCATCAAATGATGAGTTATGTTTTACTATGGGGCTAAATAATTATTTTTTCAATAAAAAAAAATAAATGTTTAAAAATTAATATAATGTGATTTTCTAGAATGTTTCTTATATTCTATCTCTCACATTCAAGACAGACCTACCCTGAAAATTATAGACCGTTCCTATTTTTGTAAGGTGGCAAACTCAGGGGATGAAATACTTATTTTCTCTACTGTATATATATATATATATATGTATATATATATATATATATATATATATATATATATATATATATATATATATATGTATATATATATATATATATATATTTTTATATATATATATATATATATATATATATATATATATAAAAATATATATAAATATGAAATATAAATATAATATATAAATATATATAATATAGATAAATATATATATATAAATACTTATTTTCTCTACTGTATATATATATATATATATATATATATATATATATATATATATATATATATATGTATATATATATATATATATATATATATTATATATATATATATATATATATATATAAAAATATATATAAATATGAAATATAAATATAATATATAAATATATATAATATAGATAAATATATATATATAAATATATATAAATATAAATTAAATATAAATATATATAAATAAAATATAAATATATATAAATATAATATATAAATATAAAATATAAATATATATATTAAATTACATGTATCAAATAAATAATAGTCTTCAAAACAATAAATGGTTGTTATATATTAAACTGTTTAATTAATCAGAGAATATAAATCATTTATCAAAAGCCCCTTCACTCTCTCTTTTGCATGTCTCCTCATTTGTAAACAAGCACTTGTAAGTGTCTATGTTTGTAAAAAAGCATTGTGTTTTATCATTTCTGTAATTGATTTGGCATATTGTGATGTTGAGGTTCACTCCTTTCTCAAGTACAAAATGCACTTTAATCACAAAATTGTTCTATTTTGTATCTACATATGAGCATATAAATATAAATATATACGTTTTTCCATTTCATCATTTGCTTATCCACTATTAACCTGATATATATATATATATATATATATATATATATACACACACATATATATATATATATATTTGTCTATCATCTCTTCAATATATACACACATAGATACATATATATATATAATTATATGTATATATATATATATATATGTCTCCAAATGTAAAGAGAATG
The DNA here is from genome assembly GCA_964036315.1 of Acanthosepion esculentum. NCBI lineage: Eukaryota > Metazoa > Mollusca > Cephalopoda > Sepiida > Sepiidae > Acanthosepion > Acanthosepion esculentum. The sequence continues at coordinate 105,146,630 of OZ038479.1, forward strand.
AAAAGAATATAAATTCAAATGTTCATAACATTAGTTTAAAAGTAGAGCAATAGTTATTTATTATGAGTTATTACACATGAACATAGACGTTACCACTACAAAAATGCATATTTGTTTTGATGCCTGTTACATGCATCTCATCAGATGGAGATCAAAGATGGTTATAAACGATTTTATTTCAAAATGCTACTTATGAAACATCACTTCTTTTTACGTTTTAAAAAAAATTTAGGATGACATATGAAGAATTTCCCTAAAAGGAAAAGAAAGAAATATATAAAAAATTACACAAAAGGAAAAGAAAGAAATATGCAGGTTAAACATTAAAGGTATATTTTATGTTTCTTGAACACATCTTTGTATATATATATATATATATATATATTGGTGAAAAATCTATGACAAAGTTGAAAAAGTTTTCTTGTGACACGTTTTGTCCTTTAGGACTTCACCAGACTAAATTTTTTACATTGGTGAACACAAATGACTGATGCTGGGAATTTAAAATGAAAAAGTAATTTTTTTTCAATTTTAATAGAAAAAAAAAATTTTAAACCTAAAATTCCCAGCATTCTTCTTTAATGCGCGTGTGTAATCGCACCAAACAAACAAACTTAGTCTGATGAAGTCCTAAAAGCACGAAACATGTCACAAGAAAACCTTTTCACTTTGTCATACATTTTTCCCCAATACTGTTCTTGATATATATATATATATATATATAATTGAAAATGCTTATATCATATATATAATATATAATTAAAAATCCCCTTTCTCTGTAGTCTGTATTGATAGCCTAGGGGTAAGTGTCTCTGACATGTCAAATTGGGTGAGTTTTGATTCTGAATTGAAAGAACCACATGTTTAGCCGCACTGAAAAACTGTGATACAACAAATCAGTCTATCTTTGGATGACTATATATACATACATACATATGTATATATGTGCATGTGTGTGTGTGTGTGTGTGTGTGCATGTTTGTGTGTGTAGAAGACACACACACACACACACACACACACTTAATTGAATTACCCCAAGCAAGGTTGTAAAGCCACTAAGACACATGGGATTACTGGGTGTAAAAAAATAGAAAACAAAAACATTATTAAGGGGTGAGAACACTAGAAAAGTAATCAGGAAGACAGCAGATAATGACTGACATTGCACTTAAATTTTTGGATATCAAAGTCAGCTGGAAAGCATGGTTCCACAAGTCAGAAGTGTGAGAAAAGGGACTGTTAGCATTAAACTTATGGTTGCATCTAGCCAATTCAGCTGTAAATTGATGAGACCTCTCATCTGTTCTGAAAGCATAGTGCAGGCGACTGAACCAAAAGCTCTAAATGAAGATAGCCAATGTGTACAAGCAAGATGATCGATATACAGCATTTTCCAAGTGTTTTAATGTTCCTAAATCAACAATTCAGAGCATTTGCATGAACTATAATAAGACTCATTGTGTTAAGAATAAGTTAAGGACTGATAGAAACAGTCAATTTCTGAGAAAATGGAAAGGAAAATTGTCAGAGATGTCTCAAAGAATCCTCATTTGATGACAAAAGACATTGTCAATTATATACAAACAGTAGAGTTGAATGTATTGACAAAGACAGTCACAAGATGTCTTCCAGCTTGTTGACAAGGAAAACTTCTTTGCTTAAGTCTAAGCATCTAAAAAACTGATTAGTTTATTTTAGAAGCCAGTGTAGAACATGGGAGTGAATATTAGTAATCTGTTTTATGATCAAACTAGAATTATTTGGTCACATGAACTCCTGGTATATATGAAGGAAATCAAATGAAGCTCACAAATCAAAAAAATGTCCTCCCTACAATTAAGCATGGTGGTGAGAATATTATGCTTTGTGGATGTTTTGCCACTTTTGGGTATTCTTAAAAATGATATAAAAGTATTAATATAGAACAGTTTAGTTTTAGAGGTGTTAAAATCAACAAAATGTGTGGATGGCCCTGCACAAAGCCTTCACCACTATAATCAAATCCTGTGTGGGTGTCGGGCTTTCAGTTTCTGGGAACTGGTCTGTCTGACCCTCATACGTCGAGTTTGACGGGAGAGCGACAGAAAATCAACAAGCCATTCTTTGCCCCAGTTAACAACAAACTGTAGGTCATTTTTTACATCAGCCGTCAATTTGACCATATATATATATATATATATATATATATATATATATATATATATATATATATATATATATATATATATATATATATATACTTATTATATTTGGATATTCTTAAAAAATGATATAAAACAAAGTGCGAGAAAGCTGTCTTTGGGGCATCACTGGATGTTCCAACATAAGAATGATCTGAAACACACAGCAAAAAGTACTTAGATGACAGCAAAATTAAGATATTGGTGTACCCCACACAAAGTCCTGACCCTAAACCTCATTAAAAATATGTAGGTATATTTGAAGAAAAATGTAGGAACAGAAATCCTTCAAACTATTGCCAGAGAAAGATGGTGCAAAATACATATCAGTGCATGTATAAGAAATGATTAGCGAATAAAAGTTACAAAACTGATTATTAATGCAAGAGCAACAATGATTTTGTCTTGTCTTAAATGTTTTTTGATGTTTTTTGGTATGTTTAACATTAAAATAAAATTTTCTAGTGAGCATTCTTTCAAATCCATTTCCATCATTGGTTAAAGAATGTAGAAATTCCAATGAAAATTTTAAAGATTATGGCTTTATTCATGTGGGAGCAGGACATATATCTAACAGAAACTATATTATATATATATATATATATATATATATATATATATATATATATATATATATATATATATTAGGTTTTTGTTTTTTAATTGTAATGTCTGATATATATATATATATATATTATATATATATATATATATGAAAGTGAACATGGAAGTCAACACTTAGAGGCAACAGTCTGTTTCATGCTAGATGCAATTGTCAGGCCAGCATGAAACAGACTGTCGCCTCTAAGTGTTGACTTCTGTGTTCACTTTTATATTTACACATGCTCCATCTCTGATATCGAGCACTTTATCCCATAAATATAGCACACTTTAAGACTATATTTCTTCATATATATATATATATATATATATATATATATATTTGAATTCCAGTCGAATCCATTACATTAAATATATATATATATAATATATATATATATATGTATATTTCAAGTTCCAGTTGAATCCATTACATTCACTTATGTGCTAATACCCTTGGGAAAGGTATGGATCCTCTTCTTCTTCCTCCAGCTGTGGGTAAATAGCAGGACATACTGGGTTCTATAGCCTTGGATGGTAACTGGTCTATGAGATGGACAACTCTGATTTCAAAACCTGTGGAGCGTCGTTTTGAGACCTTGTGGCATGTAGTGCACCAGGTCTCTGTATTTGACCCTTCAAAAAGTGTGGATGGTTCTGCACAAAACTTTCCCCACTATAATCAAATCATTTGTGCTGGTGTCAGGCTGTCAGTTCACAGGAACTGATCTGCTTCACCCTCATACATATAATTTGACAGGAAAGTTGAATATATATATATATATATATATATATATATATATATATATTGTCCAAATCATGTAACAGCATAATTGTCCATCCCACAAAATATTTAATATCTATAAAAAACAATAAACAAACTGAATTTCTTTTTCCCAGATAAGACATTTAGCCATCTTGGCACCATTTGTTGCAAGAATCACTGAAAATCTTTTTGAGTCATTCAGTTAGAAAGATAACAGGTTAAAATCATTTTGTGCCAATCCCACTGTCTTCCCAAATGAGCAATAGTGAGAGGAAAAAGATCATTCAGGCCTTCAGTAATGGTACCAACATTTAGACTGTGGCTTCCATCTTCAAAGTACATTCAAGAATCATCAAGAGAACAGTGAGTGAATAATTTTAATAAAGAGGGAACGGTAGAGAGGAAAACTGGATCAGGAAGTCACAACAGGAAGAGGGATCATCATTTCAACTTAGAACTAAAGAGACCAATTAGAAAAGATCCAACTCAATTCATATGATGTTTGGCACGTGAGAGAGGAGTTTCAGCTATGACAGTCCAAAGAGCAGTGAAAAAAGACTTGAAAATGAAATTGTATGTGAAACATATTAGGCACCTTGTAACTGCAGGACAGAAAGCTAGCATAGAGAGGGCAAAGATCATCTTGAATAATTTGGAAAATGATCCTGGAATATTGTATATATATTTGAACTTTATTTCAATCCTTCATGAACTTCCAATCCTTAGCTATGATTAATTAATGATGAAAATGTAATTTTCATTCATGATTGATTTCATGACTATTCTTCTGTTAAGATTGAAGAGTAATTATACATTCTTATTGCTGAGAGTAGAATCCAATAGTGTTATAAAAACCTCGAGAACTCCAGTAAGATATCTTTAATCATTTGTAAGATACAATAGGTCAAAGCTTAACCTGACAAATGGACAAGTTTGCTATTAGACGATTTAAACAATTTTGCTGTTACACCCGGTGTGTGTGTATGTGTGTGTATATATATATATATATATATATATATATATATATATATTATAATATTTTTTGTTTTAAAAATATGATTCCTTCGCTACATAAGAGTTCTCATGTTTCAAAAGCGAGAGCCAAGACCCCTAATATAATTTTTGAAATTATGTTGAGTTAAGGTGTCTAGTCACGCTTCCTCGTCAAGCGAGAATTTTCCAAATTCTTGCTTGACAAGGAAGCGTGACCAGACTCTCGCTTTTGAAACATGAGAACTCTTATGTAGCGAAGGAATCATATTTTTTTTAAAAAAATATTATAATATAAGCTCTACTTCTGTATGGAGCACTGTCTTTTTAAAAATAAAAGCAAAAATACTAAGGAACTCCGGATTATTTACCTAACGTGTTCTTTCCTATTTTTCTGCATACCTGCACATATATATATATATATATATATATATATATATATATATGATAAAAATATTGTTTTAAGGTATAGTATATTTATGGGTAAAAGTGCTCAATATCAGAGATAGAGCATGTGCAACTTTAAAAGATAGAATTTAATTTACAGTCAAGGGCAATATATCATTGATTTCATGATCATTTTTTATCATTAAGAATGATGTGGAAACAGATAATAGGAAATTTAGAGAAGTTCTTCCCTTTCTTCATTTGACTTCAAGTCAAAATGATTATTTTTTATTCACTCATGCAACATATTTTTATAAATCTAATTTTGTTTATCATTATGATAATTATATTAAACTTCTTTATTTGGATTTCTAATGTATAAAAAAATAAATAAAATAAAATAAAACAAATAAGAAAAAACAAATAAAATAAATTAATCCAATCAAATGATAAACAAATTAACAAACCACTCCTGCTATAACAACCATTAGAATAAACTGAGAAGAATAGGTAAAAATAAAAAAATAAATAAGCAAAAACACAAGTAAAAATAGATAAATAAATAAGTAAATAAATAACAAATTAACAAGCCACTCTTGACAAAATAACTCTTAGAATAGACTATAACAATTAATCCAAAAATTGGATGAAAAAATAGCTATAATAAACTTTCCAGACCAAAACAAACTACTAAATAAACAATCAGAACTCATTTCAAAAACTTTTTTTACTACATTACTAAAAAATCTAAAAACAAAAAGAATAAAAATATATAAAATAAAAATAAATAAAAAACAAGCAAAATAAATGAATCCAAATAAATAAACAAACCAATCCTGCCAAAATAACTGTTAGAATAGACTACCCACAATGCACCATTGACCCGTATATATAAATGTGGCCTGATGATTGTGTTTAGCATAAAACAGTCTGTCACCTCTGAGTGTTGACATCAATGTTCACTTTTATATTTACATATGCTCTATCTCTAATATTGAGAACTTTATCCCATAAATATAGCACACCTTAAAACTATAGTTTTTCATTCATATATATATATATCTCTAATATTGAGAACTTTATCCCATAAATATAGCACACCTTAAAACTATAGTTTTTCATTCATATATATGTATATATATATATATATATATATATATATATATATATATATATATATATATATATATATATATATATGAATAAAGACAAAAGGAGAATTTTTCTTATCTGATACATTTCATTCTTTTGCCTATAAAGTGCTCAATATCAGGGATGGAGCATATGTAAAAAAAAGTGAACATTGAAGTCAACAATCCGAGGTGATAGTCAGTTTTATGCTAAATGCAATTGTCAGGCCATGACAAGTTTCTTTGTATTTGGGTCTAAGTTGTTGAAAAAAGACCCCACTCTTTGGTGTGTTGCCGAGCACTTTTGGTTGTCATCAACCATCATCATGACTGTATGTTTTTGGTTTTAAGTAGGTTGTTTTTTATTTTTATAGGTAATATTTTCGGGCATTCAGGCTGTGTTGTTAGATTAGTCCATTAGCAATTTAGGAGGGGTTGGTATTTATTATTTGGAGGATTAGTTATTAAATATATTTAAGATGTTTGTGTCAGCATGAAATCCTATTTTATTTATATTAGGTTTTTAATTGTAATGGCTTTGAGAATTTGTAAACGTTTTTTGCATTTGTTTTTGTAGATGATTTTGGTATTGTTGATTAGAATTTTTCTTATTTCGGAGGATTTGAATCTGTTATCAATGGTACAGTGTGTTGCTGTAAAGTGACTTTTTATAGCACTGGTGTCATTAAGATGGTATGTAAGACACCGTGAGATAGTTGTAATTGTGTGACCAATGTATGTGCTAGGGTTATTTGAGGTTAAAAGATTTATAAAATTTGAAATTAAAAAATTTTTTTTCCCCTCGGTAATTCTACAATTTAAAACTTAATAGAGATTTGATTTAGATTTCTAAATAGGTAATTTTTTTACTTTTAATTTTAATTTCAAATTTTATAAATCTTTTAATATCTATAATAACCTTGCTTAGTTGTCAAATTTTTCGAATTACCATATACTTGTATTTTGATTGGTCATTCTAGCTTATGTAACAGCGTTTACTCCTAGCTAAGGATCGTTAATTAATTTGAAACTTTTAAAACCATTTATTCCACATTCAACATCATCACTTGATATGACACCAGAAGTGTTGAAACAAAATGGCTATTTTTGTAGTGATTTTATAACATATTTATGTTATAATATTTAAATAAAGGATTATATATATATATATATATATATATATATATATAATATAAAAGCTCAAAACACTAATAATATGTGCTGCTATTTTTTTGCAATGATCAGTGATATATATGGTCCTGGTCTCAGGTTTATTCTTGAGGATTATGAGATCAGTGCACTCTCAATAAATTTTCTTCTTAGTCAGTCCCTTTTCCTGGCCAGGCTGGCATAATGGTGATCAGATGTTTTACGGTGAACTCCTAATGCATTTAAAGTGTTATTAGGCATCATATCTCTGTAATGCTCATATAGTCTTTTTTTTTTGAGGTTTCAGGATGCTTTGTTGAGGTACACCATTCGGCATTTTGTACAATAGTATAAAAATAGTAAATCAAAATAATAGATATAGAATGCTGACGGTGAATGAAGAAATTGAAAAAACATACATCCATTTATTGGCTAGATGCATTAGTTAAACTAGTATGCCTATCAATGTGATATAGCATTTTTGTCTCATCAGACACATTCTATAGAATTGTTAGTTTAATGAACAAAGACAATGAGAACATATTGATGATTAATATGGAACAAATTGCATTGCATACATTGTTGAGAATAGAATACCTTATATTACAAGTGTTACTATGAGCATTTCATTTTTCTGTCGATGATTTAGAAAGCAAATTTTTACAAATCGATGAATATAGATTGTATTTAATGTATAAAGGTAAAAGACAACTAGAATTTAGAAAATGCTGTTCTATTCATATTGTCAACTGAAAATAACGTCAAGTACTTTCATGTATAGAAATATTGTTTTTTTAACATATTCAACCATTTTCTTTTGATTTCTTGATATAGTTGATAGAGATTTATTTTTTCGCAATATCACCTTTCCTAACAGAATTACTACCCTCCCAAGCCAACGTACACAACTGTATCAAGAAATCAAAGGAAAATGTTTGAATCCGTAAACACATCAATAAAAATAATATTTCTACACATGAAAGGACTTGATGTAATTTTCAGTTGACAATATGAATACAATTGCATTTTCTAAATTCTTCTAGTTGCTAAAGACATTTTGTTTGTTGTTAATAGTTACTTTGTTCTCAATAAATTCATTTAATTTTTGCCTTAAAAATGTCCACATTGGACAAAACACGTCAGCTTTCCTATTGTCTTTTACCTTTATACATATTGTCTTTTTCTACAGGTTAACTCTAAGAAATTTTTCATTGTACTGAATATAACTTAAGGGTTGATCTTCTCAGTTTAAGATGTGGAGTTTAAATTCCAGTTAAGGTTTTGTAAGCATTTGCTTTTGAACAAATGCCTTTCAAAAAGGTATGAATATATCAATAGTAAAGTAGACTGGGCCTTTTAGCTTTGGTTGGAAAACAAATGTAGATGAAGGACAACTGTTTAGACATGGGGCTAGCAAATTTCACCTTGTAAAAACCTACTTGATATGAAAACCATGACAGCCACACCAAGTGTGTAGTGAGGCTATGGCCCTGTATAACACAGTTAACAGTTGATCTTTTTTCTTGCAACTCAAAACAGATTACTCACTTTATTTCCATCAGTTTTTGTATGATTTACAGATTTTGGCAATGTTTAACCTTGATGCCTGCAAAAAAACAGTCTGTCAAAAAACGTTAATCCTTTGACACCACTATTACTGTATACACTTTTGACTCCCTCGGCAATGTTTATTGTTTTACCAGATTATATGTGAACCATCTACAATGCAATATTTATTATTTACCTTTTAGAAAGGTTTATTATTTACCACTTTATAAAGAAATAAATTTGAATAGAAATCTTTTTATTCAAAAATTTATAAAAAATTACAAAATTATCAGAATATGTCAGAGAAAGAGATGCTCTCAACCTGTTTCAGTGAATTTTTATGGCAAGAGCAAATGAAAAAAATGGCCGGAAAATGCAGTTTTTCAAAATTTATAATTACACCCATTCCCTATATGTGTTTATTTAAATTTTCCTGTTCACAGACATTTTTATAAATTTATGAATAAAAAAAAATTTCTTTTCATATTTATTTCTTTATAAAATGTTAAATAATAAATATTTCATTATAGCTGGTTCGCATATTTTTCTAATCTTGTAAATATAAAATTATTCTTGTAAATAAGCAATCTGATGCTCTGCCAACCATTCCAATAAATAATATAATAAATAAATAGTGCAAGTAATAAATCTAATAAATAAATAAAGTTTAATATCTTTGTCGTCAATTGTAAATAAAGAAAATATATAAATCCACTTTCATATGTCTGGGTTTTATTAAAATTCTAATCATCACCTTTTAAAAATGATAAACATTGCTGAGGGAATCAAAAGTGAATACAGTAATAGCAGTGTCAATGGAATAACCATTCTCTTGACACACCATTTTTTTTTAAGGCATGAAGCTTAAGCATTGCCTATTTTTCCCCCATTTCTGGAAAAAGAAAATTCTTGCTTGTTCTTTGTGGTACAATGCATAGTCTAAGACAACTTGTCACATATTTTACAAGAAACAAAAAAATTGTAGAAAATCTACTGATAAATTCCAGTGCCAAGATACAATCACATTTTAAAAATCAACTAAAATTCAATTAATTAAACCTAATGAAACTTTTGGCAATTATTCATTGATTATTGAAGAACTTTGAATTTTAATGAAAAAATTACAATTGTAAATTTGAAATATATTTAGTTAAGCAGTCATAAATTTGGAACTCTTGTTTCTTGGTCTGGAGCAGGTAAGCAGTTAACCTAAACTTAACTCTGCCAATAAGTAATTAAATTGAATCAACAATGTAAATAGTGTAAACAATTACAGTACCTCATCTCAGAAATATAGACAGAGATAGATAATAAATAATTCATTATAGTTTTGGCTCTCATATTTTATAATCTTGTAAATATAAAATTATTCTTGTAAATAAGCAATCTGATGCTCTGCCAACCATTCTAATAAATAATATAATAAATAAATAGTGCAAGTAATCAATCTAATAAATAAATAATGTTTATTATTTTTGTTGTCAATTCTGAAGAATAAAGAAAATTTATAAATTCACTTTCATATGTTTAGTTTTTATTAAAATTCTAATCAGTGCTTTTTAAAACAATAAACATAGCTGAGGGAGTCAAAAGTGTATACAGTAATAGCAGTGGCATGCGAATAACTGTCCTTTGGAGACATTTTTTTTTGTGGGCACTAAGTTTAGACATTGCCCACATTTTAATATTAAATTTGAAAATTTTGACTTTTTTCAAATTTAATTCAAATTTAATTTTTTAGCATTAAGCAAGTCAGCATTTTGTAGGTTAAAAGTTCAAGAAAGATTTTGAAATCTCAAAGGCGTGTAAACCTTGAAAAAGTTTAAGAAGGGCTGTTTTAGATCCAATGCGTTTCTTTTTATTCAATCTGGCAGAAACAATATAAGTCAGCCCTTTACAAATGCTTGACTGCTCCTACATAGTTGATGTTTTGAACACAATATAAAATGAAGGATTAGTGATATGAACAAAATTAACCTCCACATAACCTAACAAATTATAAGAATTTCTTATTCCAAGAATGATGCATCAATAAGTGTTTTGATACAAAAAAGAAAGAAAGCATCTAATCAGCTATCAGTTTTGTAATTGTAGTATCAAATGTAGAATCCCCCTTCATATGCATAATGTTTCTTTGATTAGGCATAAAATGGAGGATCAGTTCTTTACTTGAATTATAACAAAATTGAACCTACCCTTTATGGTTCTCAAGTACGCATTTGCTTTTTAACATAAAGATGGTTATCAGTTGAAGCAACTGGTCACCAACGTATTAACTGTAAATTTTGACATAAAGAAGGGGAACCATTTTAGTGTGCAAATAAATTAATGAAAATGAAATAGCCACTTTATGTCAGTTGTATTTGATCACCGACTTTGTATTTTATTAAAGACAGGGTGATCATGTGCTGTACTTTAATAAGAAAACTGATTCTTATCATATGACTATTGAATCTGAAGCACATTGTGAAACTGCATCTGGTTCTTGGTTGTCTACAGGAAATAGGTGGGTCATCCCATGGAATGGGACAGAAAGAACGAACATTTATGGTTCCGGATAAGGTGTCTTCCCAGGTTGACAGTGGAGATGGCTGGGATAAAGGAGAGGTGGCACAGAATAAAGCTATCCAAGGTAAGTCAGCCTTTCATCTTGGATCTCAGGAGGAACTGTGGGATTGCTTCATTGTTTTTGTTTTTTTTTATATATAATACTTCATATCAGTAGTGAATTTCTTTTTAAGAGTTCTTAAAACTTTTATCTTTTTAATGAATCTAAGAATGCTGAGGGGTCATTATCATTGTTATTCGTATTAATTTTGATTGACACTTTTTAATTCATCTTAATTTCTGGATTGCTTTTCATTGTAAATTTTTATCAAATTTTTTTTTCATTCGTGCAGTCTACTCATTTCCACATGTTTGATAGCCTCAGTTATAGAAAAAAAGCATTAAAAAAAATTAAGATGAAAATAAGTGCCCGTCAATATCAATAATTTCCACATGTTTGATAGCCTCAGTTATAGAAAAAAAAGCATTAAAAAAAATTAAGATGAAAATAAGTGCCCGTCAATATCAATAATTTCCACATGTTTGATAGCCTCAGTTATAGAAAAAAGCATTAAAAAAAATTAAGATGAAAATAAGTGCCCGTCAATATCAATAATTTCCACATGTTTGATAGCCTCAGTTATAGGAAAAAAAAACATTAAAAAATTAAGATGAAAATAAGTGCCCATCAATATCAATAATTTCCACATGTTTGATAGCCTCAGTTATAGAAAAAAAGCATTAAAAAAAATTAAGATGAAAATAAGTGCCCGTCAATATCAATAATTTCCACATGTTTGATAGCCTCAGTTATAGGAAAAAAAAACATTAAAAAATTAAGATGAAAATAAGTGCCCATCAATATCAATAATTTCCACATGTTTGATAGCCTCAGTTATAGAAAAAAAAGCATTAAAAAAATTAAGATGAAAATAAGTGCCCGTCAATATCAATAATTTCCACATGTTTGATAGCCTCAGTTATAGAAAAAAAAGCATTAAAAAAAATTAAGATGAAAATAAGTGCCCGTCAATATCAATAATTTCCACATGTTTGATAGCCTCAGTTATAGGAAAAAAAAACATTAAAAAATTAAGATGAAAATAAGTGCCCGTCAATATCAATAATTTCCACATGTTTGATAGCCTCAGTTATAGAAAAAAAGCATTAAAAAAAATCAAGATGAAAATAAGTGCTCGTCAAAATCAATAATTTCCAGATGTTTGATAGCCTCGGTTATAGAAAAAAAAGCATTAAAAAAAATTAAGATGAAAATAAGTGCCCGTCAAAATCAATAATTTCCACATGTTTGATAGCCTCAGTTATAGAAAAAAAAGCATTAAAAAAAATTAAGATGAAAATAACTGCCAGTCAATATCAATAATTTCCACATGTTTGATAGCCTCAGTTATAGTAAATTTACTATCATGTAAAGAAAGCTTAAAAAATTTCTGGTATGATTTTCTTCACTTTTTGTTTGCTAGACTGAGATTGTGCCCCAGTATATATATATATATATATATATATATATATATATATATATATATATATATATATATATTCAAACATATATTGTTTGAATAATGATCTGCTGCCCCAATACACTATTATATGTATATATATATATATATGTGAATCAAATGAATCAAAAAATATATTATCATTCTATCACATCTACAATTGAAAAGAATCTAGCTAAACTCAACATAAAATCTGTTACTACTACATACAAAACAATAAAAGACTTAGTCAATACTAAGCAAAACAAAATGCTAAAACCTGAAGGAGGAGTTTACACCATAACCTGTAATAATTGTCATAAAAAATACCTAGGTGAAACCACAAGGAATTTAAATAAAAGATTATATGAACACCAAAGATACATTTTACGAAATAATACATCAAATGCATTGGTTGCACATTGTAACAAGACTGACTATAATTTTCACATAAAAAATACTACTCTGATTGAAGGAAAAAATAATTCACCATGATGTAAATGTCTAGAGACGGCCTTAATTGCAAGGTGATCTGCAGTAAATTTCTGCTCTGACTCTTATAACATTTCACCATTTCTGGCAAATCTTCTAATATCACAGTGTAGAATACTTGCATACAAAAGGGATGGAAAGAAAAAGAAAAAGACTCTAAATGAATTTAGCTAGATAAAAAAAAAATATTCTAAAATTCCCAGCACCCCTCTGTCAGGAGCATGTGTATTCATACGAACATAACAAATTTCGTCCAATGAAGTCCTGAAGGACAAGACGTGCTGCAAGTAAAATTTTTCCACTTTGTCGTACGATTTCCCCAATACTGTTCTTGATATATAAAAATAAAGAGCAAATAGGAAATGTATATCAATCTAACATGTTTTAATTCTATTAAAGCTTTGGCAGAGATGGAGCGAAAACAAAAAAAAAAAACAGTTTCCTATTTGTTTTTTGTCGTATCATATTCTGATCCATATTTGATCTGCATTTGACCTTTAACTCTGGATGTAAATTATGTCAAAATTGTCCATGTGTTTTGTATGTCTGAGTGCTTTCAGCTACACATTTAGCCATTATCGAGGATGATTTTATTTTTACTTTTAACTGAAAATATGGATTGTTTTATGTATCTATCTAGAGTTATAGGAATGTTTTATTTCCTAAACACGGTCATTACATTGTGGCTGTGTTCATTGTTGATATTACCAATATTATTTATGAATTCACATGTCCCTTAAAGAACTGTGTTCCTGATCAATCCGAATTCATAAATAATTATATTGGATATACTACAAAATGCCTAACAAGAAGACATGTTACATCTCTCTGACCATAGCTCAATTAGGTCTCATTTGAATACACATGAAGACCTACCAAACTCTATCCATAACATAGTTGTTGATAATACGAATATAATAGCGTAAAAAAAAAAGCATATAAAAAAAGGCTAAAAATAATGGAAGCCCTATTAATAAAAAAGAAAAAAGCTAACACTCAATAATATCAACTATGAACATGGCCACAATATGCTGACCATGTTTGGAAAATAAAACATTCCTATAATTCTAGATACATACTGAGTGGTTAGAATGTTCACTTTCTGAGAATGTGACCTAGGTTTGAATTTCACCATAGTTGATGCTTTTGTTCTGGGGATGCAATTCCAGGGTGAGACAAAGTGCCTGAAAACCATACCACAGGTTAACCCAAGACTTTTAAGTGGAATTGGGTAAATGGAATTGTTTGGAAGCTGTCCATGGTTGTGTTGGCAAGAAGCTACAAGTCATCATGACTTGTAGCCAAGATTTTGAGCATACTGGCCTTGTTCAAACTATCGAGTGCCAGATGACGCACTCTTATTCAGAAACGGTAACTAAGGTTCAGTCAGTATAGTTGCAATAGAAACCACTGATGGATTCCTTGAGTCTTGAGCAAACACAAATATCTGACTATATTTATCAGATGAGATATTGTAACTATTTACACTATTTAGATTTTTTGGACTGTTGTCATCATCTTTATTGTCGTATTCAAGGAAACATGGCTCATGAATAAAAGTGTTTGTTGAACTCTATTCTGGTTCCATGCTTTCCAGCCAATTTTAATCTGCAAAAATTTAAATGCAATATCAATCGCTATCTACTGTCTTCTTAATTCCTGATCTATTATTGTTCTTGCTGCTTAATAATACTTTTCTTTTTCTTATATTCTTTTACACAAAGTAACCTGCTGCATTCTAGAGGCTTTATTGCCTTGCTTGAGTGAAATGATTAAAATGAAAAATATATATATATATATATATATATATAAATATAAAAGTGAACATAGAAGTCAACACTTAGAGGCGACAGTCTGTTTCATGCTAGATGCAATCGTCAGGCAACTAGTGCTGTTATTTTTCTCGGCTATTTATATATACGGGTCAGTGGTGCATTGTGGGTATTTATTTACTTATTAGTGTACAAATTTTTACTACGTTAATAAAAACACCGATCAAAATAAAAAAAAAATTAATAAATAAATAAATATATAAGTTAAAAAATAAAAATAAAATTAAATAAAAACAAGCAAAATAATTTGACACAAATAAATAAATAAACAAATAAACGACTTCCGGTAAAAATAACCGCCAAAATAGACTACCCACAATGCACCACTGACCCGTATATATAAATAGCCGAGAAAAATAACAGCACTAGTTCCCTGACGATTGCATCTAGCATGAAACAGACTGTCGCCTCTAAGTGTTGACTTCTATGCTCACTTTTATACTTACACATGCTCTATCTCTGATATTGAGCACTTTATTCCATAAATATAGCACACTTTAAGACTATATTTCTTCATATATATATATATATATATATATATATATACATATATATATATACATATATATATATATACATATATATATATATACATATATATATATATATACATATATATATATACATATATATATATATATATATAATTATATATATATATGTATATATATATATATATATATATATATATATATATATAATTTTATTTGCTATTATATATATATATATATATATATATATATATATATATATATATATATATATAATAGCAAATAAAATTATTTTTCCCTACATGGAGTTTCCTGGAGAGTACAGTCATTTTTCTGAGGGGACTTGACAGTAACTGTCACGACCCTTGATGAGTGGATGAAATTGCTGCAAAACTCAGAGCAGGGACACAGATTAGTGAACATTTAATTTCATTTATTTCTGCTGATACTCTATCTCTTAATATTTAGCACTTTAATTACAACGATTGCTTGCCTTACAAGTGTTATCTTCCAAAAATGGCAAAACACAATGTTTGTTATATACAGTCTGACCTTTTTAATCCAGCACCCCTGGGACCAGGACACTACTGGACCACCACTAAAAAAAAAAACCTATGTAAACATAGTCTTGCCAGCATATTTCTTTTAAGCATTTCACCCCAACCAATGTGGGAGTGCCACTAGCATGCAAGGGTTTACAGAGAGTGAGAGTAAAGAGGGGTGTTTGAGGAAAGGATAAAGAGAAGATCAAGATCAAGGCATCAGAAGATGTCAATTGACATTACATTTGAATATTTGAAGATCATAGTTATTAGGGAAGCAAGTAAGAGGAAGGGAGTTCCACTGGCTGGAAGTGCAAGAGAAGAAGCTGTTAGAGTAGAAGAGACAGTTACATTTAGCTGTTTTGACAGTGAAAGGGTAGGACTGAGATGCCAACCTAGTAGCGCGCTTAAATTCATGCAGTCGGGGCACCAGTGAAAATAGCTCATCAGAGCAGATGCCATGAAAATATTTTTTTAGAAAAGACAGAGGGAAGCCACATAAAGTCTGTGAGAAAGTGACTGGAGTTGAAACGCCAGCTCAGGACCTATCACATTGCATATCCGTCTTTGGATTTTGTTTAGAACCTCAAGATGAATAGCAGGGTCACCAGATCATATATGGCAACAGTATTCAATGCAAGGACAAATGGTAGATTTGAAGGATGGACTTCAACACGAAAAACCTTCTGGTGCGAGACAGAGAACCAACTTTCCTTGTGGTAGATGAAGCTAGTGATTCAATGTAGTTGTTCTGCCACAGGTCAGCAGAAAACATGAGGCTAAGAATGTAGTAGTAATAGGTGTTGTGACGAAAGAAATGACTTACCCCGGAGGTCGAAACGAGCACGGATGTGTCTTGCATGCAAAGTGCTGAAAACAAAATATGGCCGCTCTTGGGGGGGCGCAATTTATGAGTGCCTGTCTCGTCTCTACAAGATGGGATTTGCACATATGCTAATTCTGGCCTGCTGAGAAGGCATAAAAAGGAAGATGCTAAGAGTGACGTGGGGGATGTTTTTTGGGGGGCGGATTACATTTGCTAGTCTGACAAGTGGACTGACAGGAAAAAGAAGGTGAAAGAGATGCAACTGACTTTGCCCACTGAAAAGTGCCCAGTGTGATGGCAAAGAAATAGAGCCCCTGAATCTATTTCCTTGAGGCGAGTGAGGAAGAAGAAGAAGAAGAGTCGGTCTGCCGGTGAACGCCGCACTTGATATTTTTTTACCCCCTTATTTATTTTTTTTTTTTGCTACAAAGAAGGCGGCACAGAGAGATGCTGTCATGAAGTTGAACATCAGATTGCTGGGGCATCAAAGGTGGAACGAAGCTTAAAACAGGAGATAAAACAATCATTATTACTTCCAAAGAAGCTTGTTATTGTTTCATACAATGCAAAGGCTAAAAAGAAAAAGGCTAGAACACTAAAATAATACATACTACTTGCTATCTTGAATGTGTAAATATGTACTAAGCTATATATAAGAAATGAGCAAGAATGTATCATGAAAATACTCTTCTTGTAGTGCTGCCTTTGTAGCTGCTCAATGGAGGCGCATATCTACCATTTTGCATATATATATATATATAATTTATTTGAAAATTATAATATAAAATCACTACAAAAATAACCATTTTCTTTCAACACTTCTGGTGTCTTATCAAGTGATGGTGTTAAATATTTGCTCTACTCTGTAATGAGCACTCTTTTAAGAATAGTATCTTTTGGCTATTGGAATTTATTCCATATACACCAATCCTATACGTGGGCATATATATATATATATATATATATATATATATATATATATATATATATATATATATATATAACTTTAGGCAGATTTACGAGGCTGGCATGATATCCACCTCACGTACAATAAACACCAGACAGGGTTTCTTTAATATATCAACATTCCTAGCAAGATTAATGCTTGACAAACGTACCGATAAGCTATAGTTTTAAATAGCCCCCCCCTTCCACTTAGGATAAAATCTCTAACCCTGGGAGCAGGTTTTCGCAGCGCCGCCCACGCGGCGCCAGCGTATCCAAATCCAAGAAAGAACACTCTGACTTTAGAATTTCAGTTTTTCTGTTTCTGACCAGTCCTGTATATATCGTCTCTTCATCAAACTTAAATTTAATATAAATATGTCTCCATTAACCACGTCCTGAAGAAGGTCTATTTGACCGAAACGTCTGACGTCGACAGAAAAACAAAAAAACAAAAACAAAATAAAAAACAGTAAACTCACATATTCGGATTTTGCTTTGTCTTTTCCACATTTTCATCATATATATATATATATATATATATATATATATATATAGAGAGAGAGAGAGAGAGAGATAGAGAGATAGACATAAAGGAGACAATTTCAGACATTAAGCTATGGTGTGAAACTGCCAGTCACTCTGCAGTTTTGCTATATTCGTACTTTTTATCTACATTGACATTTTGTAGTTCTTATGTAAGGGGTGAGGAAAATTAGTGTCGATACATATTATTCTTGTATTACGTATTCATATCTTTACCTGTGTGGAGATTCAGAAGTTTCTGTGGCAACTTGGGTATATTTACACACTGCTATGTGCACTTATGTATATGGTTTTCCCCCTCTTTTTTATCCTTTATTATTATTATTATTACTTTTTTTATCATGATTTTTCTGCACCCCCCCCCCCCATTTTTTAATTAACAAAATCCGTGTAGGATACAGGTTCAATTCTTATCAGTGGACACATATTTTCTTTTATCTTTATTTTATTCATTTTGTCTCTTCTACAGATACACGCAATATGAAAATATTTACACACACACACACACACACACACACACACACACATATATATAATTTTAAAGGGAAGAGAGAAACTGCAAACAAAAGAAAATGGTTAAACATTGGGGAACTTAAGGAAAATTAATTTCTTTTAATAATATGTGGAAAAAAAACCACTCTTTGCCTGATGAAGGTCATGAGACTGGAAACGTGTGTAGCAAAATATGGAAAATAACGTAAAATATATATTTTTAAAAAATCCATATTATAAACAAAAACGTTTGTGGTTTCTCTCTTCTCTTTAAAATATACACTTTTCTTTCATTGTAACAACTATAAGCCCTCCCTTATATATATATATATATATATATATATATATATTAAAGGGAAGAGAGAAACCGCACCAAAAAGACAATGGTTAAACATTGGCGGACATAAGGAAAATTAATTCCTTTTAATAATACGTGGAAATAACCACTCTTTGCCTGATGAAAGGTGTGTAGCAAAATATGGAAAATAACGTAAAATATATATTTTAAAAAAATCCATATTATAAACAAAAACGTTTGTGGTTTCTCTCTTCTCTTTAAAATATACACTTTTCTTTCATTGTAACAACTATAAGCCCTCCCTTATATATATATATATATATATATATATATTAAAGGGAAGAGAGAAACCGCACGCAAAAGACAATGGTTAAACATTGGCGGACATAAGGAAAATTAATTCCTTTTAATAATACGTGGAAATAAGCACTCTTTGCCTGATGAAAATCATGAGACCAGAAACACGTGTAGCAAAAATATGGAAAATAATGTATAATATATATTTTAAACAAATCCACATTATAAAGAAAAACGTTTGTGGTTTCTCTCTTCTCTTTAAAATATACACTTTTCTCTTGTTGGAAGAACTATAACCTCTCCCTTATATATATATATATATATATATATATATATGCATAGATGTATGTATGTGTGTTGTAAATTCTTGTCAGTTACTAAAAATAATTAAAAAATAACAACTATCACTTTCAGTTCCCTGAAGACATTTTAGTTTTATTTTCATCATCTCCTCAGCAAATACTTTAATCCCTGTCCACATTGATAACTAGATTATAGGATTAATGGGATTTTAAGGGATCATTTGTTATTAAGGGACTCGCATTGCGACCAAATTCTGCTTTTTCCATCTTTATATGTCTGTTGGGGAAAAAATTAAATGGAATCGATAAATAAAATAATAATAATAATAATGAAGGAATCTGGCGGCTCAGTTTCAGTCACTTTCCCACCACCATAAGGTTGCCTCTCTGTGCCTTTTCTATAAATATTTTTGTGGTAATTGTTCAGATGATCTCTTCATTAGGGTACCTAGACTTTTTGAATTCAAGCGTAGTACTAGACTGGCATTGAGTTCTCATCAATTTAAAGTTGAGCTGGCTAGATGTAGCTGTACTTCTATGCTAACAGTTTCTTTTCTTGCACTTCTTGCTTGTGGCTCCATGCTTTCCGGTCAACTTTAATCTGCAAAAATTTAAATGCCATTTCAATTTCTATCTATTGTCATTCTGATCACTCTCTTCTCTTTCTGCCCATCATTGATGTTTCTGTTCCTAATTCTTCCACACCCTGTAACCCCTTGTGCTTTAGGGGCTTTACTACCTTGCTTGGGGTGAAATTGATTAAAAAAATAATGAAATAAAGGACAAGAAAAACACTTTACCATGATGCTAAGTGTAAAAGAACCGGAAATATGATTACCGCACTCGGTTTTGTCAAACATTGTTAAGTGGTGTTAAAGCCTATAAAAAAAACAAACATTTCCTATCTCACTCTTTTCCTCATTTCTGCTCAAGATGTAGAACCACACAGTAATTACGTTTGTCACCAAAGAAAGATATTTTCCCCAGTCCACTGACAAGCAAACTCTCTTTCCACTTTCCAACGACATCATTTTTGCAGCTCTACTTATGAAGTAAGTGATTTGGTTGTTTCAACTCAGCGCAAGGCTGACTTGATTGCAACCATTTTCCTTTCTTCTTCTTTTATATCCTGTGTCCCTTCAGGAAGTAGACGGCCATGGCCCTGCACATCTTCCTGTCCCTTAATGAGTTTTGTCTTTTTATTATTTCTCCCAAACCTGTTCTTACCTTTACTTACCATAACTTAATACTGAACTGAAAAAAGAAATATGGACATACCACGAGACATTAAGAACTTTGTTGTCTGAAAGTTGTGGTTGAAGCTAATGGCGATTTTATTGAATAAATTTACTCTTTAGTATGTCGAAATATTTTTAGGTAATTTTGGTAAATATATCTGCTAAAAAGAGATGTCAATGTTATTTTCATTTTTGCATAATTTAGATGACAATTTATCCATCGCAACCTGTACATCTATGAGTTGAATCTAAACTTTATTTTTAGATGCTTTCATCACATCAAAACTCTGCAATTTGCTTTTCAAATTTTTCCGACAAGCTTTCCTTACTTCATATTTGGCTTATTCAAAAATTAATTTCATTTACATTTTATTATGACCAATTATTTAACGTGTACAAAAGTTATATGTCCTCATTTATTTTTTTAAATAGCATTTTTGTTCTCGAAACTTTTACAGTCATGAAATTATTTTTTGCTTCCTATCAAACTGAACAAATCTTTGGTTATTTAGTCCTAGAACATGAAATTTAATTTTATGTTGGTTGAGAATTGATATTTTAACCAGAATTACAGTGGAAGAATTTCAGTTTTCTAATTTATTAATTATTTTTGCCAAAAGCTCAAAGCAAGACTTTGCTTAGTTTGCAAAGTACAGGGTGACGCAGAAATACCTCCCACATTTTAAAGGTGGACAAAAAGACCAAAGATAACAACTATTAAAACATTTATTTCATAGTTGTCTAAACATAGAGCAACAGTTTTTATTCATTTGGTTTTAAAAATG
The DNA here is from genome assembly GCA_964036315.1 of Acanthosepion esculentum. Lineage (NCBI taxonomy): Eukaryota > Metazoa > Mollusca > Cephalopoda > Sepiida > Sepiidae > Acanthosepion > Acanthosepion esculentum. Next base: position 105,168,512 of record OZ038479.1, read on the forward strand.
ATATCCTTCAAATGGTGGCCTCTATTTGCCATACACTGTTGTAGACAATTTCTAAACTTTTCCATCACCAGGAAGTTCAGGCACTTTAGGGTTTTCCAAGTGGCTTTCTTTTAAGTACAGGGCCTGTAGCCATGAAATTTTTAAATTATAGCAGTATCGATTTTCCATCCAGAACAGCATCAGTAACATGAAATTAGCACAAAAATCTCTGTGTTGCAATTATATATTCACCATTTTACTGTTTTTAAACTACAATTCTTCATGATTTTCTCTCGTACATTCATATCTGCTTGATGCATATCCAAATGTAAACAAATGACATCACCCATTATGAAATGGACAAAGTTCAACAATTACATATATATATTTGCCCATTTCATAATGTGTGATGTCGTTTGTTTACATATGGATATGCATCGAGCAGATATGAATGTACGAGAGAAAATCTAAGAGAATTGTAGTTTAAAAACCAGTAAAATCGGCCTTGCTAATCGAAACGCTCCTCTGTGGCTCAATTGGTAAAGCACGTCAGGCTATATGATGGTTCCGTATATTCACCATTCTTAAAAAAATGTTTCAACTGCAAATGCACAGTGTGCATCAGTCTAAGCCATGAATGTAACTGCTGGTATCCTGTAAAAAATGGTAATATATTAGCTAGAGAAAAACACCATTGCCACGGTGGTAGTTTAAAATGTGGGAGGTAATTCTGCCCCACCCTGTATAATGAGTTATGGTGAATGAGGGTGTCTCAGAAAAAGGTATACCCATTTTGAACTTTTCTCAGGAAGTAATTCAGATGACCAGAACTGACTATATTTGATTTAAAGAATGTATATGAAAACAGTGTTTATTACAAATGCACGCACTTAGAATTTTGTTATTGCATGTTTCCAAATTGATATGATCCAGGCATTGCTGACAATGCAGCACAATGAAATCACAAGCAGCAATCAATATTTCAATAGGTATTTGGCTGTATCCTTGCTCTGTGGGAACTTTCATTTCAGGGATTGTTGTTGTTGGCTTGATAGCATAGACTTTATCTTTTCCCTAACTCCACCACAAAAAAATATAAAGACGCCCAGTAAACGATGAGGATATTCTTCAGAACCTCATCTTCTGATCCATCCAAAAGTCTACTATTGCGGGGTTAGAATTTGTGATGATACATCTTTTTGAGACACCATATATATATATATATATATATATATATATATATATATATATTTAATTAAAGACATTTATATTATGTTTAACATTCTTTTTATAGATACAAGTATTTAAGCAAATGCTCTGTTTTATAATAAACAGTATTAAATAACATTTACCGGCCTGAATGTCCGAGAAATTTTCATAGAAAATTTTCGCTCTCCGACAGGAATCGAACCTGTATACTATACGGAACCATCATTTCACGTGATGTTCGATTAAACATAATATAAATGTCTTTAAATAAATTGTCGGACTATGTCCAATTCTAAATATATATATATATATATATATATATATATATATATATATATATATATATATATATATATATATATGGGATATAACATTGATTTCATTTTTTCCCTAATTCCACCACAAAAAAATCTAAAGATGTCTGGTAAATGATGAGGATATTCTATAGAACCTCATCTGATTCATCTGTTTGGCAAAATTTCATTCAGTTACAATCGTATATCACAATGGTAGTGTGGGGTGTTCCATTTTGCTCAAAATAAAATTCCTCATCTCCCAAAACTGCACTAATTCTTGGCATGTATACTCACTATTCCTAACCCTGCAACAGTCTACAATTGCAGGGTTAGGATTCATGAGTATAAATCTTTTGGAGACACCCTATATATATATATATATATATATATATTCATACATGTTTCATTGAATAATATAGATAAGTGTTGTCTATATATTTTATGTAAGTTCTTTTCATATTGTCTGATAAGCTTAATAACATTATCATTAAACAATGAAAGAAAATCACAATATTGTTACATATTTTTAATCTAATCTAAGCTTTCGGCTTACATAAGCCATTATCAAAGATGACAATTACACAATATATTTAAGCAATACATGAACAAGAAATTGATGATAGTCTGTTTTTGTTTACATGGATGATTTCCAAGCAACGATAAACACGTGCATATAAGCCGCTGAAAGCGACAATCGCACAACAGCTCATGATGTCACACATGACCACGTGAGAGTGAATCCGATGAGTATTGAGTATGTATATATATATATGGGATATAACGATTGTGTCCAGCATGAAACAGCCTGTCACCTCTGAGTGTTGACTTCAATGTTCACTTTTATATATATATATATATATATATATATATATATATATATATGTTTATATATATATATATAGGTTTATATATATATATATATATATATATATATATATATATATATATATACATATATATATATATATACATATGTATATATATATATATATATATATTGTATGCAGGTCACTAATGGAATTGAAGTGTCACATACGACACAATCATAAGATTGTTGGATCATCATGCATCAAATCACGATATATATATATATATATATATATATATATATACCTATATATATATATATTTGTGTGTGTGCGTCTGTGTGTGTATGTGTATCATATGTATGTATGTATTCAAAAAATGTTATTGATATTAACTTAAAAACAAATATTCTGCAAATTTATTAATTTTATAAAATACATTTTTTGTAATAAAAATTAAAAAGTTCTCATTGATATAATAATATAATATAATATCTATGAATGAATTCTTGTGACTAAGTATACATTATACATGTATATATACATATATATATACATACATATACATCATACATGCATACATATATATATATATATATATATATATTATACATGCATACATACATATGCATATAATATTGAGAGTGCTTGGGTGTCAATCTGAGGACAGTGCAGATTCGGAAAGAGTTGAATGAGCCTAATGGAGATCATGAAAGTACGGCAACTTGGAAAACTCAATCTGATCATTCATATAAGAAAAGAACTTGCAGATTTGTTGGTTAGGGCCTCAGACTTAATATGGAGGCCTACATCAAGTGCCTTGGGGAGGTAGTGCTACCCTGTGTCAAGAGGGTGGTTGCTGGAAGACCCTATGTCTGGCAACGGGACTCTGCACCATACCACACAAACAGGAGAACCCTGTCATGGCTGTCAGGCAGTTTCTGCGACCACATCATCTCTTGCATCTAGCAACCCAACTCCCCAAACTCTAGTCCCCTTGATTATTATGTGTGGGGTACAGTTGAGTGAGAGATCAACAAAACTCCTTGTAACACCAAAGATGAACAGAAGCCAAGGATTATGGCAGCATTCACCAACTTAAACAAGGAGACTGTCCAGAAGAGATGCAGGAGATTCCAAAGTCATCTGGAGTTTGTGGTAGAAGCCAATGGTGATTTTATTGAATAAGTTTACTCTAGTATTCCAAGATATTTTTGTGTAAGTTTGGTAAATATATCTGTTAAAATTTAGACAATTTGTCCATCGCACCCTGTATATATACATAAAAATCTAATGTGTTGGTACAACCAACAGAACAGAAAGCCTGCTAGTTGACCAAAAAAAAACTTAAAAAGAAAAATAAAGAAAAGAAAATTTACTAACAACAGAAATCAAGAAAACCTGTGCAAGAATGGAAAAAATAAACAAAGAAAAAAATAACTATTTACATTATTTACATTGTTTGGACTATTGTCCTCATCTTTATTGTTATATTCACAATGTTTCGGTCATCATACACTCCAGCCTTCTTCAAGTGATTGGAATTTTGAACTGAACCATTTATTTAATATACGGGGTAGATTGTTCTAGTTCCATAACAAATAAAGGGTTCAGTTCAAAATTTCAATCACCTGAAGAAGGCCGGAGTGTACAACAGCCAAAATGTTGTGAATATGACAATAAAGATGAGGTCAACAGTCCGAACAATGTAAATAATTACAATACCTCATCTCAGAAATATAGACAGATACTGAAAAGAACATCTTCCTAAGCAGTAACCAAGAGTGATTTATGCATTGAGCACTCTTTTAAGAATAGTATTTGTTGGTTATTGGAATTTATTCCATATACACCAATCTTATACTTAGGTATATATACATATATATATATATAATATGGATAAAACAACTGAAAAATTGCAAATTAAAAGAAAAAAAAAATAATTTATATATATATATAATGTAATCTACAGACAGACTGTTTCGCTGTAACACAGCTCATGTGTGGCTAGACATTCGATTGCCACAAGCCGGGATTGAAACCCGACTAACTTGGCATCAGTTAGAGATTCTACCCCTGAGCTATCAGCACCCGGTAGAGAGGAAGCTGGATTTTTATGTACCCATTCTTCAAACAAACGCACCAATGACCGAGAGGTCTCAATTCATAGAAGAGCTTTGCAGTATTAGCAGTAGTAGTCAGTGTTTACAAATTCGCGCTTTCTCTCAAGAGTGCTCAACTGGAATTAAATTTTCTTGGAGTGTAAACGTTGTCATCCACAGACAGACTATATATATATATATATATCATATAAATTGCAATTCATGATTTTTATTAAGAATATTTGCAGTAAATTATTTGGAGGCATCAGATTTTATTATAAAGGATGGGAAATTATTCATAAACAAATATATAGTTTCCTGATATTTATGTTTTTTTAATATCACATAATATTAAAATGAAATTGAAAATATCGATCAGATAAGAACAAGGAAAACTTAAATCCCCTGAAAAATACCCCTTACTTAACATTTCTTTAACACTTCATTAATACCAGGATTGTTAAGGACAGGCCAATCAGGTAACTTCATTTCTGAAACCGGATAAAACAAAACAAAAGATCAAACACCCTGTGCCAAAGTTATGAACAATTCTACTTGCACTCACACCAAAATGATAAACAGTCTTACTTATACCACACTCCCTAACCACTTACTGACCTCAATATAAATCCTGTAAAAGAGAGCTTCAAGGTCAGTTCTCTTTAGCATTTCACTGGAAAGTAGGACAGGCTGGTTCACTCCTCTAACTACCAAAGAAATAATCAGGAAGTTTGCCTGCTACAAAGAAGGTCAGTTTTTTCAAAAACAATACATTCTCTCGACAACAATAATTTTTCCGATAACAAACTTTTATGCTTAAAAATTATTTCTATTTTCTCTGATGCCAAAGATTTTCCTTTGTCATTGACCTTCAATATGACCAAATAAAATCTCATTTTTTACTTCATACGTCATTGTTTGCCCATCTGTTTATCTGGAAAAAAACATTTCCATTGTTTTCCTTGCTTCATATTTCAATTCATGTTTTCAACTTAACTTTTTTTAACATTTTTAACCCTTCCAATTCTCCAATTCCTATACAAGGTTTCCACATGAACCCTTTTAATCCTAATTTTATACTACCAGTGTCACAATAGTGTCACATTACTCGCTCTTCCTATTTCTGTCATTTACTTGTAAATGACACCAACACTAAAAAAATAACAGTGAAAACAACAGAGGTTTTTCATGTATTGTTTTTCTGCTAAACATGCAGCAGAATTAAAAAAAAGTCTTTCTTCTTCCTTTCCAGTCCATGAGCATGCACAATTACATTAGGATTTGCATCACTCCTTACAATTTAATCCCTTGACCAGTATTCATGGTTTGTTTTCTTGGTTGACTTTCCACTTTCCGCAGTAGGCGATGTTCATTTCCCTTTGACAGCTGTTTGCTTCTTGTTGCCCTGCTGCATTCAAATCGGTCTCTTCCTCATCTGGATTTAATTTGCTTGGGTAAAGAACATTAAATGACATTCCATTCTTGATTCGATGCAAGCCTGCCAATACCTGTGTACTATCCGATTTCTTCCTAGGCCTTTTCAGCTTCCACATTACTGTCAGTATGGCAGCACTAACTACTAAGATACCATTTGCCTGGTTATCAGAAAGGAAAAACTTTTCTCTTATTTTCTTTGCTCCATATTTCAATTCACGTTTTACCCTTAACTTTTTAAACATTTTTAACCCTTCCAATTCTCCAAGTCCTATACAGGGTTTCCACACGAACCATTTTAATCCCAATTTCATACTACCAGTGTCACAATAGTGTCACACTCTATCAAGGCCGGATAGTGGGAACTGGGCAGCACCAGCACAGATATGGCAGTAATATTTCATTTTTGTTTAATATGACTCTTTTAGAGATAGAGCATGCCAGGAGGAGTCTGCTACTCTCTGGAGCAGGACAAAGAACTGAACATTATTCTTTAGCAATAGTGTAAATATATGAGTTTCACTTGAGGTCTAGACTGAGACTCTCAAGGTGGCAGAGGATGCTTCCCTAACGACTACAATCTTAACCTCCTTAAGGTCAACCATTATCTGTTCTACGTATACTCATAATATACACTTCTTAACTCTTCTCTCACAATATCCCATTCAGTAAACTTCTATCATGAATGTTGGTTGTTTATTTTGTCTAGCAGCATATCAACACCTCTATGGGTCATATAAAACCGAAATTTAAGTATTTTGAACACAGTCTCATGGCTACAACTAAATATATTTTGAATGGAATTATATGACTTCAACTACAAATAAAATGTATTGTTGGCCATTTTGCTTTAAAAATGTATTGTTGATCATTTTACTATATGTATTGTTGGTCTTCTTTTATATAAAATGTATTTACTATGAAAATGTATCTTTATACTTTCATAGTCGGTTGGTTTTGTTTAGTGACATATTAACCTCTATGGATTGTTTAATGCCAAAATCTAAATATTTTGAACACAATTTCATAGCTTCAACTAAATATATTTTGCACACAGTTGTATGCATTCAACTATAGATTAAATGTATTTTTGGTCATTTTGCTATAAAATGTATTGCTGGTCATTTTACTTTAAAATATACTATTGGTCATTTTACTATAAAATGTATTGTTGGACATTTTACTATAAAATATATTATTGGTCATTTTACCATAAAATGTATTGTTGGTCATTTTACTATAAAATATATTATTGGTCATTTTACTATAAAATGTATTGTTGGTAATTCTACTATAAATATGTATTGTTGGTAATTTTTTATATAAAAATGTATTGCTGGTATTTTTACTATAAAAATGTATTTTATACTTTTGTTATTGTTTGGGAGCTCTCTGTTTGTCTATAGCTGGGGCTACCACTCCGTCTACTTAGAGTGGCTCTTGGGCCATGTATATGACCAACAGTATAAAAACCCTGTTTTTTTGTGGGTCAGTTTTTTTGTCCTTATTTCTGTTAAATGTTTCTTTCTTTCTTTACTGTCTTTCAGATCTGTTTACCTCCCATTTCCGGGAAACCAGCAAGTCACCGTCAATTGATCAAAGTCAGAACTCACACCTGAAGCCAATCCTACAGACATTTTCCTGCTCAGGAAACTCAAATGCCCTTTCTAAATCATTTCGCCGAACTGATCTCAGCCCCATCCCAAACTACAGCCAGTGGACAAATGGAAAAACAGCCTCACTTGATAATAGCATTTATGGTTTACACTCAAGGAGACTGTGTAATATGACTGGGGGTTGGGATCCCTCACCTTGTATTGCACACAAGTTGCCAGCACTCCCACAGATCCCCCATAAAGAATATCTTGGACAGAAATCTCTGCAGTCAAAAACAGAATCGGATTATATGCTTCAGGTGATTGACCATCCACAAAGTTATCAACTGCCTCAGGCTTGAATGGAAAAACTTCCTTTCAATGTTTTTGAACTTACCTCTTCTTTTCCCCTTAAATTTTTACAGGGAAAACACTTGGTCACTTAGACACCTCCACCCCTTTTTGTCATGGGGTCGTCTCATACTGGAAATATATACTGGTCATTTTTTTGACCTGGCCTTTTATTCTGGATATACATTTTTTTTAAATCAATTTTTGACAATATCAAAAGATTTTTTGAGCATAAGTATATGGCCTGTTTTCTTGAAAAGAATATTGTTGAGAAGTTTTTGAAATGATATATTCACAGTATGAGGTTAGGTAAAAATGACAATTACCTTATTGCCAAAAAAAGGAGATATAAATCCTTTTTAGCAAAAGTGCTATAAATAGTCACAATACAAAATCAATAAAACAAAATTGGCAGATGAAAAAGTGGGAAACAAAGGAGAAATATGAAGGAGTCAGTGTCATGTTTTCATTTGCTAATAATCCCACATCTACAATAGTGGGGTGATGAAGAAACAAAGAAAATCATTGGTAGAAAAAAATCAAGCAAGTTAATTGGTTATTTTATTCGTATATCTTATTGGTTGATGAGGCACATTATTTCTGGAAAACAGACTGAATACTGGAAAAATGATTCAAAAACATCAGCTGTTTAAAAAAGGACAGACAAAAGCAATTGGTCCAAAGAGGCAAAAAACCAAGAATTTATTTCTTCACTTATGTAAGCCATCTTGTAAAATGAGAAAGGTTCAGACATCTTCACAGAATGAAAGTGAATTAAGTCATTTTTCAACAATTATAAAGTGAAAAATTCTTTGATATTTAGCAATTAGATTTTTAATAATGGAATTTGCAGTGACGCAGGCAGAAATATTTATTTCCCTCAATTTATAATAAGGAAGCTTTTGGAACAATGCACATTATTAAAAGATTGTGACATGTTTTCTTAGAAGAGTTGCACAATGTATGTTTTCAGAAAATTGGGACAATATATGTTTTGAGGAGAATAGGACAATATATGTTTTTAGGAGTATAGGATAATATGTTTTTAGGAGATTGGGACAATGTAAGTTTTTAGGAAATTGGGTCCACATTTGTTTTTAGGGGAATGGGAAAACATATGTTTTTAGGAGGTTCGGACAACATATGTTTTGAGGAGATTGAGGCAATATGTTTTTAGGAGAATAGGACAATATATGTTTTTAGGAGATTGGGACAACATATGTTTTTATGAAATTGGGTCCACATGTTTTTAGGAGAATGGGAAAACAGATTTTTAGGAGGTTGGGACAATGTATGTTTTGAGGAGATTGGGGCAACATGTTTTTAGGAGAATAGGACAATATATTTTTAGGAGATTGTGACAACATATTTTTTTCAGAAATTGGGTCCACATAATGTTTTTAAGAGAATGGGAAAACATGTTTTTAGGAAATTGGGACAATATATTTTTTTGAGGAGACTGGGGCAACATGTTTTTAAGAGAATAGGACAATATATGTTTTTATAAGATTGGGTCCACATATGTTTTTAGGAGAATGGGAAAACATATGTTTTTAGAAGGTTGGGACAACATATGTTTTGAGGAGATTATGGCAACATGTTTTTAGGAGAATAGGACAATATATGTTTTTAGGAAATTGGATCCACATATGTTTTTAGGAGAATGGGAAAACATATGTCTTTAGAAGATTGGGACAATGTATGTTTTTAGGGGATTGGGACATGTTTTTAGGACAATGAGCAATATACAAAGTGTATAATGAATGATAATCAACTAGGTTTACTCTATTTTTGAAAATCTAACCTATAAAGTTTTAAACTGATATGGCAATATTTATCTAGCCCAATAAAAATAAGTCTTAAAAAACTTTAAAACTGAGCAGAAAAATGTATCATAATTCTTTAAGATTTTATCTGCTATTATTTTCTATCTCAACAGACTTACTCTTCTCTCATGATAAGGTTTAAAAAAAAAAAATTAATTAACCCTCGAAAAACAAGGTAACACTACACATATCTAGCTTTTAAAGATTCCTCAAGCCTATGAAAATATGCAGCTAACGAAAAAGAAATTCTTTAAGAGCTCACTGATAATTACATTATAAATATTATCATTTCCCTTAGAGCAGCAAAACAATTAAGGGATTTGAAAATCTAATTGTCTGATATAAGATTATGGAAATCACCCCAAACATTAAACATTTCCAGTGTAAAAATATCCTCTGACTAATTACAAGAGAATTGTCATTGCCTATCTCCTTGGATCCGGTAATATTTTTAAAACCATTTAATCAATACCAAGTTATGAATTCTGCTTAGATTTCCTCAAGGAAGTAAACAGCTGTTCAATCCACAAAATGAATATTGAATTATGGGATGCGTCTAAATTTTTAGATCTAAATAAAAATATTATTTTCAAATCAAAGATAAAAAAGAAAAAAAACATATTATAGATCTTCTTGGTTTTGGGGGGAAAAGAAATTTAAAAAAAAAAATAATCAAAACTTTTTCTTCAAAATCTGAAAATATACATATAATTGATTTCACCCTTCTCCTAGGATCTTCTTTAAAAAAAATATTCTCAAATGGAGGAAGTATTTGTGTAGTCAATAATATTGTGCTTCTCTTTGCTGCTTCTGCTGCTGCAAAAATAGAAAAATTAAAAACACAAAAATGCTACTTGAAATTATAGACACTAATTACAAAAATAATGATGCTTAGGAAGATGGTGGATGGATATACTTTGCTTATTGGATATTTACAACAAAAGAGACTTTCAAAATCGGTAATTTATATGAAATTTTGTGTATCAGAACTTTCTTCTCAATAACTTGGAAGTTGTCCATTTTTGGATTATCTTGGAATAAAAAAAAAAAAATTAAAAGAAATGAATTCATGAAATGAAATTTATATCTATACTTGATAATATACAATGATATTTTCACTGATATCCCAATCAGAAAAAAAATATCATTGCAAGAAATGTTATATTTAATGGGCATATATATATTTAAGTAGACATCACTGTTTCTTAAAAACTGAAATTAATGTCTACATATTTGGAAGAGGTCAAAACTCTTAATAAAGAAAAGGTGCCTCTAAATAGGTACCAAATCTGTATTCCCTTTTTAATCTGGGAAAACAGATTGATATTATTTTCACTATTCAAAAAAAAACAGAGATACTTACTCAAACACATGTACCCATTCTATAATAATAAATAACATTTAAAGTAATAAGAAAACAAGAAGAGTCATGCAAGTTGATATGTATACTATAGACTTTCACTCCTTATTTATGTTATATTGTTGAGTAATTGCTCATGAGGAGGAACGGCGATGGAGTAATGGATAGCAGCTCAGATTGAGGAATCGGAGAGCCGAGTTCAAATTCCAGTCAATTCCATTACATTCACTTATGTGCTAATACCCTTGGGAAAGGTATGAATCCTCTTCTTCTCCCTCCAGCTCTGGGTAAATAGCAGGCCAGATTGGGTTCTATAGCCTTAGATGGCAACTGGTCTACCGCAGAAAAAAATGGCAACCTACTACAGGAAAAAAATCTGCCTCGTCAGTCATGTATCGAAAGATACATGATTGCCTGATCGTGTATCATGCATGGCACATAACTGATTGAATTGAACATGATTAAATGTAAATGGCAAAAAATACCCAGCAAATGGAATTGATAAGTTTCAAATAAGCAATGACAAAAAGAAAGAAAAGAACTGGGCAAAAATAATGCTAAGCAGATAATATATATACAGGGAAACTGTCATATTACCATATATACATACATACATATTTATATATATATATATATATATATAGAGAGAGAGAGAGAGAGAGATAAATAGATACAGAGTGTATCAAAAATACTTTTACAAACGTTGGGGGCGGGTTCCTTACAACAAAACAAGGACCAAAGTCCATATAAACATATGTTTGAAAATTCTTGGTTTTTTAGTTTAAAGTTTATGGTAGATGCTGTTAAATATACAATCAGCATTCCTTGATCCATAGTTTGTGGCTCCATGAATCCTGTTTCAGCAATGCGATGATAAAGGTTGGATGACTTGCCTGCCTTTGGTCTAGAAACGTAATCTAATACAGCCGTGCAGCTTCGCGTCCATTACCATTCGTGTTGCCGTATGTAAAAATCATATCTAACTGCTCGCGATATGACTGTCCTGCCATTGTTAAATGGAACACTTCTCAGTTAACTCACTATTACACATGTTAAACATTTAAGGAAGACTAGCCACAACTGTACACGAATGACAAATGTAACCTAGTCTACATGACAACACCATGCCATCTACCATAAACTTTCTTTAAACTTAATAACTTAAAAATGAAGGATTTGCAAACATATATTTATATGGACTTTTGTCCTTGTTTCGATGTTAGTAACCCACTTCCAAAATCTGTAAAAGTATTTTTTTTATATACCCTGTATATTTGCAAGTCAAATCTTAGCAAAGCAACATTAATAAGGCAAAAAATTCACAAAGTAAGAATGGTGTTAACACACAAAAGAAGATACAGACAAAAAATTGTAGCATTCTGACTTCAAGACAAGAAAGAACAAAAACATGGTGGATGAAACTGACAAGTGGTTTATCTTATTGGCTGGGAAGAAATCCCAGCATGCATCTGCATGATTGATTTGTCTAGAAATTTGGGGAGGGGATATTTTTAGCAGTCATTCTACCCAGGATTGAAACCAATATACTTTAATTCAAATAACTTAAAAATTCCTTCAAATTACAGTTTTTGTGTCTGCCTCTTGTGTTCTTCAATGAAAAAAGAAATTCGTACCTCCAGAAAATCTTTATTGTTTGAGAACTGTTCTATATCTGAATGTTTGGAAAAGTAAAATTTAGGTTTTTCTAAAATTGCAGTAAATAAAAAAAAATTATTTGATTCTGGACACACTTAGAAGATAAAGGTTATTGCACCATTCCTAGAAGCATGTATAAAAGATGGAATGGAATCAATACTGGAATGTATTGCCAGAATCATATGATTTCTTCAAGGATCAAATTCTCAAATCTAAGGAAGATATCTAATTGCTTACAAATTTAAATAAAACTGAATTAATTCTCAGATGAAGGAAAGCTGAATATGAACATGTCCATTTTCTGTAGATCTTTTTTTCCATCTTCTTTGATTTTTTGAATAAAAGTTTGGGTAGCATTTAGAAAATTAGGAATACTGAATCATTTAAAAAAAAAAAAAAATCTTGAACACTATGAAAATTTCGTCAATTTTTAACCTTTATGTCTACTAAAAATGATGTGTTAAAAGGATAGATTTTCCATGACACTGCTATTATTTTAACTGCAATGTTCTGTTTTAAAAAGCGATGATTAGAATTTTAATAAAACCTAAACATATGAAAGTGAATTTATACATTTTCTTTGTTCTTGAGAATTTACAACAAAAATAATAAACACTATTTACTTATTAGATTGTTTATTGGAATAATTTGCAAAATATCAGCTAATTACCAATCAATTTGAACTTTACAAAGTGATAAATAAGGATTTCCTCATAGTTGGTTCACGTATTTGAATAATTAATAAATGTTTATAAATCTATGGATAAAATCTTATTTTCATATTTATTTGTTTATGAATTTGTAAATGATAAATATTGCGTTGCATTAGTTTTAATTGTATTAGTTTTTTGAATGTTGCAAGCATAAAATTATTCTTGTAAATAAACAATCTAATAAATAATGTTTAATAACTTTGTTGTCAATTTTCAAGAATAAAGAAAATGGATTTATATATTTTCATAGGTTTGGGTTTTATTAAAGTATTATTTAATTGTTTTTAGTGATTAATAATGTTGTTGAAAATTCTCAAGGACAAAAAAATGTATGAATTCACTTTCATATGTTTAGGTTTTATTACAATTCTAATCATGGCTTTTTAAAAGAAAAAATATTGCAGAGGGAGTAAAAAGAAATGGTATAATATCAGTGCCAAGGGAATAATTTGACACATTGGTTTTTTCTTGAAGATTAAAGAATACCAAAATCTTTTAAAAAAATTCTGTGATTTCTC
>OZ038479.1:105187356-105509856 GCA_964036315.1 Acanthosepion esculentum
AAATTCAGTTTAAATGGATTACATTTATTTTCATTAAAAATTCAATGAGAAACTTGAAACTTAAAACAAGTTTGTTTTATTAAGTTTGGGACCTTTTTTTATTCATACTATGCTGTTTTGTTATTGATTTAGTGGAGGTATCTAAACACACATATCTGCACAGGAGAATTAAAAATTACTGTCAATCATAGTACTTGTATAACTACTTGCGGAACCCCTGGACTTTACTGGCGGAACACTGGTTGAAAACCACTTATCTACAGTATATATCATGAAATAATGCAAACAGGGCCTAAAAATCAGGTAGGTGTTCAACCTTCTATCATCGCATACCCCCTAGCTACTGTGATTCACTTGCAGCACAGGTCGACCATCTTTGACTCCAAGGCTATAATGGTGGACTACTATATATATATATATATATATATATATATATATATATATATATATATATATATATATATATATATATTTCTTGTATTGTATATTAGTAGGACTACTGACAAAATGGAAGCATGATGAGAAAGATGTTGAAAAACAGAATTTCTGGATACACCTGTCTCCTTTCTCGATGAGGCAAGAAATAAGAATGGAGTTGAAGAATTTTTTCTATCTTTTCTGTATGTGTTACCTTATTTAAGAGATCTGATAGTTTTGGACTATCTGTTTGTCACAATAAGGGCTGCAAGGGGGCTGTAGAATGTATATATATATATATATATATATATATATATATATATATATATATATATATATATATATATATATAATATATATATATTTAAATAGGTTTTTTGTGGTACAGAATTTTATAATACCTAGGAAAAGGCAAAATTTATAAGGCATTTTTTTAAAAATATATACATATATATATATATATATATATATATATATATATGCAGAAATATAGTCTTAAAGTGTGCTATATTTATGGGGTAAAGTGCTCAATATCAGAGATAGAGCGTGTGTAAATATAAAAGTGGACATAGAAGTGCTGACTTCCATGTCCACTTTTATATTTATATATATATATATATATATATATATATATTTTGAATTGGACAGAGTCCGACAATTTATTTAAAGACATTTATGATATGTTTAACATTCTTTTTATAGATACAAGTATTTAAGCAAATGCTCTGTTTTACTGTTTATTATAAACAGAGCATTTGCTTAAATACTTGTATCTATAAAAAGAACGTTAAACATATCATAAATGTCTTTATATATATATATATGTATATATATATATATATATATATATATATATATATATATATGTATATATGTATGTATATATATATATATATATATATAATGTGTGTGTGTGTGTATGTGTGTGTGTAAATATTCTCAGATGCAGTATATTTGTTGAGGAGAAAAATGAATAAAAACAGACAAGTGGATAAACTCTTCCTAGCCAATATGTTTTGTTCTCTGAGGAACATTTCCTATCATCCTGCCTTGATAAAGTCTCTCAGAGGACTAAGAATAGTGTTTTCTTTTCTCTTTTTATTCATATATATATATATATATATATATGTATATATATATATATATATATATATATATATATATATATATATATATATATACCGGGTGTCCATAAAGTTTCTTTACAATTTAAAAAAATGATTACACAAGTAAGTGAACGGTCAATTCTTACAAAATGAGGAGTAGATATTGAAGTTCTTAAACTAATTTAAAACACCTCCATATGGGCACAATTACTTGCACAAAGCACATCAAGATGTTACTTGATTTCTTGCCATGTTCGCTGTAGCATAGCCTCATCAATCAGTGGTCTTTTGTTTTAGATCAGTGATGTCCTGTACCTTTGTCTGATACACGATATCTTTAACATAACCCCATAGAAAGAAGTCCCGGGGAAGTGATATGTGATGAACGAGGTGGCCAGGGAATTGGGTCATCCCTTCCAATCCACTGGTCTGGAAATGTTAGGAGGTTCATTTAACAGTACCTCCCTCTTTCATTAACAGGATACCTGAAATATGCAAATGCAACGTGGTTAAAATCCTTGATTACTACAGAGTACATAGAACAAATCTGAATCAGATATCTCCTGAATTACCTTTGTAATATATTTTTTAAATTGTAAAGAGACTTTATGGACACCCTGTATGTGTGTGTGTGTGTGTGTGTGTGTGTGTGTGTGTGTGTGTGTGTGTGTGTGTTTGTGTGTGTGTGTGATTAATATTGAAAAGTTTTTTTTCACTTAACTCATGTTTACTTTGGAGTTTTGTGGCTACTCATTGGAACAAAGTTCTCTGCTCAAATAAGTGCTTATATGTGTATGTATGTATGTATATATGTATGTCTGTATACTTTTGAATCATTTCACCCCAAGTAAGGCACTAAGATGCAAGGGGGATGTTACTGAAAGTGAATATGTATCGTCATAGCTGAATAAATATATTAAGCACACCTTCTTCTCTGTGTATCATTACACAGAGAAGAATGTGTGCTTAATATATTTATTCAGCACCAGTATCTGGTGCTAACAGATACACACAAAAAACACAGAACAGTAAGTTAAAAAACAATTAAAAAGACAACTTACAAGGAATAGAGGCGGGTCAAGTGCTGTATAGGCAAACGAAGTAAGATCAGTTCAAATATTAATCAGTTTATTATTAACTTATTAATCAACTGTTGAGGCCCTTAATCATAGACTATTTAAGGCTATGAGCCAGGTCATCTGGTAGAGTGCTGAAAGGGTGATAGCTACTCTACAACAAAAACATTACTGAGGAGTAAAGACAATAGGACTTACAGGATTCAAGGAGACAGAAAATGATGATTACGTTTAAATTTTTGTTGATTATAGTTGGCATAAAGCTGGAAGTATTTCATAAGCAAGAAGTGAGAGAGATGAAACTGTTAGAATAAAATAGAATATTGTATTTTAATCCCATGGACACCATTTTTTGTTCCTTGATTCATCTCTGAAGTGCGAGAAATGCAGTTTTTGCATTAAATATTTTTTCATTTCTTTTATTTCTTTATTAAAATTATATATTTTGTCTTTTTCCTCACTTACCTCTTTTCTATTACACTGTTTTAAGATGCCTAATTTTACTACATTAATAAAATTCTGTTCCCCGAGAAAGAGAAGAGTAATGGATAGCAGCTCGGATTGAGGAATCAGAGAGCCGAGTTCAAATTCCAGTCAAATGCATTGCATTCACTTATATGCTATTACCCTTGGGAATGGTATGAATCCTCTTCTTCTCCTCCCAGTTATGGGTAAATAGCAGGGCAGACCAAATTCTATGACCATCTATGGATGGCAACTGGTCTACCACAGAAAGAAATGGCAACCTACTGTAGGAAAAAATCTGCCTCATCAGTCATGTATCAAAAGATACACGATCGCCTAAGCATGTATCATGCATGGCACATAACTGAATGACTGACCCCAAGAAAAATATTTAATGATGGAAATAAATATTACGATATTTTAAAAAATTCAACCATATTTCTTGCTTGTTAACTAATTATTGATTACCTTCAAGCTAGTTTTTTTTTACACTTACCTTCATTGCAGATGTTTTAAAATTGTCTGATGACCAACATTCTTAGGATATTGCTCTTTTTAATCTGGCTCAAGGCCATAACTATAGAGCACCCAGTGAAAATTGAATTCGATATCTTTCAAAATATTGCTCCATGGCAGGTACTCTTAAGAAAAAACACACCACTTGACAAGAAATTTGATCTCTTTTGACTCCTTCTTAATTGGCCAATGAAGGAAATACATTCCATTATAGATTTGTTTTTTTTTTTGTTTTTTTTTTTTATACCATTGGGCAGATTTGTGGTTATAGAAATAACCAAGACATGTTTCAGGAACTATACATATCCACCATATTTGATATGCCGCATCACCTCAATGCATACATATATACATTTTACTAATCTGTGTTTTATAGTATATTTAATTATATAAAAGATGAAAATTTGGGAATTGCTACAAAAACTGAAGAAAAAAAAGTGGGTCTTTTAATTCAGACAACAATATCGAGTATATACGTAAGGACTAGTGACTACAATTTTTTTTTATTAATCTCACATCCTGTACAGACATTTTGAAAACATTTTGATAACAATTGTACTATTATCATCACAGAAATTAATTTTTTTTTTTTTAAAATGATGAATTTCAATAAAAGTCGAAATGAACTGACATTTCATAACAAACTCGTTATCACTAAAGTTTAACTTACCTTTCTCCTAAGGCAGTGTTTCTCAACCGGTGCCCCTGTGAGTGCTAATGTACCCTGAAAGGTAGCCAGCTGCGACCCATGTTAACAGAAGAGTAATTTACAAATTATTTTTATATTTGAAAAATCTTTATTTAAAAAAAAGTTAGAGACGCCAAGCACATGTCTAAGTCAAGTCTTTGTTATTTGATATTTTAAACTGGATGCTAAATTACTTAATCTTTAAGAAGGAGTTGATAATCCTTTCCTTTTTGCCCCCATCAAGGGATTAAATCAGTCATTATTGACCACTTTAAAAAAAAAAAAGCAGACACTTCATAAATTCCCTTTAAATAAGAACTTTACTACAAATATTTGGGAATGCTAAACGAAAATTTTATATTGTCAAAATTCATGACTAATTTTACCTTATTAAAATTTAAAGTGCCCTGAAGAGTTTTAGATATTTTACAAGTGTGCCCTGAAGTAAAAAGGTTGAGAAACACTGCTCTAAGGGAAAGGATAATGACTGTCCTGTAAAGAATAATAAAATTGGTCTCAGTTGAGATTTCATTAAATTATTTTTCTTTGTTGTGTCTTATTCATTTTTGTTTTGGTTATTGTTTTCTAAAAGCATATAATTTTGTTAAAAGTTATTGTGTTTTCCAAAAATTAGACTGAGTAAAAGTTATCTATGAAATGACTAAATTTTATTTACATTACTTACACTCAGAGCAGTTGTTGACCTTGCTGTTGTTATTATTATTATTGTTGGTGGATCATGCCGGATTCTCAATTTCACTCCATCTACTTCTATATACAGAAGCATTGGGAGTCATTTTTTTATTCAAGCAAGGCAGTAATGCCACTAGCATGCAGGGGTTTACAGGGAGTGTAAGTGAAAGAGAAGACTGAGAATAGAGGATTGAGAGGACAAAAGATGAACGGGCTTTCAAAAAAAGATAGAAGATGGTAATTGATGTTGCATTTAAATCTTTGAAGACTGTAGTTATCAAGGAAATGGAAGAGAGTTCCAAAAGTGAAAAGTGCAAGAAAAGAAACTGTTGGAGTAGAAATGGTGGTTACATTTAGCTATTTCAACAGTAAACAGGTGGGACCTACATGCCAATCTAGTAGCATGCTTAGATTCATGCAGTCAGGACACCAAGGAAGAAAGCCCGTCAGAGCAGTTGCTATGAAAAATTTTTTAGAAAAGACAGAGAGAAACCACACTTCATCGGTGCGAAAGTGACTGAAGTCAGGATACCTGGTCTCAGGATTGATGATATTACAGATCCTTCTTTGCATTTTCTCAAGAACCTCAAAATGAATAAAAAAAATGTGTTGTATAGAAAATAAGAAACTCACTTTTTTTTCTTTTAATTTAGCAAAGATAACATTTTCTATACTTGGAATAACTAAATGATTGTGCATACCAAATGTGAATAATGTTCATCGGAAAACGTTGTAAGACAGGTCAACAAATGATTGCATGTGAGGCAAAGTTGTTTCAAGCAAGAGTCTGTATGTGTTCTTTGAAAAGTGAAGTCTGTAACAATAAGTGTACATATGTCGATGTAGCTTAAGGGAAAGAAAGTTGGTCGGAACTTCATTGATAATACCTTCATTGATAATACCTTTCCACACTGTTCGGTCCTGCATTGCCGTCCCCAGATCCCCAATGTTCAACCCTGAGTACTGATCTGTGGTGTCTGGGAAAGTCAATTTTCATGAGAAGTTACTTCCAGAAGGATGCCATAGGACTAAGGATGAGACGATTTCCCTGTCCGCTCGGTGGAAAGGGCCGGCAAACTGTAATTGTTTTTGATTGAGCGTAAGAGATCTTGGTCTCAGTTCTCTGTAAATTGTCTTAAGCATTTCATGGAATCTTCTGGATTTTTCTAAATAGATTTGTCTTTCTAGATGAGCAGAT
Organism: Acanthosepion esculentum; assembly: GCA_964036315.1. Lineage (NCBI taxonomy): Eukaryota > Metazoa > Mollusca > Cephalopoda > Sepiida > Sepiidae > Acanthosepion > Acanthosepion esculentum. The sequence continues at coordinate 105,193,516 of OZ038479.1, forward strand.
AATGCCCAAGTTTCTGAACCATACTGTAGGACTGGTTCAATCATTGTTTGAAAGGTTTGGACTTTTAAAAGAAGGATGAAAGGTTTGAGTGTCAAATTTTGTAAAGTTTGTTATAGTTATAATGTGCGTTAGAAGTTCTTGAAGACTATTGTGCTGCTGCTGACTGTCCAACGTGAAATGGACATGTGCCTTCCGCTTGGTGTTGAGAATTCTCTCCTTTAAGTAGATCCCAAGAGGATCCGCACAGCTAGAGGTGTGAATCTTATTTTATTTAAAAGGAAGTATTTTATTGGGTGAAAGATGCCACACGGCATGCTTTCAACTATGTCTGCACTGGTAATATAAGACTATTTGAATTTTTTTTTTTTGGCAGACTAAAGTGGAAAGATACATGCACCTGGGTTTCAGTGTGCCCATACTTAAAGTTTCTACATTATCAAAACATTTCAGCCGTTGTGTTCTCCAGCCCTCTTCGGGCACTTTTTGATCTGAGTAACCGTCAGGAAATTTTGAACTGAATCCTTTATTTAATCAGTGTTGTTTTGTTTGTTTTGTTTTGTTTTGTTTTACAGCATATCAACCTAAATGGGTTATTTAATGCCAACATAATTCTTTATTGCTTGTAATATATTTTCCCAAACATGTATTGCTGGTAATATTTTTTTTTTTATCTAAAGTCCATTGTGGGTAATATTGTTTTCTTCAAAAATCTATTATTAATATAATATATTGTATAATACATATTAGCTAATATTTTTTCTCAGAAAATGTATAGCTGGTAATATTTTTTTTTAAAAATGTATTGCTGGTAAATAATGTATTTCTGATAATTTTTTTACAAGAAAATATTTCTCGTATTAAAGTTTAGGAGTTAACCACCTGCCCATAGCTGGGACCCCAACAGGTGCCACCACTCTGGGTCAGGGTGGAACCAGAAACATCAGCAATCAAGAGGCGGTTCCACACTCCTCAAAACCTCCTGATCAGTCGGACATAGTTCATCGTCTTACCCAGAATGTGGATGTAGTTTATCATCACACCCAGGATGGTTAATCTATGTTAGTAGATTTTTCTCATTCTGCTCTCCATGCATGGCACGTTCAAAATTCCCTGATGGTTATTCAGATCGGAAAGCATCTGAAGAGGGTTGGAGAACACAACGGCGGAAACGTTTTGATAACAAGACGTCTTGTTCTTATTGATCAGTTATTGCCTTCTCTGTCTCTAGTAAGTCTAAGTATATGCTATTTGGTCCAGGAATTGAACTCATAGTTACTCTTACCAAATTTCTGAACTAACACTGAGGAAGGCCAAAGGGCACAATGATCGAGATGTTGTGATAACAACAACAAAGACAAGGACAATAGTCTGAGCATAAATAATGATAACTCCACATTTAAAATATTCTCTTTTTTTCTTTTTAATTATTTCACTGTAAGCAAGGCAATGAATCCACTAGGACACAAATTGAGTGTTAGAGAATATAAGGAAAAAAAACACTATAAAGGAGAGAGAACACTAAAAAAACGAGAATTAAGGAGACAGAAAATAATGATTGACATTGCATTATAATATTCAAATAAGGGTAAGAAAACATTCTGGATGCTAAAGTGTGTAAAGGGTAGTAAGATATTTATTTGAATATTATCTGTTACTTCATTACATGTGACACATATCCAATCAAAACATCCTTACTAACTTTTACACACTTTAGTGTTGAGAATATTTGCCACACATATTTGAATATTATCTGTTACTTCATTACATGTGACACATATCCAATCAAAACATCCTTACTAACTTTTACACACTTTAGTGTTGAGAATATTTGCCATACATATTTGAATATTATCTGTTACTTCATTACATGTGACACATATCCAATCAAAACATCCTTACTAACTTTTACACACTTTAGTGTTGAGAATATTTGCCACACATATTTGAATATTATCTGTTACTTCATTACATGTGACACATATCCAATCAAAACATCCTTACTAACTTTTACACACTTTAGTGTTGAGAATATTTGCCACACATATTTGAATATTATCTGTTACTTCATTACATGTGACACATATCCAATCAAAACATCCTTACTAACTTTTACACACTTTAGTGTTGAGAATATTTGCCACACATATTTGAATATTATCTGTTACTTCATTACATGTGACACATATCCAGTCAAAACATCCTTTCTAACTTTTACACACTTTAGTGTTGAGAATATTTGCCACACATATTTGAATATTATCTGTTACTTCATTACATGTGACACATATCCAATCAAAACATCCTTACTAACTTTTACACACTTTAGTGTTGAGAATATTTGCCACACATATTTGAATATTATCTGTTACTTCATTACATGTGACACATATCCAATCAAAACATCCTTACTAACTTTTACACACTTTAGTGTTGAGAATATTTGCCACACATATTTGAATATTATCTGTTACTTCATTACATGTGACACATATCCTATCAAAACATCCTTACTAACTTTTACACACTTTAGTGTTGAGAATATTTGCCACACATATTTGAATATTATCTGTTACTTCATTACATGTGACACATATCCAGTCAAAACATCCTTACTAACTTTTACACACTTTAGTGTTGAGAATATTTGCCACACATATTTGAATATTATCTGTTACTTCATTACATGTGACACATATCCAGTCAAAACATCCTTACTAACTTTTACACACTTTAGTGTTGAGAATATTTGCCACACATATTTGAATATTATCTGTTACTTCATTACATGTGACACATATCCAATCAAAACATCCTTACTAACTTTTACACACTTTAGTGTTGAGAATATTTGCCACACATATTTGAATATTATCTGTTACTTCATTACATGTGACACATATCCAGTCAAAACATCCTTACTAACTTTTATACACTTTAGTGTTGAGAATATTTGCTACACATATTTGAATATTATCTGTTACTTCATTACATGTGACACATATCCAGTCAAAACATCCTTACTAACTTTTACACACTTTAGCGTCAAGAATGTTTGCTGCAGATATTTAAATATTATCTGTCATTTCATAATATGTGATACGTATCTAACCAATAAGAAATAGCTAAACACAACATAGCATTAATCTGCATCTTTTTGCTTTTTATCATTTCTATCTTGATCTCTGAAGAAGCTTTAACAAAGTAAAACATGTTAGATTGAGATCTGTTTCCTACTTGTTCTTTATCCTATCATTTGGTTGGATTCCTATCAATACTCTATCTATCTGTTTACAAATACTTGGAAATGTTGGAATTGAACAATTGCTATTTTGCAAGCTGTTCACATTATTTTGTTTTAACCCCTGTATATATTATGAAATGGATTAAGTCTGGCAATTATTTAATATATTTTCTGTTTATATGTTATTTTTATAGACACAATTTATTTAAGTAAATGCTCAATTTTTTTAAATAAACAGTATTAATTACATTTACTGGCCTGAATGTTTGATAAATTTCATAGAAAATAATCATCTTTGACAGTATCTTGTATCCTATATGGAACTGTCACATTCCCTTATATGCTAATACTCTTGGGAAAGGTATGAATTCTCTTCTTCTCCCCCCCCCCACAGCTATAGGTAAATAGCAGGACAGACTGGGTTCTATAGCCTTGAATGGAATCTGGTCTACCGCAGAAAGATGTAGTAACCTATTGCAGGAAAAAAAATCTGCTTTATCAGTCATGTATCAAAAGATACATGATCACCGAAGTGTGTATCACGCATGGCACATAACTGACTGGTATACATACATACATGCATATATGCATACATATCATGGTTGTCCATTGTGTCAATCCGAACTGCTATCCATTACTCCCCCATGTCTCCGTGAGTTTGAATTCCAGTTGGATACATTACATTCTCTTATGTGCTAATACCCTTGGGAAAGGTATGAATCCTCTTCTCCCACCAGTTATGGGTAAATAGCAGAACAAACTGGGTTCTATAGCCTTGGATGCCAACTGGTCCACCGCAGAAAGAAATGGCAACCTACTGTGGGAAAAAATCTGCCTCATCAGTCATGTATTGAAAGATACATGATTGTCTAAGCATGTATCATGCATGGCACAAAACTGACTGACTATGGGTAAATAGCAGGACAGAATGGGTTCTATAGCCTTCGATGGCAACTGGTCTACCGCAGAAAGAAATGGTAACCTACTGTGGGAAAAAATCTGCCTCGTCAGTCATGTATTGAAAGATACATGATTGCCTAAGCATGTATCAAGCATGGCACATAACTGACTGGCCTTTCTTGCTTTCCTTTGGGACATTCTGTAGGAGGTTTCGTAGTTTCCTTTTCATGTCTGCTATTAGCATTGTGTCATCTGTATAAGAATATAAAAACATAAGAAGCAGAATTAATGGATGAATCCTTCATGTTATACCAATTTATCACAATGAACAACAAAATCATTCCTCCTATTATTTTAGGAACGTTATTATTCTTATTTATCTCTGCTGCTTGTGGAGTTCTTCAGAATAAAAATCGGTACTTTTAAAAAGTTAAAAATTGCCTTATTTTATCTTATTTTTCTTTCTCTATGATTCATGACTAAGTTTTATAGAATATGGTAGCAAATTTAATTGACCTTTCCCCAGAAATCAAAATCTTTATTTAGGTGAAAACCAAACCAAAATGGAGGATGAGAAAGTAAAACAGATAAGAAAGGGAATATTTTTTAATCAGTATCACCCCGAACAAGGCAGTAAAGCCACTAAAACACAAGGGGTTACAGGCTGTGTAAGAATTAGGAATAGAAACATTAATAATTAATGGGAAGAGAAAAGAGCAGTCAGGAGGACAGTAGATAGTGATTGACATTGCATTTAAATTTTTGCAGATTAGAGTTGACGGGAAAGCATGAAGCTGGAAGAGATTTTCACAAGTGAAAAGTGTGAGAAAAGAAACTGTTAGCATAGAAGTTATGGTTACATCTAGCCAGTTCAACTGTAAACTGATGATATCTGGACACCAGTCTAGTACTGTGATTAAATTCAAAAAGTCTTGGTACCTTAGCAAAGAGCCCATTTAAATAATTACAATAAAAGTATTTATCAAAAAAAAAAAACATAGAGATGCAACATTATGGTGGTGGGAAAGTGAGTGAAGCTGAGCCACAATATCAGGACCAAATAATCTTGTTGATTTTTCTTAAAATCTTTTCAAGGTGCTAAAGGTAAATATCTGGGGCACTGGACAACATGTGGCAGCAATATTCTATGCATGGATGAAAGGCAGACTTATAGATATATAAGATAGACTCTGGAGAGAAAAATTGTCTTGCCCAACACAGTGAACTGACTTTCTTAGCAGCTGACCTAGCAATGGATTCAATATAGTCTTTCCATAAGGAGGAAAGACTATATTAACAATTGTTATAATCAAATGAAAATAAAAAGAGTGAGATGATTTATGGCATAATGTATGAGAATAGGGAAATATAGAGACTTAAGAATTTAAGATAGAGAAAGAGAGAGAAAGAGGAAGAGAATATGAGAAAAGAGAAAGATTAAAAGTGAGGAAAACAGAAAAAAAAAGATATGTAAATTATTAGGAGATCAAGTAGGTAGAGACATAATGAAGGAGGGAGAGTATAATTAGAAAAAAAAAAACAGGTGAAGTAAATTAAGAAAGGTAAGGTGAGAAGAAAGTGTATAAAATTAGCCCATAGAGAGTGAAAAGAAAATGAGATGAATGTCTCGCAGGAAGAAATGCATTGAGAAGTGGAGGGAGAGCTGTGAGAATTTGATAAAAAGAAGGTCTTTTTAATTGATTCTGAAACTAATGAACATCTAGTAAAGTTAAAGAGATGAACAAAGAGTAGAACAGGTGAGTAAAGGAGCTGGTGCAACAGAGCAGTAAAGAGAGGGGGACATTCAAAAGATAATGGATTTACGAGCGACAGGAAACGTGAAGGAAAAAGGTAGAGAGTAAAAAGAGAGAGAGAGTAAGGAAAGGAAATAGTAAAGGGAATACAAAGTAGCAAAAGAGAATGAAGAGATATTAAAAGGTCATAAGGAGAGGAGAGCTGATGGAAAGATTGATGAAAGGTGAAAGGAAGAGTTAAGAGACAAAGAATAAGAGAAAGGGAGGAAGGAGAGCAAAGAAATTAAAAAAGAGAAAAGGAAAGAGAAAAGTGAAAGGAAGAGATAAGAATGAAATGGGAGTAAGAGAATGAAGAGATATTAAAAGGTCATAGGGAGAGGAGAGCTGATGGAAAGATTGATGAAATGGGAAAGGAAGAGTTAAGAGATAAAGAATAAGAGAAAGGGAGGAAGGAGAGCAAAGAAATTAGAAAAGAGAAGAGGAAAGAGAAAAGTGAAAGGAAAAGATAAGAATGAAATGGGAGTAAGAGAATGAAGAGATATTAAAAGGTCATAGGGAGAGGAGAGCTGATGGAAAGATTGATGAAAGGTGAAAGGAAGAGTTAAGAGATAAAGAATAAGAGAAAGGGAGGAAGGAGAGCAAAGAAATTAAAAAAGAGAAGAGGAAAGAGAAAAGTGAAAGGAAGAGATAAGAATGAAATGGGAGTAAGAGAATGAAGAGATATTAAAAGGTCATAAGGAGAGGAGAGCTGATGGAAAGATTGATGAAATGGGAAAGGAAGAGTTAAGAGATAAAGAATAAGAGAAAGGGAGGAAGGAGAGCAAAGAAATTAAAAAAGAGAAGAGGAAAGAGAAAAGTGAAAGGAAGAGATAAGAATGAAATGGGAGTAAGAGAATGAAGAGATATTAAAAGGTCATAGGGAGAGGAGAGCTGATGGAAAGATTGATGAAAGGTGAAAGGAAGAGTTAAGAGATAAAGAATAAGAGAAAGGGAGGAAGGAGAGCAAAGAAATTAAAAAAAAGAAGAGGAAAGATAAAAGTGAAAGGAAAAGATAAGAATGAAATGGGAGTAAGAGAATGAAGAGATATTAAAAGGTCATAAGGAGAGGAGAGCTGATGGAAAGATTGATGAAAGGTGAAAGGAAGAGTTAAGAGACAAAGAATAAGAGAAAGGGAGGAAGGAGAGCAAAGAAATTAAAAAAGAGAAGAGGAAAGAGAAAAGTGAAAGGAAAAGATAAGAATGAAATGGGAGTAAGAGAATGAAGAGATATTAAAAGGTCATAGGGAGAGGAGAGCTGATGGAAAGATTGATGAAATGGGAAAGGAAGAGTTAAGAGATAAAGAATAAGAGAAAGGGAGGAAGGAGAGCAAAGAAATTAGAAAAGAGAAGAGGAAAGAGAAAAGTGAAAGGAAAAGATAAGAATGAAATGGGAGTAAGAGAATGAAGAGATATTAAAAGGTCATAGGGAGAGGAGAGCTGATGGAAAGATTGATGAAAGTTGAAAGGAAGAGTTAAGAGATAAAGAATAAGAGAAAGGAAGGAAGGAGAGCAAAGAAATTAAAAAAGAGAAGAGGAAAGAGAAAAGTGAAAGGAAGAGATAAGAATGAAATGGGAGTAAGAGAATGAAGAGATATTAAAAGGTCATAAGGAGAGGAGAGCTGATGGAAAGATTGATGAAATGGGAAAGGAAGAGTTAAGAGATAAAGAATAAGAGAAAGGGAGGAAGGAGAGCAAAGAAATTAGAAAAGAGAAGAGGAAAGAGAAAAGTGAAAGGAAGAGATAAGAATGAAATGGGAGTAAGAGAATAAAGAGATATTAAAAGGTCATAAGGAGAGGAGAGCTGATGGAAAGATTGATGAAATGGGAAAGGAAGAGTTAAGAGATAAAGAATAAGAGAAAGGGAGGAAGGAGAGCAAAGAAATTAGAAAAGAGAAGAGGAAAGAGAAAAGTGAAAGGAAAAGATAAGAATGAAATGGGAGTAAGAGAATGAAGAGATATTAAAAGGTCATAGGGAGAGGAGAGCTGATGGAAAGATTGATGAAAGGTGAAAGGAAGAGTTAAGAGATAAAGAATAAGAGAAAGGGAGGAAGGAGAGCAAAGAAATTAGAAAAGAGAAGAGGAAAGAGAAAAGTGAAAGGAAGAGATAAGAATGAAATGGGAGTAAGAGAATGAAGAGATATTAAAAGGTCATAGGGAGAGGAGAGCTGATGGAAAGATTGATGAAAGGTGAAAGGAAGAGTTAAGAGACAAAGAATAAGAGAAAGGGAGGAAGGAGAGCAAAAAATTAAAAAAGAGAAGAGGAAAGAGAAAAGTGAAAGGAAAAGATAAGAATGAAATGGGAGTAAGAGAATGAAGAGATATTAAAAGGTCATAGGGAGAGGAGAGCTGATGGAAAGATTGATGAAAGGTGAAAGGAAGAGTTAAGAGATAAGGAATAAGAGAAAGGGAGGAAGGAGAGCAAAGAAATTAGAAAAGAGAAGAGGAAAGAGAAAAGTGAAAGGAAGAGATAAGAATGAAATGGGAGTAAGAGAATGAAGAGATATTAAAAGGTCATAGGGAGGGGAGAGCTGATGGAAAGATTGATGAAAGGTGAAAGGAAGAGTTAAGAGATAAAGAATAAGAGAAAGGGAGGAAGGAGAGCAAAGAAATTAGAAAAGAGAAGAGGAAAGAGAAAAGTGAAAGGAAGAGATAAGAATGAAATGGGAGTAAGAGAATGAAGAGATATTAAAAGGTCATAAGAAGAGGAGAGCTGATGGAAAGATTGATGAAATGGGAAAGGAAGAGTTAAGAGATAAAGAATAAGAGAAAGGGAGGAAGGAGAGCAAAGAAATTAGAAAAGAGAAGAGGAAAGAGAAAAGTGAAAGGAAGAGATAAGAATGAAATGGGAGTAAGAGAATGAAGAGATATTAAAAGGTCATAGGGAGAGGAGAGCTGATGGAAAGATTGATGAAAGGTGAAAGGAAGAGTTAAGAGATAAGGAATAAGAGAAAGGGAGGAAGGAGAGCAAAGAAATTAAAAAAGAGAAGAGGAAAGAGAAAAGTGAAAGGAAGAGATAAGAATGAAATGGGAGTAAGGGAATGAAGAGATATTAAAAGGTCATAAGGAGAGGAGAGCTGATGGAAAGATTGATGAAAGGTGAAAGGAAGAGTTAAGAGATAAAGAATAACTTAAAGGGAGGAAGGAGATGAAAGAAATTAAAAAAGAGAAGAGGAAAGAGAAAAGTGAAAGGAAGAGATAAGAATGAAATGGGAGTAAGAGAATGAAGAGATATTAAAAGGTCATAAGGAGAGGAGAGCTGATGGAAAGATTGATGAAAGGTGACAGGAAGAGTTAAGAGATAAAGAATAAGAGAAAGGGAGGAAGAAGAGAATAGAAAGCAAGAAATAGAAGAGGAAAGAGAAAAGTGAAAGGAAGAGACAAGAATAACATGGGAGAAAGAGAATGAAGAGATATTAAAAGGTCATAAGGAGAGGAGAGCTGATGGAAAGATTGATGAAAGGTGAAAGGAAGAGTTAAGAGATAAAGAATAAGAGAAAGGGAGGAAGGAGAGCAAAGAAATTAAAAAAGAGAAGAGGAAAGAGAAAAGTGAAAGGAAGAGATAAGAATGAAATGGGAGTAAGAGAATGAAGAGATATTAAAAGGTCATAAGGAGAGGAGAGCTGATGGAAAGATTGATGAAAGGTGAAAGGAAGAGTTAAGAGATAAAGAATAAGAGAAAGGGAGGAAGAAGAGAATAGAAAGCAAGAAAGAGAAGAGAAAAGTGAAAGGAAGAGACAAGAATAACATGGGAGAAAGAGAATGAAGAGATATTAAAAGGTCATAGGGAGAGGAGAGCTGATGGAAAGATTGATGAAATGGGAAAGGAAGAGTTAAGAGATAAAGAATAACTTAAAGGGAGGAAGGAGATGAAAGAAATTAAAAAAGAGAAGAGGAAAGAGAAAAGTGAAAGGAAGAGATAAGAATGAAATGGGAGTAAGAGAATGAAGAGATATTAAAAGGTCATAAGGAGAGGAGAGCTGATGGAAAGATTGATGAAAGGTGAAAGGAAGAGTTAAGAGATAAAGAATAAGAGAAAGGGAGGAAGAAGAGAATAGAAAGCAAGAAAGAGAAGAGGAAAGAGAAAAGTGAAAGGAAGAGACAAGAATAACATGGGAGAAAGAGAATGAAGAGATATTAAAAGGTCATAGGGAGAGGAGAGCTGATGGAAAGATTGATGAAATGGGAAAGGAAGAGTTAAGAGATAAAGAATAAGAGAAAGGGAGGAAGGAGAGCAAAGAAATTAAAAAAGAGAAGAGGAAAGAGAAAAGTGAAAGGAAAAGATAAGTATGAAATGGGAGTAAGGGAATGAAGAGATATTAAAAGGTCATAAGGAGAGGAGAGCTGATGGAAAGATTGATGAAAGGTGAAAGGAAGAGTTAAGAGATAAAGAATAACAGAAAGGGAGGAAGGAGATGAAAGAAATTAAAAAAGAGAAGAGGAAAGAGAAAAGTGAAAGGAAGAGATAAGAATGAAATGGGAGTAAGGGAATGAAGAGATATTAAAAGGTCATAAGGAGAGGAGAGCTGATGGAAAGATTGATGAAAGGTGAAAGGAAGAGTTAAGAGATAAAGAATAAGAGAAAGGGAGGAAGGAGAGCAAAGAAATTAGAAAAGAGAAGAGGAAAGAGAAAAGTGAAAGGAAGAGATAAGAATGAAATGGGAGTAAGAGAATGAAGAGATATTAAAAGGTCATAAGAAGAGGAGAGCTGATGGAAAGATTGATGAAATGGGAAAGGAAGAGTTAAGAGATAAAGAATAAGAGAAAGGGAGGAAGGAGAGCAAAGAAATTAGAAAAGAGAAGAGGAAAGAGAAAAGTGAAAGGAAGAGATAAGAATGAAATGGGAGTAAGAGAATGAAGAGATATTAAAAGGTCATAAGAAGAGGAGAGCTGATGGAAAGATTGATGAAATGGGAAAGGAAGAGTTAAGAGATAAAGAATAAGAGAAAGGGAGGAAGGAGAGCAAAGAAATTAGAAAAGAGAAGAGGAAAGAGAAAAGTGAAAGGAAGAGATAAGAATGAAATGGGAGTAAGAGAATGAAGAGATATTAAAAGGTCATAGGGAGAGGAGAGCTGATGGAAAGATTGATGAAAGGTGAAAGGAAGAGTTAAGAGATAAGGAATAAGAGAAAGGGAGGAAGGAGAGCAAAGAAATTAAAAAAGAGAAGAGGAAAGAGAAAAGTGAAAGGAAGAGATAAGAATGAAATGGGAGTAAGGGAATGAAGAGATATTAAAAGGTCATAAGGAGAGGAGAGCTGATGGAAAGATTGATGAAAGGTGAAAGGAAGAGTTAAGAGATAAAGAATAACTTAAAGGGAGGAAGGAGATGAAAGAAATTAAAAAAGAGAAGAGGAAAGAGAAAAGTGAAAGGAAGAGATAAGAATGAAATGGGAGTAAGAGAATGAAGAGATATTAAAAGGTCATAAGGAGAGGAGAGCTGATGGAAAGATTGATGAAAGGTGACAGGAAGAGTTAAGAGATAAAGAATAAGAGAAAGGGAGGAAGAAGAGAATAGAAAGCAAGAAATAGAAGAGGAAAGAGAAAAGTGAAAGGAAGAGACAAGAATAACATGGGAGAAAGAGAATGAAGAGATATTAAAAGGTCATAAGGAGAGGAGAGCTGATGGAAAGATTGATGAAAGGTGAAAGGAAGAGTTAAGAGATAAAGAATAAGAGAAAGGGAGGAAGGAGAGCAAAGAAATTAAAAAAGAGAAGAGGAAAGAGAAAAGTGAAAGGAAGAGATAAGAATGAAATGGGAGTAAGAGAATGAAGAGATATTAAAAGGTCATAAGGAGAGGAGAGCTGATGGAAAGATTGATGAAAGGTGAAAGGAAGAGTTAAGAGATAAAGAATAAGAGAAAGGGAGGAAGAAGAGAATAGAAAGCAAGAAAGAGAAGAGAAAAGTGAAAGGAAGAGACAAGAATAACATGGGAGAAAGAGAATGAAGAGATATTAAAAGGTCATAGGGAGAGGAGAGCTGATGGAAAGATTGATGAAATGGGAAAGGAAGAGTTAAGAGATAAAGAATAACTTAAAGGGAGGAAGGAGATGAAAGAAATTAAAAAAGAGAAGAGGAAAGAGAAAAGTGAAAGGAAGAGATAAGAATGAAATGGGAGTAAGAGAATGAAGAGATATTAAAAGGTCATAAGGAGAGGAGAGCTGATGGAAAGATTGATGAAAGGTGAAAGGAAGAGTTAAGAGATAAAGAATAAGAGAAAGGGAGGAAGAAGAGAATAGAAAGCAAGAAAGAGAAGAGGAAAGAGAAAAGTGAAAGGAAGAGACAAGAATAACATGGGAGAAAGAGAATGAAGAGATATTAAAAGGTCATAGGGAGAGGAGAGCTGATGGAAAGATTGATGAAATGGGAAAGGAAGAGTTAAGAGATAAAGAATAAGAGAAAGGGAGGAAGGAGAGCAAAGAAATTAAAAAAGAGAAGAGGAAAGAGAAAAGTGAAAGGAAAAGATAAGTATGAAATGGGAGTAAGGGAATGAAGAGATATTAAAAGGTCATAAGGAGAGGAGAGCTGATGGAAAGATTGATGAAAGGTGAAAGGAAGAGTTAAGAGATAAAGAATAACAGAAAGGGAGGAAGGAGATGAAAGAAATTAAAAAAGAGAAGAGGAAAGAGAAAAGTGAAAGGAAGAGATAAGAATGAAATGGGAGTAAGGGAATGAAGAGATATTAAAAGGTCATAAGGAGAGGAGAGCTGATGGAAAGATTGATGAAAGGTGAAAGGAAGAGTTAAGAGATAAAGAATAAGAGAAAGGGAGGAAGGAGAGCAAAGAAATTAGAAAAGAGAAGAGGAAAGAGAAAAGTGAAAGGAAGAGATAAGAATGAAATGGGAGTAAGAGAATGAAGAGATATTAAAAGGTCATAAGAAGAGGAGAGCTGATGGAAAGATTGATGAAATGGGAAAGGAAGAGTTAAGAGATAAAGAATAAGAGAAAGGGAGGAAGGAGAGCAAAGAAATTAGAAAAGAGAAGAGGAAAGAGAAAAGTGAAAGGAAGAGATAAGAATGAAATGGGAGTAAGAGAATGAAGAGATATTAAAAGGTCATAAGAAGAGGAGAGCTGATGGAAAGATTGATGAAATGGGAAAGGAAGAGTTAAGAGATAAAGAATAAGAGAAAGGGAGGAAGGAGAGCAAAGAAATTAGAAAAGAGAAGAGGAAAGAGAAAAGTGAAAGGAAGAGATAAGAATGAAATGGGAGTAAGAGAATGAAGAGATATTAAAAGGTCATAGGGAGAGGAGAGCTGATGGAAAGATTGATGAAAGGTGAAAGGAAGAGTTAAGAGATAAGGAATAAGAGAAAGGGAGGAAGGAGGGCAAAGAAATTAAAAAAGAGAAGAGGAAAGAGAAAAGTGAAAGGAAGAGATAAGAATGAAATGGGAGTAAGGGAATGAAGAGATATTAAAAGGTCATAAGGAGAGGAGAGCTGATGGAAAGATTGATGAAAGGTGAAAGGAAGAGTTAAGAGATAAAGAATAACTTAAAGGGAGGAAGGAGATGAAAGAAATTAAAAAAGAGAAGAGGAAAGAGAAAAGTGAAAGGAAGAGATAAGAATGAAATGGGAGTAAGAGAATGAAGAGATATTAAAAGGTCATAAGGAGATGGGAGCTGATGGAAAGATTGATGAAAGGTGAAAGGAAGAGTTAAGAGATAAAGAATAAGAGAAAGGGAGGAAGAAGAGAATAGAAAGCAAGAAAGAGAAGAGGAAAGAGAAAAGTGAAAGGAAGAGACAAGAATAACATGGGAGAAAGAGAATGAAGAGATATTAAAAGGTCATAAGGAGAGGAGAGCTGATGGAAAGATTGATGAAAGGTGAAAGGAAGAGTTAAGAGATAAGGAATAAGAGAAAGGGAGGAAGGAGAGCAAAGAAATTAAAAAAGAGAAGAGGAAAGAGAAAAGTGAAAGGAAGAGACAAGAATAACATGGGAGAAAGAGAATGAAGAGATATTAAAAGATCATAAGGAGAGGAGAGCTGATGGAAAGATTGATGAAAGGTGAAAGGAAGAGGTAAAGATTAAGAGAAAGGGAGGTAGGAGAGCAAGTTAATAGGGATGATATGGAGAGAAGATAAATAGAGAGAAGATAAACATGAACTAAAGAGAGGGAGGGAGAGAGAAAGACTCAATTGAAGGATGCAACAGAAAGTTTTTTGTAGCAATAATTAAATCAATGATGTAAGATATTGATTGCATAAGATTGTCATTAACCTAGATATTTTGTACCTTAAAATAACACTTTTTACCTTTTTTATTAGATCTTTTTTTTTTAATTTAGTACACTTTCAAGAGAGTAGAAAAAAGGGTTGATCTTCCAAGAATTTGAGATTTGGCTCTTTCCTTGATGCTAAATATATATATATATATATATATATATATATATATGTAGAGAGAGAGAGAGAGAGAGAGAGAGAGAGAGAGAGAGAGAGAGCCAGGAGCTAAATTTCAAATTCTGATATATATATATATATCTGTAAAAAGAACGTTAAACATAATATAAATGTCTTTATATATATATATGTAAGTTGAGATTGAATATCTTACACTTACCATTTATCACGTTTCTTATCCTCCAAGTTCTTCATGGATGAGGCACCTCCCACTTCACTCACATTAACTTGGGCACAAGCAAGGAAATGATCTCTCATCAAGAAATCTGATGTTTCATCTTTGTCTCTTTACTCGCATGCATTGGACACCAATTACATTTTCCCCATACGCCAAGCGTGCACATTCAGGTGCATATATTTGCACTCCTTTGGTTTGATGTCTATAATTGCATGCACAAAAGATACAACAGCAGAAGTTACATGGTTACACAGTAATTCATATACAGTGTGACATTTTATTTACACTTGAGATCGAGGGTTACAGAGTAATTAGAACAGTTTATGCGGCAATGTGAGGGAGATAACAGTTAACTCTAGACTTGAACACATTAAGATTGTAGTGATCAAGGAAGCAGCCCCTTGGGAGTTGGTTTCACAAAGGAGCAGGGATGCTGAAGATGTCTTCGCCTGACACACTTCCAAAAGATCTGACCAAACATCAGAACTAGATGTGGAGGGATTCTTGGTGTTGCCAAGAATTTTTCAGGACACTCTCATATATATATATATATATATATATATATATATATATATATAGGACACTCATATATATATATATATATATATATATATATGTATATATATATATTCATACATGTTTCATTAAATAATATAGACAAGGGTTGTGTATTTATTTTATGTAAATTCTTTTCATATTGTCTGATAAGATTAATAACATTATCATTAAAAGAAGAAAGAAAATCACAATATTGATACATATTTTTTAATCCTATTTAAGCTTTCGGCTTACATAAGCCATTATCAAAGATGACAATTATAGTACAATATATTAAGCAATAACGAGTTTGCACGAGTTTATCGTTGCTTGGAAATCTTCCATGTAAACAGAAACAGACTATCATCACTTTGTTGTCCATGTAATGCTTAATATATTGTACTGCAATATATATATATATATATATATATATATATATATATATATATATATATATATATATAAAAGTGAACATAGAAGTCAACACTTGCTAGATGCAATTGTCAGGCCTGACGATTGCATCTAGCATGAAACAGACTGTCGCCTCTAAGTGTTGACTTCTATGTTCCCTTTTATATTTACACATGCTCTATCTCTGATATTGAGCACTTTATCCCATAAATATAGCACATCTTAAGACTATATTTCTTCATATATATATGTGTATATATATATGTATATATATATATATATATATATATATAGCATAATGAGAAGCCATGTATACTTGCATTCCATATCACGTGACGTCCACGTCTAGCAACGGACGCTACTTGTAAACAAACTTCTGAAAACAATTATTTCTGATGAAAGATCGGGGTCGATCTGAAATATCAAATATATATATATAAAAAAATATTAATAAATACTTTCACAAAAAAAAAACATTCCATTTTTTTTTAATTTGCAACTTTTCAGTTGTTTTTTATATATATATATATATATATATATATATATATATATATATATATATGCATTTGTATATTTAGGCAGCATATTTTCTTTCTGGCATGTTCGGTTAAATAATTTAGACAAATGTCTATTTATTTCAATTTTAATCCTTTCAAGACCACAAATTAATTTCTTTGTGGCTGTAGAAAATTGATTATGGAAAATTACAAAATTTTCTGTCAAATAATTTTTATTTTCCGAAGTACACATCCATAGATATGCCACCCCTGAAAATGGTCCGAGATGAAATTGAAACCTAACACACATGAATATATATATATATATATATATATATATATATATATATATGAATTACTATGAATTTCCCCAAAATTTCTATATCCTAGCTTGATTCAGGATCTAAAGCTCTGGAGGGAGTGGCTTAATGAAAGAAGACGTTGCTATTGGTGGCCTATCTGTTGATTTATATATACTTGAATGACTATCACCACCAGAATTTAGTGAGTAGTTGTGCTAAATTGAGATTAGTTAGTTTCTTCTTCGTCGCTGAGGCCATGTTGGTCCAGTAGTATGATGCTTGTGCTGTATCATAAGAGCCCATATTCAATTCTTGGTAGTGGATGTGCACTGCTGATGAGTCCTAAATGAGATGAAATGGCTGTCCAGTGCTTTCTGCATTCTGTTGAGGATTCTTCTAAGCTTGATGAATTATTATGAATGATGTATATATATATATATATACATATATATATATATATATGTATGTATATATATATATATATATATATATATATATATATATATATATATATATATATATATATATATATAAATGATAGAAATTACTTAATTATATATATATAGGCTCCTGAAAAATTTATTTCGGTTGAGCTCTCTGGGGAGGAAGTGTGGGTTTGTAAACAGTGACTATTACGGCTCATAATGCAAGACTCTTCGGTAAATTGAATCGAGTTCTCTCTGTCACTGTGTGTTTATCTAAAAATAAATACGCTTAAATTCTCCTTCATCCGTGCCGTGCGTCAACGGCTTAGTGGTAGAATCCCCGACTGACACTAATTCAGTTGGGTTTCGATCCTAGCTAGAGGCAAACGGACGTCTAGCCACACTGATGAGCTGTGATACAGCGAAACAGTCTGTCTGTGGATGACAATATATATATATATATATATATATATTTCTTTTTCATTTCACTCACCCCATGCAAGGCAATAACGCTACTAAGACAGAAGGGGGTTCAGTTATGTGCCATGCATGATACACATTTTAGGTGATCATATATCTTTTGATACATGACTGACGAGGCAGATTTTTTTTCCTGCAGTAGCTTACCATTTCTTTCTGTGGTAGACCAGTTGCCATCCAAGGCTATAGAACCTGGTGTTTCCTGCTATTTATCCATAGATGGAGGGAGAAGAAGAGGATTCATACCCTTTCCAAATGTATTAGCATGTAAGTGAATGTAATGGATTCGACTGGAATTTGAACTCGAATCTCTGATTCCTCAATCCGAGCCACTATCCATATTGAGCGTGAAAGAATATGAGAAAATGAAAAACATTATGAAGGAGAGAATTATTAAAAGAACAAATATTTAGAAATTAAGAAGACAAAATGATAATTAATGACATTGCAGTTAAATTTTTGAAGATCGAACTTGACTGAAAAGTAAAACCTGAAAGTGAGAAGTGCAATAGAAGAAATTGTTATATATTTCTGAGATGAGGTAACTATGTACACGCTTTATATTTTTCAGACTGTTATCCTCATCTTTATTGTCATATTCATAACATTTCGGCCATTGTACGCTCTGGCCTTCTTCAACTCTCCAAGTTTTTGTGCCACGGCAGAGGTGAACAAAAACTTGGAGAGTTGAGTTTGAGAGTTGGCACATGGAACAGAACAACCTATCCCCATGAATTAAATAAAGGGTTTGGTTCAAAATTCATATGTATATCACCTGAAGAAAGCCGGAGCATATAACAGCTGAAATGTTGTGAATATTAGAATAACAACGAGGACAATAGTCCGAACAATGTAAATAGTGTAAAAGAAACTGTTAGCATAGAACTAACTGCTACACCTTGCAATTTAAATTGTAAAATGATGAGACCAGCTCCAAATCTAGTATTGCATTTAAATACATAAAGTCAAGGTACAAAAAAGGCAAGTGTTATAACCTAGAAGGTTACTGAGTGGAATAATCACACGAAGGTTGATAATGAATGATAATACTTAGGACAAGAACAACACATATAAGATTCGCCAGCAGCGCATAGAAGTAGTCAACTGCTAGAAGTGAGTCAAGTGAATTTCACAATGAATCTCCAACTGCAGACCAACATACAGTACTTACTACTGTATTTATGTGAATGCGGACATACCCATTATCATCCGTAGGTATGCTACAACAGAAAGAATAATTACTATGAAAATATTTATAGAAAAATCACAGGGAAGCTTTGTTATGGTTGCTGGAAAGTAACTGAAACCGAGATGCCAGGTTATGACTGATTACATTGCAGATTCTTTGGATTTCATCAAGAATATCTAAATACATAGCAGAAGTACCAGACCAGATTTGGCTGTAATATTTAATGAATGGTAGACTTATAAATGGCTAAGATAGATTCTGGAGAGAAAAATATCACCTGAAAATAGCTGGAGAGAAAAAATATCATCTGAAGATGCCTGGAGAGAAAAATATCACAACACAGCGAACCAAATTTTCTAGCAGCAGACTTAACAATTGATTCAATATAATTCTTAATGCCAGTAGAAAACTTTAGGCTGAGTAGGTGCAATGTCTCACCCACTAGAAATTAGCATTAGCCATGCTTATAGAAGGTAAAATTATTCTCTAAGACAATGAAAAGTGAGCATTTTCATTTTGGAGAGGTTAAAATTATCAAGCCATTCCTTGGCCCAATTAACAACAGATTCTAGGTCAGTTTGAGATAAGCTGACAATTTGACCTTATCAAAGTTAATATTAAGACAGGAGCAAATAATTGTGTCATCAGCATAAAGTGGAGAACTGATGACATCAGGAAGATTGTTGATGAAAATTAGGAACAAAGTAGGTCCAATTCAAGTGAGCAGAATTTCAGACCGAACCCTTTCTTTCATCCATCAGGGTAGATTGTTCTAGTTCCATGTGCCATGCCACTTCTGAATGTCTCAGTTATTTTCCTTTAACTCAACTCCCCAAGTTTTATTTTTTGGTTCACCACTGATGTAGCCTGGTATTGAATTTTCAACTCTTTGGGTCTAACCAACACTTGTATCCAGTGGGCACGTGGAACTGGAAAAATCTACCCCAGTACACAAAATAAAGGGTTCGGTTTGAAATTCCAATCCCCTCAAGAAGGAGCATACAATGGCTGAAACATTGTGAATATGGGAAAGAAGATGAGGATAACAGTCCAAATGATGTAAATAATTATAATACCTCATTTCAGAGATATAGACAGATAAATTAGGTCCAAGGATAGGGGGGCATCTCCATAAATGCAAAAAGATCTAGAGTAGCCATCCAAGATAACTTTCATTTCACATTTTTATAATATATATATATATATATATATATATATATATATATATATATATATATGTATATATATATATATGTATACACAAGTATAGGATTGGTATATACGGAATAAATTCCAATAACCAACAATTATTATTCTTAAAAGAGTGCTCAATACAGAGTAGAGCAGATATAATTATTTATTTAAATATTATAACATAAATATGTTATAAAATCACTACAAAAATAGCCGTTTTGTTTCAACACTTCTGGTGTCTTATCAAGTGATGATGTTGAATTCAACATCATCACTTGATATATATATATATATATGTATATATATATATATCAATAAAAGGAAGAGTTTATAGTAGTTCCAACGTGAGAAAACTTGTATATTAAAAAGAAGAGAGAAACCGCAGACGTTTTTGGTTGTAATGTGGATTTTTTAAAAAAAGTATTATGCTTTATTTTCCATTTTAATTTTATGGAAAATAAAGCATAATATTTAAAAAAAAAAATCTACATTACAACTAAAAATGTCTGCGGTTTCTCTGTTCTTTTTAATATATGTATATATATATATATATATATATATATATATATATATATATATATATATATATATATATAGATCAAATCAAGTGAGTGCTCACATTTAGCAGGTGGTAAATGGAAGATGATATAGCATAATAATGCTCCAAATTTTGATATTTACATTCCTCATTCAGATATATCAAGGGCAGCTTCCAATCTGAAAATGAAAAGGACCACAATACTTACGGTACTAGCCAACAATCACAGCAATTTTGATATAGCCAGCTTACTGAAAGTGACGAGATCCCTCATGTTCATGTTCAAGATGAGCTGCAGAACACATGCAAGTATGTGTCATCTATCACCAAGAGAAAGAGATATTCTAAGTAAACAGGTGCAATAAGTTATTCATTTGTGATGCACATAAAGATAATATCAGCTATGAGGGTCCTGAGGTTGTGAGCTATGAAGGCCATTTCCTTCTTCTTCCTGAGTATCAGCACCACTGCCTCCATGCTGGACACCATCCTGGGTATGACGATAAACTACATCTGTGTTCTGGGTAAAACTATAAACTACGTCCAACAGTAAGGCCTCTGTTCAGGAGGTTTTGAGGAGCGTGGAACCACTTCTTAATTGCTGGTGTTCCCAGGTCCACACTGACCAGGGTGGTAGCACCTGTTAGGGTCTCAGCTCTGGGCAAATAGTTAACACCCAAACTTGTGTAAAAATAGGTTTTAATATCAGAAATACTTTGTAATAAAAAAAATTATTACCAGCAATAATTTTTGAAGAAAAAACTATTATCAGCAATACTTTAAAAAAAAAAGTAACAGTAATACAAACAGCTATACATTCTTTGAAAAAAAACATGACCAGCTATAGATTTCTTCAAGGAAAAATATTCCCAAAAATAGATTTTTGAAGAAAAACATATTACCAGCAATAAAAATTTTGTCGGCATTAAATAACCCATTGAGGTTGATATGCCATAAACCAAACCAAACCAAACCAAACCAAACCAAACCATGCTAAACATGGTAGTCTGCTTCTAGATTGATGGAATAGCCCAGAGGAGGCTGTATGTATTCCACCCACATTTGGCCTGAAAATTTTGGTGATCATGTCAGTCTCAACATGTGATCTCCTAGCTTTGCTGATTTGAGTCTCCTGGGTTATTATGTTTGGGACAGTGACCCCATAATACCATAGATTTAATACAAGGCACAAGAGCCACTCAAGGTAGAGGATTACTGCTTGGTATGGTATGAGTGTAAGAGAGGGCAAGAAGTGAAGTTCATGGGGGCTATTCAAGAAAGATAATGGTTAACGCTAGACTTGAAGAGTTCAAGATTGTAGAGAATTAAAAGACTTTAGCAGGAACCAGAAACCCAATCCTGAACAGGAAACTAGGGATAAATCTCTACTCCTGTTCAAAAGACTGGGAAATAGTATGAACCAGGCAATAGGCAAACCTATCTACTCCTATTAAGTGTAATTTATTTTTTGATGAATAAATTTGGCAAACAAAAACAAAAGTTACCTCATATAATATTCGTGCATAAGTGAACATGAACACAACTGGAATTAGAAGTTGTTGCTCCAATTAACAATTCAAAGCCATTATCTGTTACACCACCCACACATCACCTGGTATTCTCAATTGGTCAACAATCTAGGTACTGACCAAGCTCGACGTTGCTTAAATTTGGTGAAACATGTCAAAATAAGAGTTTTTCAAATTCAAGAGTATAAAATATCTAATATGCATACAAAATAACCATAATACATAAAAATACTTGATTTATTCTTTTTCAGATGGGGTCTAGCTCAGTGTAACCGTTTTATACATTATATAACAAGATTAATTGAATTACAGTATTAAAAAAATGCCAGTATGTAGCCAACAAAATCTTGTCTACCACAGTGACAACATCCATTTCTTGATAATGACTGTGGTGCTTGAATGTAATTAAACAAAACAGAACAAAATATGAACTCCCTACAGTTAATCCAACATTTTGATTCTTACTTGCAATTGGAAAAATTCAATAAAAAATTAAACAGACGTTAGTTGAATGTTTGTCTGTCTGTTATATGCCATGCGTGATACGTGCGTAGGCGGTCATGTATCTTTCGATATATGACTGACAAGGCAGATTTTTTTCTTGCAGTAGGTTGCCATTACTTCTTGCAGTAGACCAGTTGCCTGGTCTGACCTGCTATTTACCCATAGCTGGGGGGAAAAGAAGGGGATTCATACCATTCCCAAGGGTATTAGTACATAAGTGAATGTAATGGATTCGACTGGAATTCAAACTCAGCTCTCCGATTCCTCAATCTTGAGCCACTATCCATTACTCCACCGGGGTTGAATTTCACAAAACCTTTTGGTATCCATGCATATATTTTTTTCATTTCACCCCAAGCAAGGCAATAATGGCACTAAGATGCAAGGGGTTACTGGAGATGAAAGAAAATGAAAAAAAAACTTTAGAAGGAACCAGAAACTCAATCCTAAACAGGATAAACAACTACTTCTGATCAAATGACCAAGCAGGAGTGTGAATCAGATGAACTTATCTACACCTATTAAACTAAGGCTGCCCACAAGGGAAGTGTATGTTTTTTTTTATTGAATAACTGTTTTTGTGACTGAATGTCTATGATGAAGAGTTATCATGCAGGCTGTTGTCCTCTGTTGCTAGTATCATCACATCGTTTCACAGATGCTTGTCAATCGGGATAACTTTCAAGGAATTTTGACCTAACTGTGCTTAGCGACATCTTTTCTTGTTCTTATTTAGTACTGTCCAGTTACTATTCGTGCCATTTTCCAGTGAGTCTAAGTACACACTGCTTGGCCCTGGGATTGAACTCACAATCACTATGTCACCAAATTCCTGAATCAGTGCTTTAATCCACTATTTATATCTACGAATAAAAAGGCAAGAGGAAAAACTATTCTTAGCTGACGTATTTCATCCTCTGAAGGCCTTCATCAAGGCAAACGTCAATCCGGGTATATCATTTGCCTTGATAAAGTCCTTTAGAGTATGAAACGCACCAGCTAAGAATAGTTTTACCTCTTTTCTTTTTATTAATTTTCTTTCTTCACAGATACACTCTATTTGAAAATAATTCACACACACACACACACACACACACACACACACACACACACACACATATATATGGTACTGCAGATTGAGTGCTGATGGTAATAAAATAGTGCTCAATTTATAAAAACAGAGCTAAAAATTATACTAATAATGAATATACATTTTGTCCCTCACCAGTAGTACAACTCTGAATTTCATGCACAATGCAATCATCAGGTGCTGATTAAAAACTGACTGTTGTAATATTTAAATATTGATATTTATATCATACTTTTATAATAGGCTGTCCATTTATTTATGGAAAAAAGTTATAGGTAGAATTTAGTTGAATTTAACAAAACTTGTTTGGATGAATTCTTGCAGTCTAAATACACCTTATATATATATTTACATTTATATATATATATATATATATATATATATATATATATATATATATGCAAATATATAGAAAAACAGGAAAGAACATGTTAGGTAAATAATTCAGAGTTCTTTAGTATTTTTATTTTTAAAAAACAATGCTCAATACAAAAGTAGAGCTTAAATTATAATTATTTTTTAAAAATATGATTCCTTCGCTACTTAAGAGTTCTCATGTTTCAAAAACAGGAGCCAAAAACTTCAATACAATTATTAAAATTAAATTGAATTAAAGTGTCAAGCTCTGTTTCACCCTCAAGCAAAATTTTTGGAATATCTAATCTTGAAATTTACGCATCTTTATAAGCATATTCATTCATAAAATTACGTACTATGGAAACAGCTGAAGCAATTATTTCAATAAGGGGCATAGCGATTTGTTCTACTGCAAGTTGAGCTATATATATATATGTATATATAATATATAGATATAAGAGAAACCCGGATATAAGAGAGATTTTCTCTGGTCCCAAATTAGAGCCTGTGTTAATGTATATACAGTGTAACCCGAATATAAGAGAGTTGTCGGGGCCGGAGAAGAAGTATCTTATATCCGAGTTTCTCTTATATCCGGGTTTGGTCTATTTTGTTTAGGTAAGTATGGCTCTAATTTGGGACCAGAGAAAATCTCTCTTATATCCGGGTTACACTGTATAATAGATCAAACTCGGGATATAAGAGAAACCCGGATATAAGATACTTCTTCTCCGGTCCCGAGAACTCTCTTATATCAGGGTTACACTATATATATATATATATATATATATATATATATATATATATATATATAATTGTTAAATTCAACCAAGTCTTATCTGTTTAATTTTTTATTGAATTTTTCCATTTTTCAAATAGGATATTCTACACTGGGATAAAAATTGTGGATAAACAAGTCAAATTTTATGTTTTGTTTTGTTTTGTTCTAGATCTTTTGACCATCTCAGTCATTATCAAGAACTGGGTGTTGTCAGTTTAATAGACAGGAGTTTTTTTCATAAAGTTCCTATGAAATGATTCCAATTCCAGCACATGAACTTTAGATAGGTTATGCACTATTTTGATCCTAATGTAGAAGATCTTCTTTGAAAATTGAAAAATAAAATAAAAAATTACACAGACAGCCCTTGTTGGTGGAATTTAATAAAATTTGCATGCACACACACACACACACACACACACACAAATACACACACACTCACATACAAATACACACACTCATAGAGAGAGAGATAAATTGACAGTCTGTAGCTTATTCACTTACATATCTATATATAAGATTACATACACATGTATTTTAACAAGACTTTTATATAGGCTTTTGGAATTGCATATATATACCTTATACGTACATGCATACATAAACATACATATGCTAACACTTACACCATGATTGAATGTAAAAAATAAATTTTTATGCCTACATATTTACAGACGTTAATATAGCACTGAATTATAAGTACACATCTTTCTGTATATGTGAGTACATATGTGTGGATATGCGTGTTAATGCAAATATGCACAATTGCTTTGCATACGCAGATTGAAATTGACAGAAAATTATACACATGTGTGTACATATACAATGCACGTTCTTGCAAGAACAGCATACGCATTCTTTTGTACAAATACACAGCGCAACATGTATGCGCACAGATACCGGTATGTGCATATGCCAGTATGCACTTCTGCCTGTCAACGCCCCACTCTCTGTCCCATAAACTTGCAAGATCTGAGCGTTCTTCTGTCTGTTCAAAGTATCATCATCAGTTATTTGTGAACCTTACGACAAGATGCAGGCTGTCTCATCACATCAGAGATTTTAAAGGATTCAACATCACACGTAAGTTTTGGTTAATTTTTTCTTGTTTTATTTCTTCTTCTCTTTCTCCTAACTAAAACCGATAATTTCTCTTTTGTGTTCTTTTTTTTGCAGCTATCTTCTTTTTTGTCTTCATTTTTTAAATTAAGAGTGTGTCATTTTTTTAAGCAGTTATTTTAAATGTTTCCTTCTGTGACAAACCAGGTTGGTTTTTTTTTATTTTGATTTTATCTTTCGCTTAACAAAAAAAAAAAATTTTTTTTTTTTTTTATATACGCCATTGTTTTTTTGGGAGGTTGCATTAAAAAAAATAAAAAGCTTTTTTTTTTTTTTGGCTTTTTTTTACATTTTTAAAAATAAACCCAAAGAAATTTTTTGTTCATTTTGGATTATTTTATGCTTCTGGAGTTATGTACATTCTTGCTGACAATAGCTTACTAATATGCAAAAATTTTCCTTTATATCTATCATTTTTAATATATAATATCAAGTGAAATAAAGAGCACGTGTCAGTGTTGTCAAAACACAATCTTTCATATTATTTTCTACATTGTTCTTGTTTCTTTCTTTTTTAAGAGATATTTTTTTAAATCCCTCTTTTCCGATGCAGAATTCTTTTTCAATTAACCAGGATAGGAAAAAAACAGCTTTTTATTTTTTATTTGAATAACAAATTTTTCTTAGTTTTCATCTCCTGAAGTTGCTGACATATTCTCATTGTTTCAAATTGAAAACTTCTTTTTCTTTAATCTATTTTATTTTATTTTATATATATATATATATATGTGTGTGTGTGTATATATATATATATAGAGAGAGAGAGATCGATAATGGATTTTTTAAAAATTTACTTATTTCCTAATAGTGAAAATATTTTATGACAACTTGAAATCTTTAACTAAAATGATGCACCCATTTACGAACGTCAGATTTATATGGAAAACAAGAAAGACTAAAAATAAATAAATATTATAACATTTTTCAAGATACTGAATTCCCTTCATCATAACTCTTATATATGTGTCACGGTGAAGATTATTGAAGTTTTTGTTTGCCATATTTTCTGCCATATAAAGTATACCTCCCACCCCTAAAAAAATGCTCCCAAAATTAATTTATGTCTTATAACCCAAAAGTTGGGTTTAAGAAAGCCCTAGGGTAGATGTTACCATACACTCATGAGTACAGAATTAAATATATATAATTATAAATGATCAGGTTATTGTAATTTTCTAAGCATAGCTTAGATGTGGCACAAAGCTAAAACTATGGAGCACCCAGTGAGGTTCATACTCATTACTCAGTTGAAATTTCTTTTGTGAGAAAAGCTTGCTAATCGTAACACCATGTCAAAATTCGCTAAAATGATTCAATTATGATTACTAATTAAAATAATATTAAAATATATAAAATGACATCTATCTGATGAAAGCACCTTGACCACCTCATTTCATCCGTTTCTTCATCTCTGATTCTGGTGTCATCTGTAAATTGATCAATGAAAGGCGGGTCTATAACTTGATCTTTTCACATAATTTGGATCTCACAGTTTAAATTAACGCACAACTTCTTATTTACTTTTCTGGCAATAGTCACTAAAAGTTCTTAATATATATATATATATATATATATATATATATATATATATATATTAAACTACTAGTAATAATTGGTTGAAAAAACCTCAGACAGCACAACTTGTAAGTCTATCAAAACAAATAGGTACCCGAGGAAAAATATCAATAAATACTGTTTCATATCATTTCATTCCCTTTTTAGCCAGCTTACCCTGAAGATCCATTTAGGTGAAACCCAGGTAGGTTGTTCCTGGCTCTTTAGGATTTATTCCATTTATATATATATATATATATGTATATATATATATATATATATATATATATAGAACTTAAACTGAATATAGATTAAATTTAAAATTTTAAATTGGTAATTTTGAATTTTGAATTTTATAGTATAATTTAATATTTATTAGTTATAATTCTATTTTAGTCTAACCCTAACATTAAAGCATTAGATAATTATTATAACCAAAGTTCGTTGTCAAGTTTTTGGAATTCTCATATACTTGTATTTTGATTGGTCATTCCAGCTTATGTAACAGCATTTCAGCTAGGGAGGGGTGTTTGATTGATTTGAACCTTTTAAAACCCTTTATTCTACGTTCAACACCATCACTTGATAAGACACCAGAAGTGTTGAAACAAAATGCCTATTTTTGTAGTGATTTTATAACATATTTATGTCATAATTTTCGAATAAATAATTATATATATATATATATATATATATATATATATATATATATATATACGACTCTTCGACAGAATTGAGTCACTCTCAGTCACTGTGTGTTTATCTGAATCTAAGAATAAACACGCTAAAATTCACCCACATCCCGTACCGTACGCTGACGGCTTAGTGGGAGAAGTTTGGACTGATGCAAATTCAGTCGGGTTTCGATCCTAGCTAGAGGCAACCGGATGTCTAGCCACACTGATGAGCTGTGAAACAGCGAAACAGTCTGTCTGTGGATGACAAAAATATATATATATATATAGATAGATAGATAGAGAAAGAGAGAGGGAGAGATATAGAGTGGGAGAAAGATTTGTGTGTGTTTAGAGTTTTAAATTTATCTGAAATATTCTTTTACTGAATAACAGGTGTGTACAATACATAGGTATGTGTCATATGGTGGAAAAATATGTTTTATATAACCTATTGTTAAAAAAACTATCAAAGATTTTAGATCATTGTTTGTATAAAATTTACTGGTAAAGAATGAATATTTAAAGAGAAGCCATGAATGGATAACAAGTTGAAATCCCTGATTAAGCAAACCGAACATAAAGGCTGGTCGTAATCAGTTGAAAAACATTGAATAAAATTCAAACTAGAATTCAGGTGATGAAGATTAAGCATATTCAAAACTTTGTTCTGGTTCAGTTTTATTTTTAAACTAATGTTCAGATACACAGGTCCTAGACATTTAAGTTGCTCTATGTGGCTTTCTAGGCCTTGACAATATTCTGGGACATAACAGACCCTTGAAGAACGCTGGAGGGTACAGAGCCGAAATGTTATAGAAAAAAAATGAGATGAAGTTAGTTCAAAGAAAACCATATCCAGTGGTCCTCATTTTAACACACTTAATTTTCTCTCTCTCATATATATATATATATATATATATATATATATATATATATATATATATATAATTCTATAAACAACAGCCACCTGCACTAATGCAAAAGCTCTTCAGTAAAATGAATGGAGCACTTTGGCTGATTGGCATTTGTTTACATTTGTAAAAACAATACGCTAGATTTAGTTGTGTAACTCTACCGAGTGAAGATAGCGCTGGCTGACACCAAATTAGTTGGGTTTCAATACTGGCTTGAGGCATTCAGAAGTCTAGTCGCACTGAGGAGCTGTGATACAGCGAAACAGTACTGTCTGTGAATGACATATATATATATATATATATATATATATATATAGTGCTGTTCGATAAAAGTGACTCACCTGATTTTTTTTTACTTAAAATTTTTTTTCACCTATTGTTTTGGGGGTCAAACTAATTTTTAATCTTACTACTATAAAGACCCCTTCCCGACCACCTAGTAAAAAAAAGTTTACTCACCCTAAGGTGTATTCTATTTGATAATTATAATTTTGGATATAAATGAGATTTAGGGAAAAAAAAGTGACTCACTTATTTCCTGCAACTAGTAATCAATAGAAACATAACCAAACAGCTTTAAAGAAAGAATAATAGAGGTATAATTTATTTATAATAGGTAATATAGTTCGAAATATTTAATAATCTATGGGTCCTCCTTTATTTTGAATAAACTTTTCAACCCTTTTTGGCATTGACTTGATTAGGTTCTGGCAAATCTCATCTCCAAGCATTGAATTCCATTCGGATATGAAATTCACAATCAAATCCTCTTTGTTGCTTAACTGCTTTCTCGAGAGCCTGTACTTTATAATGCTCCATAAGTTTTTTATGGGGTTGAGGTCAGGAGATTGGAGCGGCCATGTCAAAACACTCACCTGCTTCTCATCAAAGTATTCCTTCATCAATTTTGATTTGTGACAGGGAGCATTATACTGCATAAAAGTGAGCTTGGTCGGGTCGATTTGCACCCTTTCAGCAGAAGGGAGTAGACAAGACTCTAAAATTCTCTTGAACTGCTCGCTCCTGGGGGTCTTTTCAATAGGTTTTAAGAAACCCGTTCCATGAAAAGAAAAGCATCCCCAGAACATTATACTGAACAGATGCTTGACAGTACTTACTGCTAAATTTAAAGAGCTTTCAAAGCTTCTTCTTCAGATTTTAGATCACTTATCGTTTGAATTTAGCTCAACTTTCATTTCATCGGAGAAGAGAAAATTTAGTAAAAATAATTAGGTGAGTCACTTTTATCGAACAGCACTGTATATATATGAGGGAGAGTGAGACAGGGAGAGTGAGTGAAAGAGAAACAATTTTATATATATATATCTATATATATATATATATATATATATATGTGTGTAATTTGGCAGCAACTTTTCTTTTAAACATAAAGAGAAAACTAAGTATATTCAAACAATTTTAGTCCTGTATTTCACAATAATCAACAGATATTCCATATCAGCCAAGCAATGGACATCTGATGATGACCACATGGTACTTAGTCGAAACATAATATATTATAACATCTATATCAACCAAGATGAGAATAATAGTTTGAAATAATAGAATTTAGTTCTGGTTAAGTTTTATTTTTAAACTGATGTACAGTTACATGACCAAGACATATAAGTAAGTTACTCAATGTGGATAACTTGACAATATTCTGGAACATAAAAAACATGTGAAGAAGGCTGGAGAGTACTCAGCCAAAATGTTGCAGAAAAAAAATGACAAAGAAAGCATGTACAATAAGCCCATTATATATATATATATATATATGATGGACTCTCCCATTGAGTTTGATGTATGAGGTTCCGACCACCATGAGCTAATTATCTGCATGCCTATGGCGGGCATGACTTTTGAGACTGGCTCAAGAATTGCACAAAAGAACACAAACAATACAGGAGAATATATTGCATTTTCTGATATATATATATATATATATATATATATGTTGCTATGTCCTGAGATCCTTGCTGTTGCACAATATGTGCACTTGTATGAAGCTCCATAATAGGACTGAAGTGTCATATATGATGCAAACATAAAAACTGAATGAGGTTGTTGGACCCTCATATGTCAAAATTAACGGAGGAGTCCCTCATCATAAATATATACATATATATATATATATATATATATATATATATATATATATATATATATATATATATATATATGTGTGTGTGATAATGATAACTAACCAACATTCAAGAAACAGAAAAATCTTGTTTGAAGCAAAGAAAAGTGTGCTGATTATCACCTGAAGAAGGACAGAACATACAACAGCCCAAATATTGTGAACATAGTAATAAAGATGAGGATAACAGTCTGAACAATGTAAATAACTTATCTATTTTATTAAACACGTCAACATGTACATCTTCTAACTAACCAGTGGGGTTACTGTCCCACCCCCACTGGGGAGCAGTTTCCGCACACGAAATTAACATGTCTACATTCTTCGACACATAAAAATTTAACTTCCTGAAAACATTTTCTAACTCTAACATTCCGTGTTCAGCTCAGCCAATCAAAATCGACATCCTTATTTTGTCTATCAGCTGACTCTAAGGTCAGCCTTAGAAAGTTTGAGCCAAATACACTGCCACTAAAAAATAATAGTCTGAAACTATTATTTAACAAAACCACCTGCATATGGATAGAAAATGAATTCAGTAAATATACAAAAATAGAAAGGGTTGTAAGGATGTGTCTTCTCACCAGATTTATTCAACCTATACAGTGAGCCAATTCTAAAAGAATTAGAAGTCCTACCAGGATTCATTATTGACAATTACAATCTTAACAACAGAGATATGCAGATGACACAGTGTTGATAGCAGACATAGAAAGGAAACTACAAGAACTCCTACAGAATGTAGTGAAGGAAAGTGAGAAGAAAGGACTAAACATCAAGAAGAGAATGATTGCTTGTCAGTAAAAGGAACACCCCCAACTAGGAAGTATTTTAATAGGGGATGGAAAATATGATGATGAAAACTGAAGGTGCACTGGAATAGCAAATGGTATATTTGTTGTGGTGTCCTTCCTCTAAGAGTCTATGTTAGACTCTTCTGCCTACTATAAGATTAGTAGGACAGAAGGCTTTGGAACCTGTGCATGTGAACCACAAATTGGAGATGTCAAAACTGTTTTTACACGACAAAGTGAACTACATCTCCTGGCAGCAGGCTTAGCAATTGACTTGATACAATCATTCCAGTCTTTATCAGTGGAAAATGTTAACGAAAAAAGCTACTCTCCTGGAGTTTAGATACTAGAAACAAACCTTCCGCATATGGATAGAAAATGCATTCAGCAAATATACAAAAATAGAAAGGGGTGTAAGACAAGGATGTGACTTTACACCAGATTTATTCAACCTATATAGTGAGGTGATTCTTGAGACTAAACATTAATTGTAAGAAGATAGAGTGTCTGGTTGTCAGTAAAAAAAAGGCCCCAACATGCAAATTACAAATTGGAGATACCAAGATCAAGCAAGTACAAAAATTTAAACACCTAGGAATTGTTTTAATAGAGGATGAGAAATATGATTACAAAATTTGAAGGTGCACTGGAATAGCAAATGGTATATTCCAAATCTAAACATACAAGAAACAGAAAAATCTTGTTTGAAGCAAAGAAAAGAGTGCTGAACTGTTATATAATATCAATACTCCTATATGACTGAATGCAGAACAATTTCCTCACAGATAAAGAGAAGACTTGAAGCACCTTAAATGTGGTTCTACAGAAGGATGCTGAGAATATCATAGACGGATTATGCAAAGTTTTAAGGAAAAATAGAAATAAAAAGGAGATTTACATTTAGAATGAGAAAGAGACATTGAAATTTGTAGGACTCATAATTAGGAAAGAAAGGTTAGAAAACTCGACACTCCCAGGACCTACTGAAAACAAAAGAGAAAGGGGGAGGCTTTTGGCCACCTATCTGATGAGTTTATGTGAATGTATAGCAGAACAGGGAGTGGGAGTGATGGCATAAAGACAAACTTTCTTAAGAGTTACAAAGGACAGGATGTTGTGGAGAGCCTCAACCATCCACATTCTAAAGGCACATGATACATAGAAGAATGTATTGATCAGTATATATGATCATTTACAGGAATGCAGGTAAAATTTCTAGGCACATCATAGCTCCCCAAAGAATCTTCTTTTTTTTGTTATATTTTTTGTTAACAGACAGAGAAAGGATAAATGAAGGAACTTTTACAGAAGGTAGTAAAGGAAAGTGGGAAGAAAAAACTAAGATGGAATGTCTGGTTGTCAGTAAAAAGAAGATCCCAATATGCAAATTACAAATTGGAGATAGTAAGATAAAAAAAATGTACAATAATTCAAATATCTGGAGAGAATGGAAAGTTTGACACTGAAATCCAAAGATGCATTGGGATAGTGAAAGGTGCCTTCCCGAAGCTAAGCAAAGTATTAAGAAATATAAAAATTTTCTTACAAAGAAAAGAGTACTGAACTGTTGCATGATATCAGTCCTCCTATATGGCCAATCTGGACAATCGTCTCACAGATTAAGAATTGACTTGAATCAACAGAAATGTGGTTCTACAGAAGGATGCTGAGGATACCATGTACTGAATATGTGATCAATGATGAGGTTTTAGAGAAAATGAAAACAAAAAGATACTTATAATTAACATCAGAAAGAGACAGTTGAAATTTCTAGGGTGCATAATGAGGAAAGAGGGTTTGGGAAATTTGATATTCGCGGGAGAGTTTGAAGGCGAGAGGGGTAGAGAAATTGAGTAAATGAATGGCAGAGCAAGGTTTAGGAGAGATGACAAATAGACAAAATTTACTGAGAGCCACAAAGGACAGGAAATTGGGAAGAACCATGAAAACCAAATTGCCGAAGGAAAGTGGAATTAATACATAGGAGTCTACATAGGAACCAATGCCTTAATCTGATATCTTTCTTTGCATGTTTTTGATGCCTGACATGTCCGTGATGTAAATTTCTTTATTACCCTACAAAATAGGTTCTATTCTACTCCTGTAAAGAAAAGTGTTCCTGATCCAATATTTTTGATTTCTATATCAATTCACTTTTATCATCAACATTATCACTGAATTTACTTCAATAGCCAAAGTTTCAAAGTTATTCTATCTGCATATTTATAAGAGGATCTGTTATATCGCATGCTAATAGGAATATATACTTGACAAACACAGAGGATAAATAAGTAAAGGTTTATTGTAGAAACCAGTACAATAAGAAATAAGGTAACAGTTATGCGCACGATCGTCGCAAGTCAATCCAGTAGTGAGTGCTACTATTGGAAGTTTGGTAGTTCATGTGTAAGTCTGAGTCATACTCAACAGATCCCAACTGGACGATATTTACCAGCCTCCCCACAAGGTAGAATGTGGCACAAGGCTGAGTTTTATGTGGGATGATCTGAGCCCATAGGCTCAGCAAAAATTCTCTGTAGACCCCGTATAAAACGGGGTCAGGTAGCTATTTCCTGAGATGAGACTGTACCTTTCAACATAGCCTCGTCTGGGGATCCTCTCTGCCTCTGGTACTAATGCTGTACCGTTTTATTTTGAGCCCTTAAAAAAAACATAAAAATACTTTATAAAAAATGAATATTAAAACAAAGTATTTAAAATAACATAATCAAAGAATAGTGAAAATAATTATTTGAAAAAAAGTTTAATACTTATTCATTTATTCAAATACTAATGCTGTACCGTTTTATTTTGACCCCTTAAAAAGAAACATAAAAATACTTTATAAAAAATGAATATTAAAACAAAGTATTTAAAATAACATAATCAAAGAATAGTGAAAATAATTATTTGAAAAAAAGTTTAATACTTATTCATTTATTCAAATACTAATGCTGTACCGTTTTATTTTGAGCCCTTAAAAAGAAACATAAAAATACTTTATAAAAAATGAATATTAAAACAAAGTATTTAAAATAACATAATCAAAGAATAGTGAAAATAATTATTTGAAAAAAGTTTAATACTTATTCATTTATTCAAATACTAATGCTGTACCGTTTTATTTTGAGCCCTTAAAAAGAAACATAAAAATACTTTATAAAAAATGAATATTAAAACAAAGTATTTAAAATAACATAATCAAAGAATAGTGAAAATAATTATTTGAAAAAAAGTTTAATACTTATTCATTTATTCAAATACTAATGCTGTACCGTTTTATTTTGACCCCTTAAAAAGAAACATAAAAATACTTTATAAAAAATGAATATTAAAACAAAGTATTTAAAATAACATAATCAAAGAATAGTGAAAATAATTATTTGAAAAAAAGTTTAATACTTATTCATTTATTCAAATACTAATGCTGTACCGTTTTATTTTGAGCCCTTAAAAAGAAACATAAAAATACTTTATAAAAAATGAATATTAAAACAAAGTATTTAAAATAACATAATCAAAGAATAGTGAAAATAATTATTTGAAAAAAGTTTAATACTTATTCATTTATTCAAATACTAATGCTGTAACGTTTTATTTTGAGCCCTTAAAAAGAAACATAAAAATACTTTATAAAAAATGAATATTAAAACAAAGTATTTAAAATAACATAATCAAAGAATAGTGAAAATAATTATTTGAAAAAAGTTTAATACTTATTCATTTATTCAAATACTAATGCTGTACCGTTTTATTTTGAGCCCTTAAAAAGAAACATAAAAATACTTTATAAAAAATGAATATTAAAACAAAGTATTTAAAATAACATAATCAAAGAATAGTGAAAATAATTATTTGAAAAAAGTTTAATACTTATTCATTTATTCAAATACTAATGCTGTACCGTTTTATTTTGAGCCCTTAAAAAAAAACATAAAAATACTTTATAAAAAATGAATATTAAAACAAAGTATTTAAAATAACATAATCAAAGAATAGTGAAAATAATTATTTGAAAAAAGTTTAATACTTATTCATTTATTCAAATACTAATGCTGTACCGTTTTATTTTGAGCCCTTAAAAAGAAACATAAAAATACTTTATAAAAAATGAATATTAAAACAAAGTATTTAAAATAACATAATCAAAGAATAGTGAAAATAATTATTTGAAAAAAGTTTAATACTTATTCATTTATTCAAATACTAATGCTGTACCGTTTTATTTTGAGCCCTTAAAAAGAAACATAAAAATACTTTATAAAAAATGAATATTAAAACAAAGTATTTAAAATAACATAATCAAAGAATAGTGAAAATAATTATTTGAAAAAAGTTTAATACTTATTCATTGATTCAAATACTAATGCTGTACCGTTTTATTTTGAGCCCTTAAAAAGAAACATAAAAATACTTTATAAAAAATGAATATTAAAACAAAGTATTTAAAATAACATAATCAAAGAATAGTGAAAATAATTATTTGAAAAAAGTTTAATACTTATTCATTTATTCAAATACTAATGCTGTACCGTTTTATTTTGAGCCCTTAAAAAGAAACATAAAAATACTTTATAAAAAATGAATATTAAAACAAAGTATTTAAAATAACATAATCAAAGAATAGTGAAAATAATTATTTGAAAAAAGTTTAATACTTATTCATTTATTCAAATACTAATGCTGTACCGTTTTATTTTGAGCCCTTAAAAAGAAACATAAAAATACTTTATAAAAAATGAATATTAAAACAAAGTATTTAAAATAACATAATCAAAGAATAGTGAAAATAATTATTTGAAAAAAGTTTAATACTTATTCATTTATTCAAATACTAATGCTGTACCGTTTTATTTTGAGCCCTTAAAAAGAAACATAAAAATACTTTATAAAAAATGAATATTAAAACAAAGTATTTAAAATAACATAATCAAAGAATAGTGAAAATAATTATTTGAAAAAAGTTTAATACTTATTCATTTATTCAAATACTAATGCTGTACCGTTTTATTTTGAGCCCTTAAAAAAAAACATAAAAATACTTTATAAAAAATGAATATTAAAACAAAGTATTTAAAATAACATAATCAAAGAATAGTGAAAATAATTATTTGAAAAAAGTTTAATACTTATTCATTTATTCAAATACTAATGCTGTACCGTTTTATTTTGAGCCCTTAAAAAGAAACATAAAAATACTTTATAAAAAATGAATATTAAAACAAAGTATTTAAAATAACATAATCAAAGAATAGTGAAAATAATTATTTGAAAAAAGTTTAATACTTATTCATTTATTCAAATACTAATGCTGTACCGTTTTATTTTGAGCCCTTAAAAAGAAACATAAAAATACTTTATAAAAAATGAATATTAAAACAAAGTATTTAAAATAACATAATCAAAGAATAGTGAAAATAATTATTTGAAAAAAGTTTAATACTTATTCATTTATTCAAATACTAATGCTGTACCGTTTTATTTTGAGCCCTTAAAAAGAAACATAAAAATACTTTATAAAAAATGAATATTAAAACAAAGTATTTAAAATAACATAATCAAAGAATAGTGAAAATAATTATTTGAAAAAAGTTTAATACTTATTCATTTATTCAAATACTAATGCTGTACCGTTTTATTTTGAGCCCTTAAAAAGAAACATAAAAATACTTTATAAAAAATGAATATTAAAACAAAGTATTTAAAATAACATAATCAAAGAATAGTGAAAATAATTATTTGAAAAAAGTTTAATACTTATTCATTTATTCAAATACTAATGCTGTACCGTTTTATTTTGAGCCCTTAAAAAAAAACATAAAAATACTTTATAAAAAATGAATATTAAAACAAAGTATTTAAAATAACATAATCAAAGAATAGTGAAAATAATTATTTGAAAAAAGTTTAATACTTATTCATTTATTCAAATACTAATGCTGTACCGTTTTATTTTGAGCCCTTAAAAAGAAACATAAAAATACTTTATAAAAAATGAATATTAAAACAAAGTATTTAAAATAACATAATCAAAGAATAGTGAAAATAATTATTTGAAAATGTTTAATACTTATTCATTGATTCAAATACTAATGCTGTACCGTTTTATTTTGAGCCCTTAAAAAGAAACATAAAAATACTTTATAAAAAATGATTATTAAAACAAAGCATTTAAAATAACATAATCAAAGAATAGTGAAAATAATTATTTGAAAAAGTTTAATACTTATTCATTTATTCAAATACTAATGCTGTACCGTTTTATTTTGAGCCCTTAAAAAGAAACATAAAAATACTTTATAAAAAATGAATATTAAAACAAAGTATTTAAAATAACATAATCAAAGAATAGTGAAAATAATTATTTGAAAAAAGTTTAATACTTATTCATTTATTCAAATACTAATGCTGTACCGTTTTATTTTGAGCCCTTAAAAAGAAACATAAAAATACTTTATAAAAAATGAATATTAAAACAAAGTATTTAAAATAACATAATCAAAGAATAGTGAAAATAATTATTTGAAAAAAGTTTAATACTTATTCATTTATTCAAATACTAATGCTGTACCGTTTTATTTTGAGCCCTTAAAAAGAAACATAAAAATACTTTATAAAAAATGAATATTGAAACAAAGTATTTAAAATAACATAATCAAAGAATAGTGAAAATAATTATTTGAAAAAAGTTTAATACTTATTCATTTATTCAAATACTAATGCTGTACCGTTTTATTTTGAGCCCTTAAAAAGAAACATAAAAATACTTTATAAAAAATGAATATTAAAACAAAGTATTTAAAATAACATAATCAAAGAATAGTGAAAATAATTATTTGAAAAAGTTTAATACTTATTCATTGATTCAAATACTAATGCTGTACCGTTTTATTTTGAGCCCTTAAAAAGAAACATAAAAATACTTTATAAAAAATGAATATTAAAACAAAGCATTTAAAAGAACATAATCAAAGAATAGTGAAAATAATTATTTGAAAAAAGTTTAATACTTATTCATTTATTCAAATACTAATGCTGTACCGTTTTATTTTGAGTCCTTAAAAAGAAACATAAAAATACTTTATAAAAAATGAATATTAAAACAAAGTATTTAAAATAACATAATCAAAGAATAGTGAAAATAATTATTTGAAAAAAGTTTAATACTTATTCATTTATTCAAATACTAATGCTGTACCGTTTTATTTTGAGCCCTTAAAAAGAAACATAAAAATACTTTATAAAAAATGAATATTAAAACAAAGTATTTAAAATAACATAATCAAAGAATAGTGAAAATAATTATTTGAAAAAAGTTTAATACTTATTCATTTATTCAAATACTAATGCTGTACCGTTTTATTTTGAGCCCTTAAAAAAAAACATAAAAATACTTTATAAAAAATGAATATTAAAACAAAGTATTTAAAATAACATAATCAAAGAATAGTGAAAATAATTATTTGAAAAAAGTTTAATACTTATTCATTTATTCAAATACTAATGCTGTACCGTTTTATTTTGAGCCCTTAAAAAGAAACATAAAAATACTTTATAAAAAATGAATATTAAAACAAAGTATTTAAAATAACATAATCAAAGAATAGTGAAAATAATTATTTGAAAAAAGTTTAATACTTATTCATTTATTCAAATACTAATGCTGTACCGTTTTATTTTGAGCCCTTAAAAAGAAACATAAAAATACTTTATAAAAAATGAATATTAAAACAAAGTATTTAAAATAACATAATCAAAGAATAGTGAAAATAATTATTTGAAAAAAGTTTAATACTTATTCATTTATTCAAATACTAATGCTGTACCGTTTTATTTTGAGCCCTTA
This sequence comes from Acanthosepion esculentum, assembly GCA_964036315.1. Classification (NCBI taxonomy): domain Eukaryota; kingdom Metazoa; phylum Mollusca; class Cephalopoda; order Sepiida; family Sepiidae; genus Acanthosepion; species Acanthosepion esculentum. The sequence continues at coordinate 105,232,897 of OZ038479.1, forward strand.
AAAAGAAACATAAAAATACTTTATAAAAAATGAATATTAAAACAAAGTATTTAAAATAACATAATCAAAGAATAGTGAAAATAATTATTTGAAAAAAGTTTAATACTTATTCATTTATTCAAATACTAATGCTGTACTGTTTTATTTTGAGCCCTTAAAAAGAAACATAAAAATACTTTATAAAAAATGAATATTAAAACAAAGTATTTAAAATAACATAATCAAAGAATAGTGAAAATAATTATTTGAAAAAAGTTTAATACTTATTCATTTATTCAAATACTAATGCTGTACCGTTTTATTTTGAGCCCTTAAAAAGAAACATAAAAATACTTTATAAAAAATGAATATTAAAACAAAGTATTTAAAATAACATAATCAAAGAATAGTGAAAATAATTATTTGAAAAAGTTTAATACTTATTCATTGATTCAAATACTAATGCTGTATCGTTTTATTTTGAGCCCTTAAAAAGAAACATAAAAATACTTTATAAAAAATGAATATTAAAACAAAGCATTTAAAATAACATAATCAAAGAATAGTGAAAATAATTATTTGAAAAAAGTTTAATACTTATTCATTTATTCAAATACTAATGCTGTACCGTTTTATTTTGAGCCCTTAAAAAGAAACATAAAAATACTTTATAAAAAATGAATATTAAAACAAAGTATTTAAAATAACATAATCAAAGAATAGTGAAAATAATTATTTGAAAAAAGTTTAATACTTATTCATTTATTCAAATACTAATGCTGTACCGTTTTATTTTGAGCCCTTAAAAAGAAACATAAAAATACTTTATAAAAAATGAATATTAAAACAAAGTATTTAAAATAACATAATCAAAGAATAGTGAAAATAATTATTTGAAAAAAGTTTAATACTTATTCATTTATTCAAATACTAATGCTGTACCGTTTTATTTTGAGCCCTTAAAAAGAAACATAAAAATACTTTATAAAAAATGAATATTAAAACAAAGTATTTAAAATAACATAATCAAAGAATAGTGAAAATAATTATTTGAAAAAAAGTTTAATACTTATTCATTTATTCAAATACTAATGCTGTACCGTTACTACTTCTACACACACATATATGTACGCCATGACACTATTTCATAGTACACTTAAGAGGATCACTCTGCATACTAGTATGCTGTAGCACAGTGGTTGAGAATCATTGATCTAGGTTGTTAAAGCCACTAAGACACAAGGGTATATAGGGTATATGAGAATCATTGATCTAGGTTGCTATCCATACCTCCTCTATACTCAAAGTAATGCATTGTAAATAATTTAAAACCCCACTACCACCCGCAAAAAATCATAGAACCATTGTTGGTACACTAACATTTAATTTTAATGTCTCCCAAACTAAACTTCTCTCCATTAATCATCTGAGAGACTCCTCTCTACCTTCCATCAGCATGGCTGATGCTAACCTCCAGGAAAGGGACTCGTTGCGCTTTCTCAGGCTAACATTCTCAGCTGACATAAAGTGAAAAGACTATATCGATTCCATTGCTAGGTCACCTGCTAAGAAATTCGGTTCACAGTTTCGTTCAAGACAATTTTTCTCTTCAGAATCTATCTCACATTTTATAAATATCATGCTTAGAATATTGTTGCCACATATGGCCCAATAACCCCTGCTATTTACCTTGAGCTCCTTGATAAAATCCAAAGAAGAATAGCAATATTATTAGTCCTGGCCTGGTAGCTTGGCCTCAGCCATTTTCCCAGTGCTGTAAGGTTGCCCACCTTCTGTGTCTTTTTCTATAAATACCTTCATGGTAATTATTCGGATGAGCTCTTTGCTATGGTACCTTGACTTTTTGAATTTAAGTGCAATATTACGCTGGTGGCAAGATCTCATCAATTTAGAATTGAGCTGGCTAGATATAATCATAAATTCTAGGCTAAGTTTCTTTTCTCACACTTCTCAGTTGTGGAACTCCCTTCTGGCTACATGCTTTCCAGCCAACTTTAATCTGCAAAAGTTTAAATGCAATGTCAATAACTATATACTCTCTTCCTGATTACTCTTTCATTTTGCCACTCATTATTAATATTTCTGTTCCTAATTCTTCCATACCCTATATACCCTTGTGTCTTAGTGGCTTTATTGCCTTGCTTGGGTTGATACTGATTAAAAATATTAAATAAAACAAACAGAACAGCAACTTAGAAGCAGACATTCTTTATGGATAAATTAGCTAAATCAATGGCTGGTGTTTAGACCCAGAATTTTGATTCTAAATTTGCAATCATTAGTCAATTAGCAAAGTGGAATGTTAAACTTAAATCCTTCCTCTATCTCTTTGAATTATCTACAGATTTAGGATTAGTAGATTGTCCACCAGATTACTTTATTTTGGATGATAGATCAACTTAATTGCAAATCATTAGTCAATATCAACTGTACCAAATTGGAATATTAACTTTAAGTCATTGCTTCATCTCTATGGATTATTTGTGGATTTAGGATTAGTTGATGGACTGCCAGATTATCAGGTTCTCCATCTTCCAATTTGTGAGCATTTTTCTCTATACATTATGAGAGATGTCATCAAACCAGCACATCTGAAATGGGGAATTGATTAAAAGGATGAAGTTTTGTTTACCAAAGGAGACCAATTCCTATGAAGAAATTCCCCACTTAAGAATTTCTAATAAAACCTTTCTAGTGTTACATTTGTGTTCACTTAATAAAGGCCGATAATGGTGATGAAATGAGTCAGGAGATCCAATGGATTACTTCTTTCACTATTTCCAATTCACTGAAGATGACAGGTAAGACTGTGATGCTATCTGACTAATTGTGTCTGAAAGTGGCATTGATGATGGCAATCCAGGCAGATGAAGTTGTGACTTGTCTGACAACGATCTTGGGAATTGGTAGCTATCAGGCAGGTTTGGTTAATTCTTGTACCTGATTGATTTGGTAGCATTTGAAGCACCTTAAACCAATGTCACAGGTTTTTTGTCATACCGGAAAATTTAATGTTAGCTGAGTGTCATTGAAAATACTCCCAACAGTGAGATTTATTTTTAAGACATCCCTGATCATCTTGTAATGGTCTTTTTGAGATTTTTGCCCATTGGTTGACTCCTCTTTAGGGAAGATTTTTCATATTTAGCTGTCATTCATTTGAAGCTTAACATATTACTAAAGGTTAACTCTTTATGGTCATCAGCAAAAGGGACAGCCCAAGATACAAGCTACAAAATGGAGATGTCAAAATCAAGTAAGTAAATTAAATTCAAAAAGTCTAGGTATCATAGTAAAGAGTGATATTTATTTGTAATATTTAAAAAATGTGGCACAATGCCAAAAATGGGGAATGGGGAAAACTTAACTTGTCTTAACTTTAAACTTAGCTACACTGACTCAAACATACCACAATATTCCTAACAGCAAAACAACACATTCTTACTTATCTTTCTTACGACAGTCACCATAATACCTCATGGTTTCTATGAAAATCCTAACTAGTCCCCATATGTACAATTCATTGTCTGGGGGGGGGGGAATAAAACAACAATTTTAAAAACTAGCCCCAATTAGTATTTACAATATGAAACAAAACTATTTATTTAAGCGTATCACAGTGAAGAGCTCATCCGAACAATTACTAGAAATTATAGAAAAGTCAAAGAGAGGCAACATTATGGCGGTGGGAAAGTGACTGAAGCCGAGCCATCAGATCAGGACTTATAATATTGCTGATTCTTCTTTGGATTTTATCGAGGAGCTCAAGTTAAATAGCAGGATCCCTGGACCATATGTGGCAGCAATATTCTAAGCATGGGCGAATGGTAGATTTTGAAGAGAAAAATTGTCTCACCTGACACAGTGGACCAACTTTCTTAGCTGCTGGCCTAGCAATGGATTCAATATAATCTTTCCACTTCATGTTAGCTGAGAACACTATCCCGAGAAGGCACGATGAATCACTTTCCTGGAGGTTAGCATCAGCCATACTGATGGAAGGCAGATGATTAACAGAGAGAAGTTTAGATGATTAATAGATAGAAGTTTAGTTTTGCAATATGGTTCTATTAGGGTTGTGACCATGACTGAGGTCAAAAAGCAAGAATGTTCTGCTGAAAGTTACTTTTACAATATTGCATCAACTTTATTGCATTCACTTTCCATGGCAATAATCAAAAATATTTTTACATGAATAGAAATATGTTCTGCTTGTGCATAACCCTATTGGAATACATATAGTATAAAGGTGTTGATTGCTTAGAAATTCAATTTCTTTATTCTTTATAAAATTCAAGATAAAGAATTTTATTTTATAAAGAATCAAGAAAATCAGTCTGGAAAGGGTTCCCAAATTAATTAAAACTCAAAACTAATTTGTTTTTATAAAAGTTCACCACTTAATGAAATTAAATTTATATCTTGTTTTTAAAAATAAAATCTAACTGTAGTCACCAATTACTTAATTAAACTTGTTAATTCTTTTAAAAAAACAAAAAACAAACAATCAGACTCCATCTCACTAACTACCAATAATATACAATTTAAAATTACCACCAAAGTCAGAGAGAATAATACAAGGTTAGGAGGGGGAGTATAGGTTTTATTAGGCTTAAGGATTCATATATTAGGTTAAATTTTTATATCTGAGTTAGTATAGTTATGAACTATAGAAAACATGACACAAAAATCCAAATGTGCATACAAAAATTGAAAAATGTCTTCCTGAATCTAAGCAAAGAATAAGCTTGAGTCATAAATATTTTCCATTTTTGTCTGTATTTCTGAGATGAAGTATTGTAACTATTTATACTATTTGCATCATTTGGACTGTTGTCCTCATCTTTATTGCCATATTCATGACATTTTGGCCATTGTATGCTCCAACCTTCTGCAGGTGATATATATTGCAATTTTGAACCAAAACCTTTATTTAGTCCACAGGAGTAGATTGTTCTAGGTCAATGTGGCTTGCCTTTTTTTGGATATCTCAGTATCAGTTAATTCCTTTAATAACTCAGCTCTCCAAGTTTTGTTCCCACTGCTTAGGGTCCCCAAGGACACATGACCCAGTGGACAAAGTGTTGGTTAAATAATCCAAAAAAGTTACTTGACCCAAAGAGTTGTGAGTTCAATAAGGGACAAGAATACAGTTTTGATGTAAAAATGTTTTTGGTAAATTTTTATGCCTGCTTTTCACTAGAGAAATTTTTCACCATCAAAGACATTGGCAGCAATCAAAAAAAGGTAAGAATTGTTTGGTGAATATGGCAAGTTGCATAAACAGACCAGCTGAGTTCCAAAATCTTTTCCCCTGTTATTCTTACCTTGCATTATCGTAGAAGGAAACCAAATTTTTCCTGCTGAAAAAAAAGGGGTGCTTTTTGGCCAAACTTTTATGGGCACATTGCAACTGCTAGATGCATAAATGTGGATTTGATTGCATTTTAAGAACTTTAAATGAATAATACTCCAATGATCCCACAGCATCACATTTCTTACATGGAGCTGAGCTTTTGCATAAGTTATCAAGATTTATCCTTGTCAATCCACTGCCTTTTGTGTTGAACATTGTTGTATGCAACCCACTTTTCATCACCTGTTATGAAATAGAAATTACTTATACCTCCCCCTAAAGGAAAATATTGTTAGAAACCAAAAAAAAACAAAAACAAACAAACAAAAGAGTGCTGAACTGCTACATAATATCTGATGCCTTATATGTGAGTGGATGCTGGACTCTCTCTTCACAGATAAAGAAGAGACTTGAAGTGACAGATATGTGGTTCTACAGAAAAATGTTCAGAATACCACAGATAGAACATGTGAACAACAAGGAAATTTTAAGGAAAATGGGAACATCAAGAAAACTTTTATTTATAATAAAAAAGTGATAGATGAAATTTCTAGAAAGCAAGGAGGAAAGAGGGCCTAGAGAATTTAACACTTACAAGATGTACAGAGGAGAAAAAGTTAACCATTTTATTAGTTTGTATGAAAATATGCAAAACAAAAACAGGACAGAATTACTGAGAAAAACAAAATTAAGGAAGTTGTGGAGAGACATGATTTCCTACTTTGGCACAGAAAAAGAGCTAATGATTGAAGTAGATAAAATTTTCAACTTTTAATAGAACAGAATGCAATTTGCACCTGTAGATGTTGCTGCATGCACCAAGAATAACGTTTGCAGTCTAACGACATGTCGGGTTGAGAGTTTGAAAAATGAGAAACAGTTGGAATTAAAAATGTCAAGTATTAAAAAGAAAACAAAACCAAATAACCCAATTAATTCTAGATAATTAAGTGAGCGCAAGAGAGAGAGACGAAGTCAAACGTGAAAACTAATAGCGTTACAAGAGAAAAAATTTTCAAATACTGAAAGATGAAGTGTTAGGCTTGTTTTACATTTCCTGGGGTTGACTTTTAATTCGCTACAGGTTTTCATATTTCCGAAATGGTGATTGGAATCATCACAGAAATGTTTAGAATACCGATGATGCTAATGAAAATGATACAATCACAGATAGACCAATTTCTCTGGTTTCACTTTCTTGCGAAATGTCGGCTATAAATATCTTAAGTTGTCCTAATTAGTTTCTCATTAATATTCCTGTGCAACTAATTTCTCTTTCATCGAACATTTTAAACTTGTTTACGCATAAGAGTTTTCTTTTTGTATGTCCCTTCAGTATGCGAATGATCATGGCCCTTCACAACTTCCTGTCCTTGTAGCTCTAAGCAACATGTGACTCTTTAACATTACTCCTTTTTCCTGTTCTGCTATCGATTGACACAAGTTAGGTTACTCAGTTTCCCACTTTTTATCATGTCTTCAATATGTCCTGTGAGTGTTAAATTCTCCAAACTCTCCTTCCTCATTATGTCTCCGAAACATTTTTTTCTAATGCCCATTTGTAGGAGAGACTTTGTAAGTCACAGATACAACAATAGTAATGCCTTTGAACAATACTCGGTCAGACGGTGAGTTCAATCCCTGGTTAAGGCAGTGGAACTAGAACAGTCTACCCAGGTGAGCGAAATAAAGGGTTCAGTCCAACATTCCAACCACCTGAAGAAGGCCGAAACGTGATAAATATGGCAACAAAGATGAGAATGATAGTCCGAACAATATAAATAATGTACATAATACCTCATCTCAGAAATATAGTCAGATGTTAATTCCCATGTATATATTTTTCCTCTATCCATCATATGGTCTAATTATTCCAGGATGAGGTCGACTGTGTTTGCTCTCTGGTGATCCATGTTCAAGGCTAAGTGTTGACAGTGACACTTTATGTCCTATATGACGCATTTTAACTCTCAGGAAGAGTTTAAGTTTCTTTTCTTTTATGTATAAGTACCTTTTATTTTTCATTTCTTTATAAACTTCCTTTTTGCTCACATGTTCAATCCATGGTATTCTAAGCATCCTTTTTTAGAACTGCTTCAAGTCTTTCCTTCATTTGTAAGGAAATTATCCCAATCCTTGCTTAATAGGATGAAAGATTTGATGTAACAGTTCAGTAGTCTTTCTTTTGTTTCTAAGGATGTTTTTTTTTTTATATCTCTTAAAACCTAGTAGTAGCAGATATAATAGTCTTAAATTTGAATCTCTAGGATGATTATTATTATTATTAATTGTTGTCTGTTTTGTCTTTCATCTCATTTTTGTTGATTTTTTTTTATTGAAATTCTTAGGTTGATTTTACATCCCTCAGCTGTTAAGTATAAGTAACATGAAGTATAAATAAAGAACGAATAATTTAATTTAAAGAAAAAAACAGACCACTTTAAGGTTCCATTAGTTATAATTTATTTGGGGCTGTCGATAGCTGTGCTAACACAAAGTCACAAGTCATCATGGCCGAGGGGTTGAGTGTGCAGGCCATGTTCAAATTGTTGATCATGCAAGATATCATACTCCACTCCAGAAACTGTAACTAAGGACTGCTCAGCATAGTTGCAGTATAACCCACAGGTGGGCTTTGTGGGTGTTGAATAAACACAAATGTGCCTGAGCAAGCACCTGCAACAGGGATTGGCTAGTCGCCCTAGTAGACAGGTATCCTTGAATACGAGTGGCCAGCTATACACAGTGAGGAATTACATTGGTTTTACTAAATCTATTCTGTATGTGCATGTATATATATATATATATGTAGGATGTTATAAAATGCAACAAACATCAGGCACAATTCTACAGTGAGAAACACTAAAGTCACTCATTCTTCTCTGTCTTATCCTTTCAGTATGTGGGTAATCATGGCTCTCCATAATTTCCTGTCCTTTGTAGCTCTTAGCAATATTTTTCTTTTCACTATTTCCCCGAATCTCTGTTCTGCCAATCAGACAACATAAGCTTGTTAGGTACATTATGTACTGCTCTCTTCTGTTCATCTTGCCTTCAGTATTTTATGTGTGGCAAATTTTCTAAGCCCTCTTTCCTCATTATGTGCCCTAGAAATTTCAAGTGATTTTTCCTTATGTTAAGTATAAGTATTGTTTTTAAATATTCCACCTTGTAAAAGCAGCAGCCTTATTAGGAAAGGAGAGACATCATGATCCTGGAATATATATTTACTATGGAATATTCCAAAATAAGCTCACTTTCAGGGAATTTTCACCTAAATATACTACTTTCTTTTTTAATCAAAATTCATTCTTTAAGCCAAAATTTTTGACATAAATTTACTATAGTATATTTCAAAATAAGTTCACTTTCAATGAATTTTAGCTGAATAAATTACTTTCTTTTTTAATCAAAATTTCATTCTTTAAGCCAAAATTTTGGACATAAATTTACTGTAGTATATTTCAAAATAAGTTTTCAATGAATTTTCAAAAAGGAATAAATTACTTTCTTTTTTAATCAAAATTTCATTCTTTAAGCCAAATTCTTGGACATAAATTTACTATAGTATATTTCAAAATAAGTTTTCAATGAATTTTCAAAAAGGAATAAATTACTTTCTTTTTTAATAAAAAATTTCATTCTTTAAGCCAAAATTTTGGACATAAATTTACTGTAGTATATTTCAAAATAAGTTCATTTTCAATGAATTTTCACCTAAATATAATCAAAATTTCATTCTTTAAGCCAAATTCTTGGACATAAATTTACTATAGAATATTTCAAAATAAGTTTTCAATGAATTTTCAAAAAGGAATAAATTACTTTCTTTTTTAATCAAAATTTCATTCTTTAAGCCAAATTCTTGGACATAAATTTACTATAGAATATTTCAAAATAAGATTTCAATGAATTTTCAAAAAGGAATAAATTACTTTCTTTTTTAATAAAAAATTTCATTCTTTAAGCCAAAATTTTGGACATAAATTTACTGTAGTATATTTCAAAATAAGTTCATTTTCAATGAATTTTCACCTAAATATAATCAAAATTTCATTCTTTAAGCCAAATTCTTGGACATAAATTTACTATTGAATACTTCAAAATAAGTTTTCAATGAATTTTTAAAAAGGAATAAATTACTTTCTTTTTTAATCCAAATTTCATTCTTTAAATCAAAATTATAGTCAGACCGATTACAATGAACAATTAATGCATCAAGTGTATTATTTCCTAAAAGATACCTTTTGTGTTTGTATGTCCTTTGAAATTCCTTGATGTATTTCTTGGGACTATTTTTCTGAATCTATTTTTTAATTTCTTGTTTCTGATTATTATTTTCCATTGTGTTGTTTAATCAACTTATCAACTAAAAACAACTCGATCTCTCATTGTTCTTGAAGAAGTTGTAAACTGATTTTATATTGAAATAAATTCTTTTCAATTGTAATTGTTATGGAGTTGGTAGGTAATTATTAAAATTATTTATGATGTTTATGTCTTAAATGTGTTTCATTTTTATGAATTTTGAAAGCTTTTTGTTTTGCATTATGTATGAAATAATAGGACATTGGAGAAGTTTAGAAGTATTTTCGATACCTTTCCTTTCTTTATGGAAATATTGAAGAGCATTTGTATGTGTTTATATTGAAGAGCATTTGTATGTGTTTATATATGACTAGCAGCATGGCCCGGCATTGCCCATGCTTGATTCAAAAATTGTACGACTCATACAGCAATCTCTATCACTTGACTTAAAATATTTTTGCCCTTCCTTGCCTTTAAAGGAGTGCCCTTTGCAATGCTGATGTTGCTACATGCCTTACTTCTTGCCTATCTCACACTGCAAATTTTTTTCTAAGCTCTATACTAAACATTAAATCTGTTATGAAAAAGAACTAAACAAAATGAACAAAAAATGATCAGCTTTAAAAAAGGACTCGTAACTGGAAAAACCGAATGAAAAAAGAATGTTAACAACAAATACTTTTTCACACCCAACGCAGTTCTGCGGAATCAGAATCAACATTGAGATTAAGCAAGTGAATGAGCCAATTGGAGTAAAGTGTCATGCAGATTTAAATTTTTCCCACTTGTGACGAATGCAGCTATCGATTTTTTTTGCATGCTAGCATCCTAGTTAACATTCATGTCAGTCAGCTGTTGGCTCTCACGCTGGCCAATAGAATCATCCTATTCGTGGCAGCCAGCTATAAGCTCTCACTCAGGCCAGTAGAAAATGGCCACAAACTACATGAAAACTGCCGTAGGAGCATGAAAAAATTGATTATTTCCACTATCGATGGGAGTTGGGAAATGCAAAGTCAGTCTTGGCCTTTCCACTAACTTGAAGCATGTGCATGTAAATTTTGGTGCAAATCCATTGAAAATTGCGGCCGTGCATTTGTTACACACACACACACACACACACACACACACACACACACACACACACACACACACACACACACACACACACACATATCCTGTCTTTTATAGATAGAGATAATGGCCAGCTACTCATTTTTGAGCATACCCAGTCTATGAAGGCAACTATTATTCAAGCCTTACAGAGCCAACTTAGGATATATAATACAGCTACACTTCTTTACATGGGCACATGAAAAATAATAAATTCATATATCATCATCATCATCCTCATTCCCTTGACTTTTGTAATCATAGGGGGCTTTGAATGCAGAAGCCACACTAAATCTCCTCCACAACGGTCTATCAACGGCAGCCATCAGCAATTCTGGTATAGTCATATTTGTCCATTGTTTGACATTGTCCAACCAGTTTTTATGTTGCCGTCCTTTCCTATGTCAACCTTCAATGGTGCCTTGCATGATGGTCTTGCACAGTCTGTCGTGACTTGTAATGTGTCCAAACCATGCCATTTTTTCTCCATTTGACAGTGGCGGTAAGAGGTTCCTGATGGCCCACAAAACTTTCAATCCTTTTCCGCACAAACTCATTGGTTTATATGCATAAAGTTAAATATATATATACATTTAAATTTTTAAATGTCAATAAATTTAAATCGATCTATCACTCTATCTCTCTCTATATATATATATATCAATCTGTCTGTCAATCTGTTTCAGTATTTTTATACATATAGCCTGTTCTGATCTATTTATCTATCTATCTATCTATCTATCTATCTATCTATTTCAGTATTTCTTTCATTCTTTCTTTCTTTCTTTATTTCTATCTATCTATCTATGTGTTTGTCTGTTTTAGTATTTCTATCTGTTTTGATTTATTTATCTGTATCTTATTTAATTGTAATATATGGGAAAATATTTGTGAATATGAAAGGATTATGATAAAATAAGCAGACATAATGTTAGTAATTTATTCAATCAGACATGCTTAAATATTTATATGTATATAATTTATACAGTAAATTAAGAAACAGTGACATCTGGTTAGCTAACTCAAGAGTGCTTATCAGGGTCAGATGCTTGATAAATCTATTGAACTTATTAGTGAAGTGGCTAGCCCCAAAGCCAACTGGTTTGGGATTCCTAGAGTGGCTGTCAACCAAAGCTAAAAAAAACATTCTACTCTGCTATTAACCCATAACTGGAGTTGAAAACAGATAAATTCATACATTTTCCAAGGGGATTTGCATGAAAGTGAATGCAATGGCTTCAGCAGAAATTTGAACTTGACACACCAATTCCACTTTCTGTGCCAACAAATGCTATGCTACATGCACAACTACATATATATATATATATATATATATATATATATACAACTACATATATATATATATATATATATATATATATATATATATATATATATATATATATATATATATATATATATATATATATGTTGAATGTTAAAGACAACATAGTCTTACATATTTTCTTTTGAATTTTCTCATATTCTCTAATGAGACTTTTTATTTGAAAATAGTTCCGAAATATGTATTGTCCATACGATGACCTAGCGCTTTCGAACATCATTGTTCATCTTCAGGGTCAATATTTTAGTCAAATTTTTTTTTTTTTTTTTTTTAAACAAACATTTGCCAATTATCTTGTAGCGTAATCATGTTATTATTTATTTGCATTTTAAAATACAAAATGTGCCACAAGGGCTAAAATGGGGAGGGGGGAAAAGACTGGTCTTCTCTAGTCCTACCTGAAAACTATCTAGTCTCATTCGTTGACCCATTCGTACTTACAATTTTCCTTTCACCATAACAACACATTTACTTTCACAACACAATCACCAAAATACCACATTTTCTCGATGAAAAGCCCTAACATGAATTTTTATTTACAAAATCATCGAGGGATGGGGAAAAAATCAAAAGCCCAATGTTTATATACAATGTAAAATATGTATGTACAAGAAACTAAACAAAACAATATTAGTAGTAGGACCCTTCCAAAAATGTGGCAGAAATCTCTATTAACTGGGATGAACAATTCCAGAGAACAGAGACATCTGTCACTTAAAACGTGGGGAGGGGTGGAGACAAGAAACTAAAAAGGAAGACAAAAAAAAACAGGACTTATGTACTTGCATGCTCTAGCTACGTTGAAAGGAAAATATTTAGCCCTGAGGAGGCCAAAACTGAACATGAAAATGTCCTATCTTACCTTAAAAGGCTGGGATGACTAATGTTTCGGTTCGAGGCCCCAAATCCTCTTGCTTAAGTTGCGTCCAACAACCACTCTAGGTCAGCACCTCTCACTCGCACCAAGCTGATCCCTGGACATTGACGGTACCACATTGGAACAAACGGAACTGGCTTCCAGGACAAAAAACTTTCCGTCCAAGACGCGAACCATGTAGCCTTCAATCAGCCTGCACAGAGGTTGCACAAAGGGTTGAAATGTCTCAACAACGACGAGGCATCACTAACCTGGCTGGTGTTGCGAGGGGCTCTCTGGGTCGGCAAAAAGCTCTGCGCAGCGGGTTTGGCGATTTCAGCCGAATGTGTTCGCTGTGGTGACCGGGAGGAGTCAATTGAACATGCCTTCTTCCACTGCGACGTTGTGCAGGCTGATTGAAGGCTACATGGTTCGTGTCTTGGACGGAAAATTTTTTGTCCTGGAAGCCAGTTCCGTTTGTTCCAATGTAGTACCGTCAATGTCCAGGGATCAGCACTATGTGCTCCTGTGTCTGCTCGGCATTATGCGAATGGTGGTGTGGACGACTAGACAGAAGGAGTTCCACGCAGGTGAGAAATTTTCCTCTCTGCAACTGGTCTCATTCTTTAGGCATCAGCTTAAGGTTAAGATCAGGGCGGAGAGGGCGCGTCTCTCCTCGTGGAATTTCGGCAAAAGGTGGGTGAAAATTTCGCGCTTGGTGCGAGTGAGAGGTGCTGACCTAGAGTGGTTGTTGGACGCAACTTAAGCAAGAGGATTTGGGGCCTCGAACCGAAACATTAGTCATCCCAGCCTTTTAAGGTAAGATAGGACATTTTCATGTTCAGTTTTGGCCTCCTCAGGGCTAAATATTTTCCTTTCAACGTAGCTAGAGCATGCAAGTACATAAGTCCTGTTTTTTTTGTCTTCCTTTTTAGTTTCTTGTCTCCACCCATCCCCACGTTTTAGGTGACAGATGTCTCTGTTCTCTGGAATTGTTCATCCCAGTTAATAGAGATTTCTGCCACATTTTTGGAAGGGTCCTACTACTAATATTGTTTTGTTTAGTTTTTTGTACATACATATTTTACATTGTATATAAACATTGGGCTTTTGATTTTTTCCCCATCCCTCGATGATTTTGTAAATAAAAATTCATGTTAGGGCTTTTCATCGAGAAAATGTGGTATTTTGGTGATTGTGTTGTGAAAGTAAATGTGTTGTTATGGTGAAAGGAAAATTGTAAGTACGAATGGGTCAACGAATGAGACTAGATAGTTTTCAGGTAGGACTAGAGAAGACCAGTCTTTTCCCCCCTCCCCATTTTAGCCCTTGTGGCACATTTTGTATTTTAAAATGCAAATAAATAATAACATGATTACGCTACAAGATAATTGGCAAATGTTTGTTTAAAAAAAAAAAAAAAAATTTTGACTAAAATATTGACCCTGAAGATGAACAATGATGTTCGAAAGCGCTAGGTCATCGTATGGACAATACATATTTCGGAACTATTTTCAAATAAAAAGTCTCATTAGAGAATATGAGAAAATTCAAAAGAAAATATGTAAGACTATGTTGTCTTTAACATTCAACACTACATGTTTGAAAGAAAAGTTGCTGCCAAATTACACATATATATATATACAACTACATATATATATATATATATATATATATATATATATATATATATATATATATATATATATACAACTACATATATATATATATATATATATATATATATATATATATATATATATATATATATATATCGGAGACACAGTGGAATAGTGGATAACGGGGTTCGAATTAAGGAATCAAAGTCAAATCCAGCCTGTTCTGGTATTTTCTCATAACTGGATGGAGAAGAAGAGGCTTAATACCTTTCCCAAGGGTATTAGCACGTAAGTGAAAGGTATTAAGCCTCTTCTCCATCCAGTTATGAGAAAATACCAGAACAGACTGGGTTCTATAGCCTTAGATGGCAACTGGTCTAGGAGAAAGACAACTCTGAATTCAAAACCTGCAGAGGGTTGTTTGGGGACTTTATAGCATGGAGTGCACCAGGGCTCTGTATTTGGCCCTTCAAAAAGTGTGGTTGATTTTGCAAAAAAAGTGTGGTTGGTTCTTCACCACTATAATCAAATCATACATGCTGTGTGTCTGGCTGTCGGTTCCTAGGAACTGAGCTACTTGACCCTCATACATCGAATATGATGGGAGAGTCCACCATATATTGTTACCAACGTAAAAATTTTGTCCTAACGGATGAAACACGTCACATGAAAACTTTTTTCCAATTTGTCATATACATACATATATATGTATTTATAAATATATATAAATATATATACATATATATATATATATATATATATATATATATATATATATATATATATATATATATATATATAGTATATATATATATATATGTATATATATATATTTGTGTGTGTATGTGTGTGTATGTATGTGGTGTAGGTGTCTGAGCGGGAGTATAAGACTTTATCGCCTATAGGGTGTGTATGTCGCCAAGAAATGTACACTCTTCCGGTATATCTTCGGACGTTTGAAAATACGCGCACTCTCTCACTGAAACCCTTCTTCAAATCTTCTCTCTGCTAAAGGTTAATGCCCCCTCCACCTTTCGACCTCCCTGCCTCTCTCGTCTGTTACCCCTCTACATAGATCCCATGTCCTCCCAAACTCCCACACATATACTCTTACTAATATTTTCCCGGAGTTGTTTTTTCTGTTTTCTTTTTGAATCTGTAGGTCTGATGAATTGGATCGTTTTTACGATTCCAATGGAATAAATTATGACCATGCAATATTAGTGTTTAAGTCTTTTTATTATATATATATATATATATATATATATATATATATATATATATATATATATATATATATATATATATGACAATGTGGAAAAAGTTTTCATGCGACGTGTTTCATCCTTTAGGTTTAAATTTGTTACGTTGGTGCAACTACACATGTGCACAAAACAGGGGAGTTGACAATTTTTAATTTTTTGATTTAAATTTTTTTAATCTAGCCTATTTCATTTTCACAGTGCGGGATATCTAATATCTACAAGCAAAATTTATGAAAAGAGAAAGAAAAAGAATCTAAATTAATTTGGTTACATTAAAAGAAAAAAGTCAAAAAATTATAAAATTCCCAGCATCCCTCATTCATTTGTATGTTCAGTTGCACCACAGAACAAATTGAGTCTGATGAAGACCTAAAGGACAAAACATATCACATGAAAACTTTTTCCACTTTGTCATACATCCTTCCCCAATATTGTTCCTGATATATAAAAATATGCATCAATATCTCATATATATATCTCATATATATATATATATGTGTGTGTGTGTGTGTTTATTATGCAGTATTACATTAGAACATGCATATACCCACTACAAAACTGTACATTTTGTTTCAACGTTAAAAAGTTTTTTAATGTTTCATCAGGTGAGAGATCACGATGCTTGTGAGTAGCAATGTGATCTCCAAAAATCTTTTAACATTGAAACAAGATGTAGAGATTTTTAGTGGGTATATGCATGTTCTAATGTAACACTGCATAATAAACAAATATTTATTGCTCTACTTTTATATTGAGCCCTGTTTTAAATTGATGTTTTGAATGCTGAAATTGTACTCTTCGTTCTTTTACATTTGTATATATATATATATATATATATATATATATATATATATATATATATATGAAGAAATATAGTTTTAAGGTGTTCTATATTAATGGGATAAAGTGCTCAATATCAGAGATAGAGCATATGTAAATATAAATATCTCTGTCATCTCTGAGTGTTGACTTCAATGTTCACTTTTATATATATATATATATATATATATATATATATATATATATATATATATATATATAAAAGTGAACATTGAAGTCAACACTCAGAGATGACAGGCTGTTTCATGCTAGACGCAATCGTCAGGCCACCTGAGTGTTGACTTCAGGGTTCACTTTTATATATATATATATATATATATATATATATATATGTGATAGTAGTCGTGACTCCGGGGGCACAGTCCTATGGTTACAGAGAACTTCAGTTGAGTTCCACCACGGAATATGTGAGCGAGCGGCGCTATATTGAGTCTGATTTGCTATCTCGTGTTGACTTCAGTGTTCACCGAGGCCCGTTGGAACAGTTGGTATGGTGTTTGCTTGACAACCTAATTGTCAGGGTTTCAATTCTCGGTAATGGATGCGCATTGCTGATGAGTCCCAAATGTGGGTCGAAATGTCCGTCCAGTGCTTTATGCATTCTGTTGAGTTTTTTTTCAGACTCAATGAATTACTTAATTATAATTATCAAATCCTCCTTACACTTTCTATCATATATATATATGTATATATATACAGTAGTCCAACACTATTAAGCAAACTGGTTTACCGTGGTACCCAGTGCACTGCAGGTAGATGGTGGACCCCAAGATTTTTCTCTTGTACCCTCAATATCACTCACTTTCTTAATTCTACCCTATTTTACCAATTTCTGGGCCATCTTATTCATGATAGACAGAACAAACAGCTATCATTGGATGGGTCCTAATCTGTTTTAATAATTACACCCGTTTTTCACATGTTTTACCTTGATTCTGATGATCAAACAGCCCAAATTTTGCGAAATTTTAACACTTCAGCCATTTCACACCAAATCTAATTGCATTGGTAATAATTACACATGATTACTTTATATTTCTATTTTGTGTGCGATCAAAGAGTTCCTATAATATCGGACTAATTAACGGGAATTCAATCACTGCAATCAGATACCACGGATGGAGTATAAATAGGATTACTTTTCTCTGGTTGACCATGTTCAATTTGACTGTCCAATAGTAGACATCAAGAATCTCTCATAAATAAACAAATATAAATAGCGTGTAGTAATTAGGGGTCACGATTGGGAATTGCAAGAGGAAGTACTTTTGTGGACGGTTAAAATTTATTGTATAAAAAATCTACTGTAAAACACTGAAATAAGTTGAAATTTTGGGTAATTTACTTTTAAGCCCCATGCTAAGTATCGAATAAAAATTTCCCAAATAGTTATATTTACATGTAAATTTACATGTTTAATTCGAAAATAAAGTAATTTTGATAAAATCTACCTCCATATCGACAATAAAGGTTTGGTCTCCTTTGTGTCGCGGCAGCCATTACTGGTGTTGTTTGCATATATTTGCTGCGGAATAGAGATTCACTTGTCTCGTTTATTGCACACACACACTGATGAAAACAATACCAATAATGGCTGCCATGCCGTAGCCGAGAACGACACAAATGAGTCTAAACTTTTATTGTTGATAACTCCAAAACGGTAGAATAAAAATAACTGTTCAGGAAATTTTTTAGATACTTAGCGTGGGCTTAAAAAGCAAATTACCCAAAATTTCTTTTGGAATCATTGGCATAAATTAGTATAATTTTTTGAGGCTCTTTTCGAGCTGTTATCTACGGTATATATCGCGAAATAGGGCAAACAGTGCCCCAAAATCAGGTAGGCGTTCAACCTCTTATTATCGCCCACACACATCCCCACACCTGCAATTCACTTGCAGCGGGTGTCGGCCATATTGGACCCGAAGGCCCATGCTATAGCAGTGGATTACTATATATATATATATAGAATTAATGAAAAAGTTTTTTTTCCCTTAACTCATATAGCCACTCATCAGAACAGTGTTGAACACAAAACTTTGAAGTAAACATGAGTTAAGTGAATAAATACTTCTTCATATTAATTCTATTAACGCTCTACCTCTGTCTTTGATATTGAGCACTCTTCTACAACGCCTGCTTTCCTTAAATGTCTTTATCAGCAAACCACTGAAAAAACAGCAATTTTGGCTTCAAAAACAGTCTTCCAAATTAGCAATATATATACATACATACATACATATATATATATATATATATATATATATATATATATATATATATATATATATATATATTTTTAGATATAGATTTTTTTTGTATGCATGTGTGTCTGAACAGGCATGTAGTCTCTACTATACATATTTTGTCTTTTGATGCCTGATAATAATGTTTTCAATCTTATTGAACTTTGCCATCAGCAAATATTTCAAAATGTCGTTTTGATTCAACTCAGTCCTTGGGATTGCATGTTTTTAATTTCTGTCTCTTTGCTATCTCTTCAAAAAAAAGAAAAAGAAAGAAAAATTGCATTGATCTCCTTAAAATATCAAGAGAGGGTGCGTTAATGGAGTGGCAATTGCTGATGCAATGGAGCAACGGGGCATTGGAGTGTTGTGGCAAAGAGAAAGATTTTAGGTACACAATGTTATTGATCCATCCAACTGTGAAATGGAGTCGAAAAAATGGAATCCCCCAGTCAGTTCTACTGCAGTCAGTATGAAAAAGTCAGCATATTATTAAGGAAACTCCTTATTCATCATCCTCATCATCGTCATTTTTGTGAAGTGCTTTGTTAGCAGATGTTTGACTTTGCTTCCAATAAACTGTTAACAATAATAACTGCTTATGGTGAGCTGTGAAAAATTGCATTCAAAATTATTTTCAAACCCTTTTCATAAAACTGCAGTTGAACTATGAGACTATGTTAAAATGATGTGATACTTTGATGCAAACAAAACTATTGGGTTGGTGCATAATTATCAGGCGTTTTTGTAGGCGATTTTTTTGTTAATAAAAATTGCTGTTTTGTTTACTTTTTTTTCATAAAAATATTATTTTATTTTCAGGTTATAAAAATGTGTGTCGATAATCATACATTTAAAAATGTTATTGATGAATTGTTATGTTTCTTTTTTCATAATAAATATTGCTTGAAAAACGCCTGATAATTATGCACCAATCCAAAAGAAATATAACTAGCCTTGATGTAACGTCTATTTTTCATAATTTAGCCTTTAGCACACTACATTACTAATATTACTTTCCTTTCTACTGCATTTTCTTTCAAGGTCTATCAATTGCAATATCCTTACTGATAATTTCACTCAAAGTTGTTTTCTGTTGCCATAGCAGGAGACATGCGTTTTTTAACTTAAAAACTTGACCATTACTCCCACAACAAAACTGATGATTATAGTATGGGCAACACCCCAAATTAGAAGAGAAATTACTCCTTGCGTGCACACCTAAAACCCCTTTCTATGACCATAAAGGGGACATCTATATCAAAATTGAGGAGTTACCCCACTTACATTCATAAAAAAATGTCACTAGGGGACATGCCTTCAGCCTATAAGTAGGCCATAACATTCTCTCTCATCTTCTTTTTCCTATTTCACTCAGATTGGTAAGATGTAGATCAAACGAGGAAGACGCTTTCCCCGCTGGGGGATGCACATGCGCACTAACATACACATGCATGTATAAGCCTTTCACTTCATTTTCCCTAGGATTTTCTTCTACATCAAACTATACACACAAACAATTCACTAGTTTAAATGTTTTCTTCATTCACTGTCATGTAACACAACAATATTCTATTGTCAATGTATACCTTTGTTTTATTAATACAGACATTATCAAAATTCGCTTGATGAGGAAATGGAACTAATGTCTTTGGTTTAATAACAAAATTAAATTCAGGGGCTTTAGCTTCCATTTCTGAAACATGGTTATCACTGTGTAGCGGTAAAACCATATTTTAAATCTATTAATTTATAATATTAATGCTCTGTAAATTTAAATTTACATAGAGCACTATTGTGTAAAAATAAAAATATCTATAAGAACACCGGATTTTATATCTTACTGTTCTTTCCTTTTTATTTATATATACATATATATATATATATATATATATATATATATATATATTGATTTGTCATTACTTACATTTTATTAAGCAGACTCACATTCAGAGTCCACCATTTTGTTATGGGATAAATATAGCAGGAGACATGTGTTTTTGAACTTAAAAACTTGACCATTACTCCCACAACAAAACTGATGATTATAGTATGGGCAACACCTTAGATCCTGTCTTCTTTAACTTTCACATGACACACATAGAAAACAAAGAGTTCAAAAGAACAAAAACCCCACAAATCTACAGGTATGGTGACATTTTTGCATTAGAAAAACATAGTAACAAATTACAACCCTAAAATCTACCTTATGAAATTCTCATGTGAACAATAAAATCACATTCCTTGACAACCCATCAATAAAAAAAATCCTGAAACTATAATAGTTATTGGCCACAAAGATATAAAATAGCAGTGACAATGTCTCAATCACATATCTCAACACAGCTATGAAATTCAAACACGGTATTGACTCTGTCCCCCACCCCCCTACTAGAACAAGATGTGACACAAGGTCTATTTTTAACCCGAGCGCATACAGCTGGGACACCTCTCAGTATAATTTTCTCAGTTGTCCCTCTCTCTTTTGACAGAGAAGCCCCTGTGCACACTCTGCCCAAAGACAGAGATGCAACTGAGAGATGATAAGAAAATGTGAAATTACCCCAAAAGAGTAATTTACACACTTCAAACACACTGTTGTTCACATATCAGTAGGTCAGTTATGTGCTATGCATGATACACTTGCAGTATCCTTATTGTTAATTTCAATAATACAGTATCCTTATTGTTAATTTCACTCAAAGTTGTTTTCTGTTGCCATAGCAGGATATGACAACACAGCTATGAAATTCAAACACACTATTGTTCACATATCAGTAAGTCAGTTATGTGCTATGCATGATACATGCATAAGTGATCATGTCTTTCGGTACATGACTGACAAGGCAGATTTTTTTTTCCTGCAGTAGGTTGCCATTTCTTTCTGTGGTAGACCAGCTGCCATCCAAGGCTATATACCCCTGTCTGTCCTGCTATTTACCCATAGCTGGGGAGAGAAGAAGAGCATTCATACCTTTCCCAGGGTTATTAGCACGTAAGTGAATATAATGGATTCGAGTGGAATTCGAACTCAGCTCTCCGATTCCTCAGTCCGAGCCGCTATCCATCACCCCACTGTGCCTCTCTTTCACATATCAAAGTCACCTTCAATGGCAGTGTAAAGTTTTTGTACAGCAAATGAAGTTACATATTGAGTGATAATGTTTCAAATAATGAATAGGAGACGAATGGTTAAAACGGTCCACTTAAAAAAGTTTTTTTGAGGAAATAGATTTCTTAAGTCCACTAACTGTTATGGCTCTTTCTTGTATAGATGAGCATATCCTTCCTAACGTTTGATTTAAAACTGTATAGAAAGTCAGCATCTTGGTTATATCATTATTTTCCTTTCTAGTTGATGTAGCATACCTACAGACAATAATGGGCATGTCCCCATTCACATGAATACAGTAATAAATACTGTATCTTGGTCTGCAGTTGGAGGTTTGTCTCCAGCTGTGCTGGTCAAACTTTCTGCCTCCATGGAGAGAGGATCCTCAGACGAGGCTATGTCGGAGGGCAGAGGTTCGTCTCAGGAAACAGCTACTCAACCCCATTTTATACGGGGGGTCTACAGGGAAGTTTTGGCCAGGAATTTATATAACACATAAATCAATCCCTATCCAAAATAATTTAAATAATAATTTGCATATATATATATATATATATATATATATATATATATATATATATATATATATATGTATGTATATATATAGATACATCAAAAACCTACTCATTTCTGCGTATTCGGCATTGAACTGTATAAGTTGCCTGACTTTACCGCTAACCTCATGAATATTCATGAGCACACCTATACCAAAAATTTTGAAAAACTGATAACATTTTTGTTTTTGTATATAAATACTTGTCACAAAATAAAATCTTTACATTCACCTTGATAAAGTCCTTCAGAAGATGAAATGTGTTGGCTAATATAAGTTTTCCTTTTGTCTTTATTCATATATGTTTGGTTTACAGCATATCAACTGATTGGCTCATTTTATATTGAAATTTAATTTTTTCTAAATAAACTTTGTATATTTATTTAAACAATCAAAAATTATTTTTTTTAAATAGTATGACCGCTGTTTATTATAGATATATATATATTTTTTATTATATTTTTTTGAATCAGTTTATTTGTTTAGCAGCATATCAACAACTTATGGGTCATTTAATGCCAAAATTTAATTTTCTTGGGAGCATTAGTAAGTTCTTTGACAAAAGAATGTATTGTTGGTAATGTTTTTTTTTTGTTACAAAAATGTATTGCTAGTAATATAGTTTTTTTCCTTACAGAAATGCTGGTAATTTTTTACTATGAAAATGCATTGTTGGTATATTTACTATAAAAATTTTATACTTTCATTGTATTTTAACCCCAGTTTAAGGGTTAACTATTTGCTCATAGCTGGGACCCTAACATGTGTTACCAAACCAAGTCAGGGTGAACCTGGGAACAACAGCAATTCAGAGGTGGTTCCACACTTCTCAAAACCTCCTGATCAGGGGCCTTGCTGCCATAGTAATTTATTGTCATAGCCAGGACAATATATATATCTATAAAATAAAATAAAATGCTGAATTTGAAACTGAAGGTGATTGAGTGACAGATATTTTTGGTTCTGGTTTCTGGTTTGGTTTGTTTTATGGCATATCAACCTCAAAGAGTTACTTATGCCTACAATTTTTATTGCTGGTAATATTTTTTCCAAAAATCTATTTCTGGTACTATTTTTTTCTTCATAAATATATTTCTGGTAATAATTTTCCTTCAAATAGGTATCGCTGGTAATAATTTTTTACAAAGTATTTTGGGTATCAAAACCTATTTTTACACTTTCATAGTGTTTTGACCCCAATTTGGGGGTTAACTATTTGCTTATAGCTGGGACCCTAACAGGTAGCTACCACCCCGGTTCAGGGTAGACCCGGGAACAATAGCAATTAAGAGGTGGTTCCGCGCTCCTCAAAATCTTCTGATCAGAGGCCTTGCTGTTGGATGTAGTTTATCGCCTTACCCAGGACGCGGATATAGGTTATCGTCATACCCAGGACGGAGATATTTTTTTTTGTGTCCAGTGGCTTTTTTTGGAAAAACTCAATATCTTGGTTTTGAACCACATGCCCTATGTCCACTTGTTCCAGTTTATAACCACAAAGCTATTCCCATAGGCAAATGTATATCTGCTGGTTGGCCTATAGCAAGAGAAATCACTGAGAGCAAATAACAAGTGACACTTTTAGGACATCAGTTTATTGAGTAGCTCGGCAGTTCTAAGTTTTCATTTAATATGCAGTATTTAGATTATTTCAGGGCTCAACTTTATTTGCTTATTTTCTTCTTGCAGATTTCTTTTCCTCGTTTTTTTTTTAGCAATGTCGGGGTGCTTGGCTGGATTGTTAGATTTTCCATTTTGTGTCCAGCTTTTCAAACCCTGCTTTTTTTTTTCTTTTTAATTTCCTTTTCTGCATTTATATAAAAGAATTCTTTAATCTTATTTATTCCTGTTTTGGTTGTTATTTGAGGTGAGGTGAGCCGAAAGAGAGCGACAGAGAGGAAGACAAAGAGAAGGAGAAAGAGAAACTGTAAAGAGAAAAGGAGAGTGTGCGAAGGAGAGAAATTGAAAGAGATAGCAAAAGAGTGAGAGAGTAGAGAACAGCAAGAGACAGGCAGACAGACAGAGCAAGCAAGAGAGAAAGATGGAGAATGAGAGAGAGGAGAAAATGAAAGAGAGAAGGATAAAGTGAGAGGGCAACAGAGGAAGAGAGAGATGTAGAGAAAGGGAGAATGTTAGGAGAGAAATTGAAAGCGAGAAAGAGTGAGAGAGTAGACAAGAGGGAAAGAGTGGGAAAGAGAAAAAGAGAGAGGAAAAAAGGAGAAAGATAGAGAGCGACAGAGAGATGGAAAGAGTGGGAAATAAATAAAGAGAGGAGGATGAGTGAGAGAAAAATGAGTGAGAAAAAGAATAGAGAGTAAGCATGCAAGAAAAAGAGAGCAAGCAAGAGAGAGAGAGAGAGAGACAGACAGAGAGGGGGAGATTCAAGTATTTAATGCAATTTAGAATTTAAAGTTAAGAAAGAAATTTTTTTTATTTATTTGCTTGCTTAATTAAATGTAAATATTTTTTGAAAGACGGTCTTTCACCTCATCAGCAGCTTAAAACCTTTGTGTGTGTGTAAATCTAAATAAAATATATATATATATATGTGTGCACCAAAATAAACAAACACACACATATATATACGTATATATATATATATATATATATATATATATATAATTTTTTTATTTAGATGTATACATGTATGTATATGTGTATATATATATATGTGTGTGTGTGTGTGTGTGTGTACCTTCACATGTATATATGTCCAGAGAATAAAATACGCATAAAGAAACCAATCATCCACATGTACACGTATATGTCTAATTACATCTGAAATAAATTTTAGCTTAGTACAGCATATGACACGCCTGCATTTATGATACATATATCATGTATATATATATCCAGACATTCCAGTTACAATAAGCCTCACAAAAGAACACCTATGTATGTTTGTGTGTGTATATTCATGTGTATGTATATATGTGTATGTGTGAACACAGAAATCACTGAATACTATATACTGTAACCACTAGAAGCACAAAGCAGCAATGACACGTATTCTTTAAATTGGTCTATGTGTGTGTGTGCTCATGTGCGTATATGTACGTTTTTTTTTTAATTGAGTTCACCTCAAGCAAGGCAGTAACGATGCAAGGGGTTATGTGTGCGGAACAATTTTGAACAGAAACATTACTAATGAACGAGAAGAGAAAAGAGTAATCAGGAGGACAGTAGATAACGATTGACAGTGCATTTAAATTTTTGCAGATTAAAGTTGTCTGGAAAGCATGGAACTGGAAGGGAGTTCCACAAGTGAGGAGTTCGAGAAAAAAAAAAACTTTTAGTATAGAATTTACGGTTACATTTAGCTCGCTCAACTGTAAATTGATGAGATCTCGACGCCAGTCTCGAACTGTGCTTGAATTGAAAAAAATCTAGCTACCATAGCAAAGAGCTCATTCAAACAATTACCATGAAAGTATTTATAGAAAAGACACAGGGAGGCAACCTTACAGCAGTGGGAAAGTGACTGAAGCCGAGCTGACAGGTCAGGACCGATAATATTGCTGATTCTTCTTTGGATTTTATTAAAGAACTCACAGTAAATAGCAGGGACACCAGACCATATGTGGCAGCAATATTCTAAGCTTTATAGATATGTATGATAGATTCCAGAAAGAAAAATTGTCTTGCATGACACAGTGAAACAACTTTCTTATCAGCTGATCTAGCAATAGATTCAATATAGTCTTTCCACTTCACATCAACAGATATGCATTACTGAATACTATACTAATACTCAATAGTGATACAATGTCGCTATAATGTGTATATATGTGTGTACGTGTGTGTGTGTGTGTATCTGTGTGCACATTTACATTAACTAAATATTAAATTCATAGCCAATAGATGTACAACAAAGCCATGACCTGTAATGTATATATTTGTGTATATATGATGACCGCAACTTTATCAAGACATCTTATACTTCATTTATTGGATACGAATTATACTTCATTTATTGGATACACACTTTTGTAATGTCAACGAATACTTGTTCTCACTTTCGTAATGCTCGTTGTACTAGAGACTTTGTAATCGCAGATACAAGTATAGTAACGCCATTGAACAATACCGGCGTCAGATGGCATTCGAATAACACTTACACTAATACAACTTGCTTGATAATACTCGCTCGAAATGTAACCGCCGAATAGTGATCTGTATAGTGACCAGTTTAGAGAATAGTATAGAGAACATCAATCCGTATAGTATCATCCACCGCAAGGAAAGTTGTCCCCCTGTGCCGAGCCAGGAAATTTTTCTCCCCTGAATCGATCCTCCAAATCTATAAATCGACCTTGCATGGAGTATTGCTGCCATATATGGTCTGGAGCCCCCGCTGTTTGCCTCAGGGTTCTTGATAAGATCCAGAGACGGATAAGCAACCTAATTGGCCCTGATCTGTCATCTTCTCTGCAGTCGCTCTCTCACAGACGCGACGTTGCCTCGCTATGTCTTTTTTTACAAATACTTTCACGGTAATTGCTCCGATGAGCTTCTTTCGCTGGTTCCCAGGCCTCGTGAATTTAAACGTCCCACGAGGCTGGCATCCCGTTCCCACCCCTTCAGCGTTGAAACTGTTAGATGTAGACGTCTCTTCTACTCCAATAGCTTCATGTCTCGCACATCTCGCCTGTGGAACTCCCATCCTTATTCCTGTTTCCCTGACAAATACAATCTCCAACTATTTAAGTGTAACGTCAATCGACATCTCCGGCTGCCTTGATCTATCCACTTCCCTTCTCCACATCCTTTCACCTTTCATTCCTATCTGCTCTCGCTCCAAATCTTCTGTAACCCCCTTGCCTCGATCGATCCACTATCTTTCTCCACATCCTCTCCTTTACCACTCCTATCTGCTCTTCCTCCAAACCTTCTGTAACCCCTTGCATGCTAGTGGCTTCCAGCCTTGCTTGGGGTGAAAAGCTTAAAAAAAAAATAGAGGATAGAGTAGAGAATAGCGGCCTGTCTAGTTATAGAGGATAGACTAGAAATAGTGATTGTTTAGACGTCACACTACTTCCTATTTATGTGTTTCTTTTATGGTCATGTGATCAATACTTAATTCAAAATGGGATCACCCGTGTTTGCTCACTGGCGATCTATGTTCAAACCCAATGTCGGCAGCGACACTTTATTCCTATATAACACATTTCGATTGCACAACATTTAAAAAAAATCTTTCCTGTGCACCTTCACAATACGAGAAAATACTTAATATAATACATCACAATATAATACATCACAAAAATAATGAACAAAAACTTCAAATTCTTCAGGTCCTCTATATCAAAAGCAACCCACCAACACTCAACAAAATTCATCATGAGTGTAGCAGCAACATATTGAAGTGCATATAACAAACATTTAATGCCATTTTGCATTTCTATCAATTTCTGGTCAGCTCCCTTGTATTGGGATGCTTGTTTTGCAAAAAAGTCCATAACTATAATAGATAAATTTTAAAATAATTATAAGAGAATGCATTTGGTGTGTTTTTTTTTTTAAAATCACCAACACAAAGGAATGCAGATTTTATCTCTGTTACAATATGTTTGTCTTTGTAATTAGTCCCTGAGGAGGATTTTGGAGATCGAAAGTACTTGGGTATGAAAAAACTATGGCGCCTTCCTTGAGAAATTTAATTTTAACATCAAGAAACTGATTAGACAACTGGAAAGGATCAGTATAAAAATAAATAGACATAATATATCTACAGGGTGCAATGGGTAAATTGTCGCCATTTTATATTTTTAATTTTGTGCATGCACCTTGTTTGCTGTTGATTTTGTTGACCGCACGATATAGTAGGGTCAGTTGCGCACTGTCTGTGAGAAAAAGAGCACCATGACACAATTATCTCCGCCAGAAATTTGGAAATGGCATGCTGTACTGCTTGGCATTCGCGCCGGAAGCTCCGATACAAACATTTCAGTGTGTTCGGATGTCAATCTGAAGACAGTGCAGAGGATTCAGAAAGGTGTTTGAAGTGATCATTAGTGATGGTGATGTTATGCCTGCATTCATCTTCCCACAGGGCCTCAGACTCAACATGGAAGTCTACCTCAAGTGCCTTGAGAAGGTAGTGCTATCCCGGATAAGGAGGATGGCTGCTGGAAGACCCTATGTCTAGCAATAGGACTCTACACCATGCCACACAAACATTAAGTCTCTTTGTCATTTCTCCCAAACACTGTTCTACCATCGATTTGCTCAAGCTCATCATGATATGCACTGTTTTTCTTTGTCCCTTTATCAGTCCTGTGAAAATCAAATTTTCCAAGCCCTCTTTCCTCATTATGTGCCCCAGAAATTTCAAATGTCTCTTTCTGATGTTTCCTTTTTGTTTCCATTCTCTCCAAAACATTGTTGTTGCTCACATGTTCGGTCTATGGTATCCTCAGCATCTTTCTGTAGAACCACATTTCTGTTGCTTCAAGCTGTCTTCTTTGAGAAGATTGTCCAGCATTCACTGCCATACAAGAGGACAGATATCATGCAACAGTTCAGTACTCTTTTATTGGTTTATAACAAAGTTTTTCTGTCTCTTAATATTCTGCTTAGCTTCTGGAATGCATCTTTGGCCATCCATACCTTTTAGGATCTCAGAACCGCACTTTCCGTCCTCTGTTCTAAACACTCCCAAGATATTTAAAGTTTTGTACTAGTTTTGATTTTAGTGTCCCTGATTTGCATTAGTAAACATTATAATAATCAATAAAAGTACAATGCAGATATGAACATTAATATATTTTGTGTATGTGCATCTGTGTGTGTACATGTATGTGTATGTACATGTGTGTGCGTCGTGTGTGTGTGTGTATGTGTATGTATGTTGCGAATTATTAGTGTATATTAATATCGGCAATTTTTTTTTTACCTGTCACTTCTATTGAATTCAGTTTTACAGAGCTTTTAATGTAAGTTAGTGAAGTGGCTCTTTATACGTTTCTGTAAAATCTTTTTGTCAGACTCTCATAATAATCATAATAATCAAAGTGTTTTACCAACACCCACCCACCCCACTTTTTATATTTTTTCCATTTGAAATGTTGAAATTAACATGGTCAGAACCCCCACCAACAAGTCATAAATGAATCTAAAAAGGAAAAGAAAAATATCTACATTGAATAAAGTCACAAGTAAAAATGAACAAAAGAATTTGATTAAAAAATATTGGGCTTAAACAAACTTTTAATGAAACGCTGGCAGATTATTTCATTTTTCGATTATCATTATCAAAATGGATGCATTATTTGAAGAGTGAAGTATTTCCATACAGGTCAATGGCTTTAAATATTTTTTTTTTAAATACATAACTGTCTTGCGTTGAGCATTATTTACATGACAAATTAAAACAGGAGAATATAATATATAAATTTCTATAAGTGTAACGTGTTTCGGCTTCTAGAATCACTTCATCTGACACTGATGTTTTTCCATGTCAACACTATGGGAGAATTGATATATAAATTTCTATACTGAAATTTGAAATTTTTTTAATTTAATTAAAAACAAAATATATATATGGGCTTGTAGTCTTTGTAAAATTCTCTGAAAGAATCCAATTTTTAAGAAACTTCAGTATCTGTCTATATTTCTGAGATGAGGTATTATGCACACTATTTACATTATTTGGACTATTGTCCTCTCCACGTGCCATGTTAAATGGATGTCAGTTATCTCCTGTTAATTCCCCTCTCCAAGTTCTTCACTGCCAGGACCCAAAGAGTGTGAGTTCATACTCAGTTAAGGCAGTGGAGAACTTGGAGAGGGGAATTAACAGGAGATAACTGACATCCATTAAACATGTCATGTGGAGCTAGAACAGTCTACCTCAGTGAGCGAAATAAAGGGTTCAGTTTGACATTCCAACCACCTGAAGAAGGCTGGAGTGTACAACGGCCGAAACGTTGTAATAAATATGGTGAGAAAGATGAGGAAAATAGTTCGAATAATGTAAATAGTGTTTAAGAAACTTGTTCTTAATGTTTTTAAAATTTAGTTACTTGCAATTTTTGCCAATCAAACACTAAATTTTGATTTCAGAACATTTTCTTCCAATAATGTTCACCCTGTAGAAGGCTCAAGAGCCACTTGAGGTGGAGGATTACAGAGTAAGAAGTAAGAGGCACAGTTTATGGAGATATGTGGGTAAGATAATGGTTAACCCAAGACTTGAACAAGTTAAGACAGCAGCGATTGGGGAAGCATCCTCTTGGGAGTCAGTTCCACAAGCTAACAGTTCTCGAAGGCAAATGAATGAGAAAGTAGAAAAAAATTGTGTGTAATGTGTTTCGGCCTTTAGGATGACTTCATCAGATTAAATCAATGTTTTTCTTGATGGAATTTTTTTAATCATTTCACACAAACGATAGCAATAAAGACGCAAAAAACACAAAGAGTTACTGATTCTTAGAGAATATCAGAAGAAAAATACTATTAAAGATAGAGAACAATAAAAAAAACAGAAAGATATAATAATGTTTGACATTGCATTTGAATTTTTGAAGATCAAACTTGGCTGGACAGCAAGAAGCCGGAAGAGAATTCCACAAGCAAGAAGTGTGATAGAAGAAACTGCTAGCATAGAACTTACGGCTACATCTAGCCATTTCACCTGTATAATGGTGAGACCTTGCTACCAATCTAATACTGTGCTTAAATTCGTAAAGTCAAGGCACCATAGCAGAAAGTTCATCAGAACAATTAACATGTAAGTATTTATAGAAAAGGCAGAGGGAAGCTACAAAGTAATAATAAAAGTGGTAAGAACAAAAAAAATCATATGTTTTGGAAAGAGAGGGGGGTATATAAAGTATTGAATATGTTGGAATGCTGAAATGGAAAATTTTAAAATTAATTTTTTTTTAAATATGTCTCGGCATGTAGTCTCCATTTGTAAAATTCTTTGAAGGAATCCAATTTTTATGAAACTTAATTTTTTCTACATTTCTTTTTTGCAGTTTTTGTCCATGAAACATTAAATTTTGATTACAGAAAAAATTTTTTACAATAATTTTCACCTAGTACAAGGCCCAAGAGCCACTCGAGGTGGACAACTATAGAGTAAAAAGTAAGAGGCACAGTTTATGGAAATATGTGGGAAAGATAATAGTTGACCCTAGACTTGAACAGGTTAAGATTTCAGTGATTGGGGAAGCATACTCTTGGGAGTCGGTTCCCCAAAGGAACAGTTTACAAGAAGAAACTGTTCAAGTGGGACTTCTATCTCACCAGTGGCATACAAAGAGAACAGTGGTGGTTTGCTACAATGTGCGTAGCAGAACAGGTTTTAGCCATAAAGTTAAAATTGGCGGAACTCAAGAATGTAGTTCATTTGGACACTTTCCATGAAAATAGCAATAGAGTAGTGAGATATATAAAATGAGTTCCACTTGAGGTCTTGGTGGAGCATAATTCCCAATAGGTGTTCAAGGCACAGGGCCTCCCTGAGAGAACAACCATTAATCACAATAGGCAAATATCCACGGTCCACACATAAATGATGGTGGGTCACTGGTTTGGAATTGAATGTAACTAGTCAGTTTTTCCTTCACCGAGTTGTTAAAGCCAG
Source organism: Acanthosepion esculentum (assembly GCA_964036315.1). NCBI lineage: Eukaryota > Metazoa > Mollusca > Cephalopoda > Sepiida > Sepiidae > Acanthosepion > Acanthosepion esculentum. The sequence goes on from OZ038479.1 coordinate 105,265,102, forward strand.
GTCAGAGGAAAGATCAGCCACCAGGCTCTGGTCATCTAGAGTTTTGTAAGTGCACTCATACGCCATTGTATCATCAGCATAGATATTCACAAAAGATCAGAGTATAAGCAGATAATTTATGTAAATTAGAAAGTGAGTTGGATTGAGAAGTGAGCCTTGTGGGATGCCGGCTTTAATTACTTAAGGCCTTAGACATCTGGCTGTTAACAACTACCTTTGTCGACCAAGCTATTAGAAAGTACTAGATGACTGAGAAGACTCTTTCAGTGATTCCATAACTCGAGAGCTTGTGCAGCAACCTTTTGTGCCTCACCTTATCAAAGGCTTTTGAAATAACTAATGTAATCGTCCATGAGGTTTATTTATTGCCTTATTGATTCTATGAGCCGTGACAGTTAAGATATCAGCATTGGACTGAGCCGAGTGAAATACATACTGCTTGTCGCTCAAGAGGTTGTCCCTCTTGAGACACAACTCCATGTTGATTATAAAATCGGTGAAAAAGAGTATTTCACAGTTTTCTGTTAAAATTAATGGTTTATTAAGTTTGGTTCATTAAGTAAAAATGATAGATAATTTTAAAAATGTGTTTTCAACATTAACTTTATGGAGCAACATAGTTAACATTTTCTTCCATTATTTCTGCCATTTTTCAGGCAACTTCATTATTCTATCCTCCCAGAGTAAATTGTCTTTCTTAGCAAAGAACTGCACTGGGTGCTTTTCTCAATTAAAACAATTCTTAATTAATGTATAATATTTAATGAATATAAAGGCGAGTAAAAACGAAGCTATAAGAAACGTTTCCTGGTCATCAAAGTAATATACAATCTAGACTTACTTTGATGGTATATTTTACTTTTACTCTAAACTAATTCTACTCACTTTTCCCTGATTGTTGCTTTCAATTAGTCTAATTGGAAGTAGTACTTTAACAAAAAAATAAATTGTTTCTTTCTCTAAAGGAAGATCATTGTAGAGGACTCACTTCCAATACAACCAGCGGCACAGCATCAGCCTCTTTAGATGTAGACAGGAGATATTTGTGGCTCATTTTGCAATGGTTTCCATTCCAAGTTGCTATAAAGTATTCACTTTTCATCGTTCATCATAATTTGTTTAAAAAAGGAATATTTTTAAATAGGATTTTTCACTGATGTGGAAGCTACACACGGCAGCGACTCACATAACCAAGCGAGAAAAATTATTTTCAGTGCCTGATTTCGATATTTTAGGTATATTGGCCTGGTGTTTTCTTTTCTTTCTTTTTCACAAAGGCTAATTTCTGTGAAAACAAGATTTTCATTGGTCTAAAAGCTCGAGAATTTATTTTCACCTTTTTCTCAGCTCGCCGGTCAATATCTGTGAAGTCAAGGTTTTCATTGGTCTAAAGAAATTTTCACATAGGCTATCGAATTTCTTTCCGTCTTTTTCCTCAGCTCGCCCGAATTTGAAGGGGGTGGTAAAAAGGAGTTATTATTTCGTACTCAATACAATTTGCTCATATATTGCACAAGTGTTTTTTTTTCTGTTTTAGTCACATATTATCCGTTCTTAAAATAAAGAAGGATACATAATATGCTGCAAATGTAACTTATTTTCTGCTATCATCACCGTTTGAATCAATAAGTGAAAATACTAAAAAATAAAAGTAAAAAAATTTGTAAAATGATCACCGATATAGCAGCTGACACAATACAGTCAAAATCGATTATTTGAATTAATTAAAGGAAACTAAACGGCAAATGGTAGGACCAAAACAAAATGAAAATTTTCACCATCAATTTGTATTAACATATTACTTTTTTGCGAAAAGATTTGACAATTTTTCTATCTTGAAATTGTACTACATCATTTTCTTAGTAATTTAATAAAAATACTAGAAATTATTTGGCTACTGAACTTATTCTAAAAATAATAATCACAATATTATATAAAAATTACAATGCATATTTTAAAATGAAAAAGCAAGGTTTAAAATAAAAATATAACAATGGTCATAATAATCAGCATATAGAAAATGCAATCTCTCTCTCTCCCTATCTATCTATCTATCTATCTATCTATCTAGCTCAGCCTGTTCACATCTATCTATCTATCTATCTATCTATCTATCTATCTATCTATCTATCTCAGCCTGTTCATATCTATCTATCTATCTATCTATCTATCTATCTATCTATCTATCTATCTATCTATCTATCTCAGCCTGTTCACATCTATCTATCTATCTATCTGTCTATCTATCTATCTATCTATCTCAGCCTGTTCACATCTATCTATCTATCTATCTATCTATCTATCTATCTATCTATCTATCTATCTCAGCCTGTTCACATCTATCTATCTATCTATCTATCTATCTATCTATCTATCTATCTATCTATCTATCTATCTATCTATCTCAGCTTGTTCATATCTACCTATCTGTCTATCTATGGGCAAGCAGTTATATTAACCCTAGAACACTACCCATGAATTAAAGTTACACCACTACTAATCATGGGTATATCATACCCGATTTTGAAAATATAAAAAAAAAAAATGAAATATAAATCTTTATTTGAAATATTTTACATGCAGGCACTTCAAACTTTGTACTTTGAATTAACATTAATAGGAACTGAAAAACATATTATTTAAGTAAGAAAATCAGGTACTGAAAATTGTAATTAAAAATAGGAAAATTTGCGCTGGGTACTATATACCTATGGTTAGTGTTCTAGGTTTAATATATCACATCATAACTATCTATCTATATATCTGATTATGTGTTTCTGTTGTGGTGGGATCCACCTAATCTGCATAGGTGACTACCAACTATATAAATAGTGGTTGGCACCGGAAGACGAGGGAGGGAATCACGAGATCCAACTAGAGACTCTGATCGACTGCGACTAGTCACACATTCTCCAGGAACGTCTTCCCAGAAATATACAGAAGTACTATATGTACTTATTGTGTACACTTTCTTGTTATAATACATTCTTGTTCCAAGTACATTTTGTGTTGCATTATTATTCCATGCAATAGGCGATATTCAACATTGAGTCAAGACTCAACAGTTTCATACTTTTTACGTCACCAGACGAGTCCAATATCTAGAGTTTCCCCCTTGTCACCCTTTCTATCACAGATATATATTTAAGCTAAAATCAAAATTGGCAATTAATAACTATATAAAAAAAAAACGGTTCTCACTGTGCCCCTTGTAATATATAGATGCAGAAATATATTTTTCTTGTATTTTCACGATATGAGCCTAAAGAAAATCAGTAACCAACGATTTGCAATGCAGAAGAATGTCCTTTTATTTACCTGGGTGTTCATAGATGCATTATTAACTTTAAATCCGCAACATTGGTCAGTGTGCATTGGTTTCGCAAGCCAGTAATAGTGAGCTTATTCCTTTGTTATGCCCAGCAAGTTTGACCGTATTCGAAAGTTCTTATTGTTCAACAAATATGTATTATCGAAAAAATGTTATATGAGCATCAGCTCATATAAAAATTTTCAAAGTGAGACTTATTTTCAGAACGAGGCTCAAAGCGGTAAAAGCTGGAGTACTTTTAAAACTAGCTTTTTTAACTCGATCAAGAAGACGGTCATACGAATTCCAAAGACGATAAACTACATCCGACATCAAGGTCTCTGATCAGGAAGTTTTGAGGAACGTGGAACCACCTCTTAATTGCTGGTGTTCCCAGGTCCACCCTGACCTGGAGTGGCAGCACCTGTTAGGGAACAAGCTATGGGCAAATAGTTAACTCCTAAACTGGGGTCAAAACACTATGAAAATGTAAAAATACGTTTTAATACCAGAAATACATTTTTGTAGAAAATTATTATCAGAAATACATTATTACCAGCAATATATTTTTGAAAAAAAAAAAATATATATATATTAATATATATAGATTTTTGAAGAAAAAATATTAGCAGCAATACATTTTTGGAAAAAATATTACAAGCAATAAAAAATTTTGTCGGCATTAAATTGAGGTTGATATTCCGTAAAACAAACCAAACCATAAAACCAAATTCCAAAGAAAGAGAGAAAGAAAGAGAGGAAGAAGAGAAAACGTCAGAGAAGAAAAAAGAGAGAAAGAAAAAGAGAAAAACAGAAAACGACAGAGAAGAAAAAGAGAGAAAGAAAGAAAGAGAGAAAAAGAGAAAACGACAGAGAAGAAAAAAAGAGAGAAAGAAAAAAGAGAAAACGACAGAGAAGAAAAAAGAGAGAAATAATGATAGAAAGAAAGAGAAAACGACAGAGAACAAAAAAAGAGAGAAAAAGAGAGAAAAAGAGAAAACGACAAAGAAAAAAGAGAAAGAAAAAGAGAAAACGACAGAGAAGAAAAAAGAGAGAAACAATAGAGAAACAAGAGAAAACGACAGAGAAGAAAAAGTGAGAAAGAAAGAAAAAAGTGAAAATGACAGAGAAGGAAAAAGAGAGAAAGAAAAAGAGAAAAAAGAGAAAACGACAGAGAAGAAAAAAAGAGAGAAAGAAAAAGAGAAAAAATAGAAAACGACAGAGAAGAAAAAGAGAAAGAAAGTGAAAAAAAATAGAAAACGATAGAGAAGAAAAAGAGAGAAAGAAAGAGAGAAAAAAGAGAAAACGACAGAGAAGAAAAAGTAAGAAAGAAAGAGAGAAAAAAGAGGAAATGACAGAGAAGAAAAAGTAAGAAAGAAAGAGAGAAAAAAGAGGAAATGACAGAGAAGAAAAAACAGAAAGAAAGAGATGTTATGGAGCTCATCTCTCATGCATTAAAGCACACACAATGTGTAAATTTAAGACCTTGCAATAATGTTCAGCATAGGTCAAATTGCAAGAGTTCAGAACCCACTTATAATTCGTCTTCAGTTAATGACGGCTACATAACGGGGGTAAATCCCCGCTCCTACCCGAGCAGAAATGATTATCGCGTAAATATGACCAAAGACCTTCCCGAGGCAAGATGGCTGCCATCATTCGCGGCAACTCATCTGCTATGATTAACAATTTAATTAATTTAGCTTGAATAACGTCTTAATCAGCCATTTCTATTCTGTGCCTCAGGTTCTAAATTTATTCACTCACTCTTGATTAGATTTATTAAAATAACGAGGTGAAGGAGCATTATGGCCGCCAATGTTGTTGGTTTTAGGAGGCTGCTTAAGAGGAAGTGAAAATCATATGCTGCTTCAGTCTACTAGGTCGGAGATGGACGTCATCCAAATGGCTAAGATTTAATATATGCTTCCTTATGACAGAAATGAAGGCAATAAAATCAGAAACAAGATATTTTCACTAACGTACACGATTATACTTGTGACAACGGACATATCTTCATTCTGTTCACATCTTAGCAAAAATTACCTGAAGACAAAATGCACCGCAAATGGAGGAGAAGAAAAGAGATTTTGAACTTAAACAGGGAACATCTTAAACGTTGACTTTTATGAGCTCTAAAATTTTATAGCATTAAGTGGTGATCCCCAAACCTCGTTTCTCGAATGAAGATTATATCGAATGTTTAGATTCAATAATCATAATGTTTTTCAGTTGTATTCTTGATGCAAGAATTGGACGCAACTCCCATTAAAGGTTGCAGTGCCTTATATTTAGAAACGGCATCTCCTTATCGTTAAAAGTAACATTCCTACGCCAAGAAAATTTAGGATGGGATCTGAAACAACATTCTATCGTATGTACCTTATCCATATTCCAAAGGCGGTATTTTTGTTGGTGTTTACTTCTCTAAGGCTTAAAGCCTTTAGCAGTCTTTCAGGTAGATGGTACACCTCATGTGTCAAATTTTGTGGGTGAGTGGCATTTAGGTGGTGTATACGTGTGGCTTAGTGTAATGGATAACAAATCGGACTAAGAAATTGCAGAGCCGAGTTCGAATTCCAGTCGGGTTCGTTTCACTTACGTGCAAATACTCTTGGGAAAGGTATGAATCCATCTGTTCTTCCCCCTCATCAGATTCTTCAAGCCCTGTTTCCCGATTATTTACCTTAGAATATTCAGCTGTCTCTTCCTGATGTTAGGTTGGTATAAATAACTATAATAATCCCCAGCAATCACATTTTTGTTATTTCAAGTCTCTGTGAGGAGACTGTCTAGCATATAGGAGGACTGATATTGCACAACATTTAAGTGACTTTGTCTGTGTTTCTAATGAAATTTTCCTGTATCTTAATACTTTGCTTAGCTTTTGGGAGGATCTTTCGCTTTCCTAATGCATCTTTGGATTTCAGTGTCGCACTTTAAACTTAAATTTTTGTACTTGTTTGATTTTGGTATCTCCAATAATATTACATTATTTACATTATTCGGACTATTGTCCTCATCTTTGTCGCCATATTTATTACATCTGTTATTTATTACGTTTCGGCCGTTGTACGCTCCGGCCTTCTTTAGGTGGTTGGAATGTCACTGGGGTAGACTCTTCATGCCATGTTTAATGGATGTCAGTTATCAGTTATCTCCTGTTCATTTTTCCCTCTGAAAGTTCTCCACTGCCTTAACCGGGTATTGAACTCACACTCTTTAGGTCCTGTCACTGGATCTAACCAACGCCTTGGGTCATGTCACTGGATCTAACCAACGTTTTTATCCACTGTGTCATGTGTCCTTGAGGACATCTGTGTATGAATTTCTGGGTATTATAAACCTAATGTCTTCAGCAACCATTTTTACCAATGCTCATATTGCAATTTTTTTCTATCATCATAGCAGTTTTTACCAGAGTTCATATTGCAACTTTGTTGTTATCATCGATTTTCTCTGGCACTCCCTATTACTGGTTCCCATATTGTATTCATTTCTATGTTCGGTCGGCTCAGGAGATTTTTGTGGCCTAGCATATGTGCGGATTCCTTAAGTTTAAGAAGGCCGGAGCGTACAGCGGCCGAAACGTTGTAATAAATATGGTGACAAAGATGAGGAAAATAGTCCGAATAATATAAATAATGTACATAATACCTCATCTCAGAAATATAGACCAATAATATTAGTCGTCTAAATTTACAGCATTTGGTAACTTTTATTTTGTAATGTCTATAGAAAATAACTATAATGTCTATAGCTTCCTTGTAGTTGTGTCTGTCTGTCCTACTTCATCTGTCGCAGTCGAAAGCATAGAGTCCACAACATTGTATTGGAGTTCATTGGGAACTCCATAATCGTTTCCATTACTGTATAGTATGTATCTTGCAATGGGTTTACATATGGGTTGAATAGCAGTAAAGACTGGGCCAGTCTACTGCAAAAAGAAACGGCGGGAAAATCTTCTCATCAGTGATGAATCAAAAAAGACCGTAACGCCCAAGCGTGTATCACGGATGGCACTTGATTTGACTTGATGGAAACATAAACAAAAAAGAAATGAAATTAAATCGGTAAGTGTCCTCTTTCCTTCGTGCGCATGCCTAATTTTAGATTTTTAGAAGGAACTGGAAACCCAATTTAAAACAGGAAAAAAGGGATAAACCTCTACTCCTCTTAAAAGTACTGGGGATGAGTGTAAATCCGCCGATAGGCAAAGCTTATCTACTCATAGCGAGGAATAGTGTTATGGTCCAAGTTCCTTGTACCACGGTGATGGTCCAAGGTAGAACCAATGAAGAATAACTCGAACACAGGTATGGAATACCACAGATATATTACAAACAGAAATATGTACAAAGAAGTAGAAGTATTAGTAATGACTATCAGATTTGGTTAGAGTGAACTATGTTGTCTCGACAAGTATCACTATTCCAATGTTCTTACAATAATTCTCTCTGCTCCCTCTTGGGGCGCAATATTTATAATGTCCAGAATAGTCCATTATTATTATGGGTAAGTTCCCATAACAAATAGGAGACTGGGTCCTATAGCCTTGGGTGGCAACCAGTCTATCACAAAGAAATGGCAGCCTACTGCGAGAAAACCTACTGCTTAGTCAGTCATGGATTGAAAGAGACATGATTGCCCAAGTGCATATCACGTATCACACTTAACTGACTGACTATTTACAACTATATACTATGATTCTATATTTGAAAAAAGTATGTTTAGGGAAACGTTAATATTCAACTGATAATTCAACCAAAACTATATATATCCTTTTCACACTCCTCCCTTGTCTTTTGAACAGGAGTAGAGATTTATCTCTTGTTTGCTATTTAGGATTGGGTTTCTGTTTCCTTCTAAAATCTACTTCATCTCTATACTTCTAAAATCTCGACTTAAACTATGAAATTTTATTTACTATTTATTCAATTATTTTCCCCCTATAGGAGTAGATAGGATTGTCTATCATCCAGTTCACACTTCATCCTTGTCTTTTGAACAGGAGTAGAGGTTTATCCGTTGTCTCCTGTTTAGGATTTGGTTTGCAGTTCCTTCTAATGTCTTTTCATTCTTTTTTACTCTCAGAAGCCCCTTCTTTGGAATGATTTGATTTTAAATTTATAATTTAATCATAATCATATATATATATATATATATATATATATATATATATATATATATATATATATATATATATATATATATATATATGCATTCTGTGATCATCAGAGGAATTGTCTGTCAATCAGAAGTGTTTCAATGTTAGTCCTGTGCTGTTTTATTTATGTTAATATTATTTTGATCTATAATCAAAATTTAGTCACTTATAATCGTATATATTTCCTTCTGGGATCATCAGAAGACTAGTGTGTCAAACAAGAATGTTTAGGTGTTACTAATAGTACCTGTAAACCAACTATTGGAGAGTAGGATGCAGAGTGAAATATAAAACAGGAAATAAGCGATAAACCTCTACTTCTGTTAAAAGTACCATCTACTCTATCGAGGAATAACAGGACAGACTTATTCCTATAGCCTTGAGTGGCAACTAGTCTGTCGAAAAAAGAAATGGCAAACCTACTGTGAGAAGGCCTTCTGCCTAGTCAGTTATGAATTGAAAAGGACATGATTGCTCAAGTGTACATCACGTAGCACACTTTACTGAATATTTACAGCTGATTATATAATTTGACAAATTATATTTGGGGTAACTTTAATATTCAACTAATAATTCACCCAAAATAATACATGTTCTTTTCACACTCCTCCCTACGGCTTTTGAACAGGAGTAGAGCTTTATCCCTTGTTTTTTTGTTGTTGTTTAGGATTGGGTTTCTGCTTCCTTCTAAACATCTACTTCATCTCTATACTTCTAAAATCTCTACTTAAACTTTGAAATTTTATTTACTATTTTTTTTGCTATAGGAGTAGATAGGATCTCCTATGATCCGGTTCAAACTAACTCCTGGGTTTTTTAACAGGAGTAGAGGTTTATCCTTTGTTTCCTGTTTGGGATTCGTGCGCATGTATAGCTATAGACTTTAGAAGGAACTGGAAACCCTATCTAAAACAGGAAAGATGCAATAAACCTCTACTCCTGTTGAAAGTACCGGGAAGGAGTGTGAAACGGGCGATAGGCGAACCTATCTATTCATATCGAGGAAAAAAATCCATTACAAAATAAACAGTAAATAAAGTTTCAAAGTGTAGTGATTTAGGCAAAATGAACTTGTCCTATTTTACATAGAGTCGGTCGACTAATAAGTCAGTCATCACAGGGGGGAAAAAAACTTCTACGTCACAACAATATGGCGTCTCTGCTGATAGAATCTTTAACACCGTTGGAGGAGCCAGACTTTGTGGAAACATGGATTCGTCATTTTGCTTCCCAAGCGCGGGCCAAGAAGTTAAAAAACCACAAAGTTGCAGAAGGCTAGAACGAGATTACAGATCTCTTTTTGGCTTCGGCAGGATGTGAGGCCATCAGAATGATCTGTCATAGCGTATCCCAGAGAATTGGAGGATTTTACCTTTTCACAAATTTCGGACAAAAAGAGGTATTCGCGGAGTTACGAAATATAGAACAACGAATTTAAATGCACTAAGTGCTAGAATGCAGCATTTGAAAATTTAAAGAAAGACCTTATAAAAAAAACCGTTGTAAAATATTTTGACCCTAAAAAGGAAACGACTTTAACTACGGACTCAAGTGAGCGTAAGTATCAGCGATTTTGTCTCAAGAAGGTCATTCTATCTAGAAGGCCAACATCAGCCGGAAATACTGAAAAAGAAGCGTTAGCTATAGTATGGAGTACAGATAGAGCTCGCCAATTTTTATTAGGCAGGAATGTTCTTTTTAAATCAGACCATAACTCTTTAGAGTTTATTTTTAACCCTAAGAAGGACTAAAGTTTTAATAACGAAACATTAGAAATATCAGATAATTCAGAAGATAAACTATTACACTGGATTGAAACAGATGTATTACGCTTAGATCAGGAGTGTCCAAACTGTTTTCAAAGACGGCCAGATTTGATGAGGTGAAAAGGCGTGAGTGCCAACCATTCTGCTTATCATTCCCTGAACAATTAAAATTAAATGCAAATGAACTATCTTATGGAAATTTTATTGTAAATGGCATATTTTCATTTCTTCACATGGATAACAAACAAATTGCTGTAGCATACCTACTGACGATAATGGGTATGCCCCCATTCACATAAATACTGTAGTAAATACTGTATGTTGGTCTGAAGTTGGAGATTCATTGTAGAATTCAATTGGCTCACATCTAGCAGCCGACTATTTCTACCGCTGGCGAATCTTATATGTGTTGTTCTTGTTTTAAGTATTATCGTTCATTACCAACCTTAGTGCGATTATTTTATTCAGTAACTTTCCATGGGTTACAACACTAATTTAAACAGGTCTTAACAAAATCACCCAGTCTGTTATATGCGAATCCCATGTAGAAGGAAAATATGTCTGAGAAAAAATAAAAACTTCCAGAAAGCTATAATATATCTCAGGTTAATCTTAAATATTACATGTTATGGATAATTAATGTTGTCTGTCGACTTTTAAGTTAAACACATATGAATAGGAACATAACACCAACATTCATCTTATTAAGAAGTAGAAAACAAAGTGAGACACAAGTTCAAATGTCCAAATACATTTATAACTGATTTTGACCAAAACAAAACAAATTTAATTCCCTAAGATTTTAGAATTTATTCATCTTAGATGACCAAAACAAATAACTTGCTTGCACTAATGTAAATGGTAATACAGGGATCTGGACTACAGTATGTAGGCAGTGGTCTGGTTCAAAGGCAGCGATTTTAGAAATTGGCTGAAAAAGGCCAATGTCAGGGTCACACCGCCAGAGAGCGGCCATACAGTGCTGCTACCATCTTTTGGTAAAACACGAAATTGCATTTTTTAGGTGTGTACTTTACATACTCTGATTGACAATACTGGCGAATCAGAAGTGATACATTCTATGACAGAATATGGTGAGGGGCATATAAAATTTGACCGCGAGCCGTAATTGGCCCTCAGACAGAACTTTGGACATGCCTGCCTTAGATCGTCTTGCATTTGAAAACTTACACGATCCGGTATTATGCAAGGTTGCATGTAAAATAAAGAGAAACAAATGGAGTGATTGTTCTAGGGCGGAAAGACCTTATAAAGAGATAAGGCACAGGTTAACTATAGCGAATGGCCTTCCATGCAATGGAGATATTTTAATACCACCAGAAAGATTACGGAAAGGTGTAGCAAAAAGTGTACACTTGATGCTCATTGTAGAATAACAGCCACACAGAGACGATTAAAATTGGAAGCATGGTGGCCTCGGTAAATTCGCGAGATGTAGATAAATACGTACAAAAATGGTAAAAAAAGTAGGGAAATAAAAAAAAAAACATTCATGGCCTAAAAAAAAAAGAGTCATGGGCCCGCGTTGATATGTATTATGCGCCTGTTAAAGGGTTAAAACTATTTTTAAGTTTTGTCTCTGGGTGACCTAAAGTGGTTAGAATTCGGTATATGAAGGCAGCCACAATAAAACGAATACTACGAGAAATATTTTCTAGAAATGGGGTGCCAAAAAGTTAGTCGCTGACAATATACCAGAATTTTGTGATGAAAATTTGTGTTAGTGGTTAAAACAAATTGGATGTTTCCCTTATAGAACACCACTATACCACCAGCAATCAAATGAAATTGCAGAAAGGATGCAGGCGGTGAAAATGGGCTTGAAGTTATATTTCCCCATCTAGAGACACTGTTATGATCCAAAATGATGAAGATACTTCATCATTGTAAAAACAACCTTTCCACCAGTGATGAATGATGATAAGAATATGTCATCATCATGGAAAGAAAGATAAAAAAATTCATCATCTAAAATGGCCACCAGTGATGATATATGATGATAATATTTCATCATTCTAAAATCTGAAACTTCATCATTATAAAAACGACCGTCCCACCACAGGCGAAGTCAGTAGAGAAACGTTAGTAGAGTAGCAGTAGTAATAAGAACTACACAGACGTATCTTCTTCGCTTCGTAAAAATCCACAGTTAACGGTCTCAAACGCGACCCTTAACAACGAAATTCTCGGAACAAGCAAAAACAAATAAGCACAAACCTTTAAAGAAAAGAGAGACAATAACACTGAGAACATTTTTAACACAAACAATACCAATATTGTAAGTGGCATCATGGAAAGAAAAATATACATTCTTGTCATTAATTTCAACACGTGTCTCAAGGTTTCATTGTTGTTTTTTTTTTTTATTGATGTACATTTTATTCATTTCATTTTCAGTATAAAAAATAAAGAAAAGGAATCCTCTATCAACTTCAAATTCATATAACAATGGGGTAACTTATATTAACAACCACTTCAACATTCCATCCCATGACAGTGGTGACCACGACGCCTCTTCTCTTGTGACCCAGAATGCTGATGATAGTTAATGGTTTTAAAAACAACTTTTCCACCAGTGATGAATGAGGATAAGGATATTGCATCACCCTGAAAAGAAAGACCAAATATTTCATCATTCTAAAAACAACGCCATAGACAGTTACCTGCCGAGAGTAGTACTGGGTTATAGATCTATGCCACATGCTGGTAGAATGCAAAGTTCCTCTGCACTGATGAGAAGACAAATTAGATCGCCTGTAACAATGTCCTATTCAACAGATGAAGAAAAAAAAATATGGTGCAAAAAAGACAGAGAATCAAATCATGGAAAAATAGCTTTTATTGCACAAAAGGGATATAATGTGTCGACATAGAACTGACGGCGAAGAAGTCAAGATGGAAGAAGAGGAGGAACCTGAAAGGAAGGAGATCATGAGTGATTCTGATGGATAAAGTGAACATGGTAGTAAAGAAACTATGGAGGATAGTTCGCATGAATCAGACATGGAGTTGGACGATCAGAATGAAGATGAGCCCAGACCTAGATCCCCAGTAAAAAGAACCAGAGAGAGAGAGAGAGAGAGAGAGAGAGAGAGAGAGAGAGAGTGAGAGAGAGAGAGAGAGAGCCATTGTTCGGGGAAGTCACAAATCAAGGAAGGGTATAAAACCGGGATGTGTAATGACATAGGGAAAATGAACTTGCCCTATTTTGTATAGAGTCAAGCGACTACTAATAAGTCAGTCGTTACACGGCAAATGGGGAAAAACTTATACGTCACAGACTAGAAGACATCACAACACAGAATCCAGGCAAAAGCGTTAGAAGTATAGGGTGTAAAGAAACCGGAAACCCCATCCTAAACAGGAAACACGTGATAAAACTCTACTCCTGTTCAAAAGACCAGGGATGACCTATCTCCTCCTTGTTAAGGAGGACAGATTCTCATTGATAATAATAGTTTTATTTCTTCCAGGCTAATCTTCATAACGGATTAATTCAGTGTTCAGTGAACTTTGAAATGTCAGCAACTGTCGTCGTGATCGGCCATAGTCTTACTTGAACAGTTCGACTGAAGTGAGTCCAGTTCTCTTGTGTCACTGTGCTATATGTCTTACACGTCGAAAAAGAATTTGATAAAATGCGACGCGAAAGCCTATTTGAACTACCAGGCACGCTCAACTTATATGGAAAAGATATTAGGAGATTTTTTAATATTTACTGGGAACCGCTCGATAGGAAATGAATTAAGCAAGTACAAAGTGAAAGTTTTGGATCCGATCGACGATGGTGGAAGGTTACTAGATTGGTCTTTGGGGTAATGAATATGAACAAACAGTTTTTCCACACTGAGAGATCAACTGCTAAGCTCTGGTCATCGAGGGATTTGGCGGTGTACCCATATAACGAGGTGGGGGAAGAATGCCTTTTCTCACCGGGTTTATTTAATCTATAGAGGGGAGACAGTCCTAAGGGAACTATCTACCAGTATTTAATATCGGCAGCCATAATTTTAATATAAGATACGCAGATTACATTGCTGATGACGGGATAGAAAGGAAAACTCCGAGTGAAGGCAGATAAAACGAAAGCAATAAGAAAAAACCCAACAATTAACTATAAGAAGATAGAATGTATGCTCATCAGTAAAAGAGATGCCCAGAAGTACTTAAAAGAACTCCTATAAAATGCAGTAAAGGAAAGCAAGAAGAAGGGACTAACCATTAAATATAAGAAGAGACAATGTATGGTCATCAGTAACATAAGCAACAATATTATGGACAGAACACGTATGCAAGGAAGATGTTCTAGAGCTTCTTAACCACGGGAAGAAAAAGCTTAACCAAGATTGATCCAGGGTGTAAAAAGACCTCAAAGCATAAAAAAAGATCGTACCGCGGCCCAGATGACTAGGATTCAAAGTGTAGTATCTGTTCCATCAGCCGACCGCCGGCTCATGTCTCTAGCCATCAAATGCAGTTCAGTACCAGTCAGTCTTCGGGCGCTGCTCCAGCCATCTCCAGTAGACCGCCGCTCCAGCCATCCTCGCCAGCAGCGTGGTTAAGCAATAAACTGCTCTTTTCAAGACCTCTCTTCTTTTCTCTTTGTGCGATGTCCTTTCATGATGTAGGCGATCATGGCTCTCCGCCTTCCTCTATCTCTTGCAGCTCTCAAGCTCATTTCCTCTGCTTCCTCTCCCAGACCACGTTTTGTCATCCACCTGCTCAAGCTCGTCAGGTATGTCACGCGCTGCTTTCCCTTGTCTCTCTTTCCCTCTATTTGACCCGTGAGTATCAGATTCTCCAGGCCCTCCTTCCTCGTTACGTGTCCCAGAAACTTCAGCTGCCTCTTCCTGGTGTTCAGTATAAGCTTCCTCCTTGTTTGCATCCTCTCCAGGACCTCATCATTACTCACACGCTCGGTCCACGAAATCCTCAGCATCCTTCTTTAGAAAAGCGTCTCTGTCGCCTCGAGTTTCTTCTTCATCTTTGAGGAAATTGTCCAGTATTCGCTGCCGTAAAGAAGAACAGATGTCAGGTAACAGCTCAGTATCCTTTTCTTTGTTACCAAAGAAAACAACCTGTATCGAAATACTCTGCCCAGCTTTTGGAATGCGTCCTTGGCCATCCTAATACGTCTACGGATCTCAGTGTCGCATTTACGAAATCATAACGAACTCTCGTCAGCGACTACATATCTGTCCTTTTCAGAAAAACGTTCTTCTTACTCTCTACATGAACATGCAGAAATATTGTTTGGCCTAATGCACTGTAAGCTTATTTTTGCTGATATATTTTCGTTAACAAAAATAAACCTGGCAATATATATATATATATATATATATATATATATATATATATATATATTGAGTCTTTGTTTTGTTTGTTGTAGTCTTTCATCATTTAATATCTGTTTGTGGGCAGATATACCACCCGCAATAATATATTAGTGATATATGCGATAGATTGTGGCTGAAATATTTAAAAGGACTGTCGCCTGTATTAATGAAACGGCATTTGACCAACTTTTGTACAACTATAATTCGAACGTGTTCAGTCAGCTTTATTTTTCCCAGCATTCCACTGTCCTTATCGCCTGATGCTAGCATTTAACGCATCCCCGCCATTTTAAGTTTCACTGTCCTCACTTCTCGTATGTATTAAGTTTTCATTATCTCAAAGGACGCCTTCTCTTTCTTTCCAATTATTTGTCATCATCGTGAGCTGTCAACTGATATGAACGGCAAGGCCGAAGCCGGCACTTGTACGGCTCGAGCTGATGGTGTTTTGTTACGAGAAAGCGGACTCGGATTTCCTTGTAAGTTAGATAGTTCAGTTGGCTCAACAAATTTTCTCTTTGCTCTTCGCTCGTATAAACTTTATACGGCTATCTGTGGTCTGTTTAAAAGTTTCACACACGCCATATACGTGACACATGCGCATACAAACGCAGATGTGTTTTATGTCTCCATATTGATGAACTAAGATTTTGAATTGCAAAGACAAGAATCTGGGCTCATTAATATAAAAAAAAAATGTAATATACCGCATAGGTCTGTCAATTCAGCACGCAAAAAGCATGTATTTGTATATATACATAAATATATAATTATAAATATTATTTATAATAGTGATTTATTTAGAGTAGGTGTGGCACTATGCTGCAATTAAAACTAAGCCTAGTTTAGATGCGGCACAAGCTCGCAGGTATGAAACACCTAGTAAGTATCGACCTCATTAATAAATCATAATATAGTTTGCTATCCATGAAACCCCGCCGAAGTAATAGTTCTGCATATATATATATATATATATATATATATTTTTTTTTTTTTTTCACGCCGTCACATGATAAAAATCTTCGCCATGCACGTGATAAAATCATCGCGTCTTTTGAAATTAAAAGGATTTTAACGTTTATTTAGTTTGTAAAAAATGTAGCAACATGATTACGCTACAAGACAATTGGCAAATGTTTTTAAAAAATTTTGACTAAAAAAAAGTTTGACCCTGAAGATGAACAATGATGTTCGAAAGTACTAGGTTATCGTACGGACAATATTTATTTCGATATCATTTTCAAATAAAAAGTCTCATTAGAAAATATGAGAAAATTCAAAAGAAAATATGCAGGACGATGTTGCCTTTAACATTCAACACAACATGTTTAAAAGAAAAGTTGTAGCCAAATTACACACACACACACACACACACACACACACACACACACACACATACATACATATATATATATATATATATATATATATATATATATATATATATATATATATATATATATAAATATACTAAAAAGATACTGACGAGTGCAAAACTGCAGAATACAATTAAAGACCCTCAGGTGAAAAAATGCAACCGACAACTTTGCGGTGTATGCAACTACCTATTAGGAGGCCATGAATTTCAGTTCAAAGACGGATCAAAATTAAAAATGAAAAAAGATTTCTTGTCCGACTGAGAGAATCTAATATACATAATTACATGCAAAGGTTGTCATGAGCATTACATTGGCCAAACCGGCCAGTTGCTCTGGCAAATTCAAATGACAGTTCATCGCCAACAAATTAGGAAAACCAGAACACCAGAAAAATCCCCCTCAGCTAACATATACAGGAATCTCCACCGCTCCAGCCATCCTCGCCAGCAGCGACGTTATGCAATAAACTGCTCTTTTCAAGACCTTTTCTTTTTATGTGCGATGTCCTTTCAGGACGTAGGCGATCATGGCTCTCCACCTCCCTCTATCCCTTGCAGCTCTCAGCAAGCTCCTTTCCTTTGCTTCCTCCCCCAGACCACGTTCTATCATCCACCTGCTCAAGCTCGTCAGGTATGTCACGGGCTGCTTTCCCTTATCTCTCTTTCCCTCTATTCGACCCGTGAGTATCAGATTCTACAGGCCTTCTTTCCTCATTATGTATCCCAGAAACTTCAGCTGTCTCTTTCTGATGTTAAGTATAAGCCTTCTCCTTGTTTGTAACCTCTTTAAGATCTCATCGATGCTCACACGCTCGATCCATGACACCCTTAGCATCCTTCTGTAGAACCACATCTCCGTCGCCTCGAGTCTCTTCCTCATCCTTGAGGAAATCGTTCAGCATTCGCTGCCGTAAAGAAGGACAGATATCACGTAGCAGCTCACTATTGTTTCCTTTGTTACCAAAGATATCCTCCTGTCTAGCAATACTCTACTCAGCTTTCGAAATGTGTCCTTGGCCATCCCAATACGTCGACGGATCTCAGTGTCGCACTTACCGTCTTCTGTCAAAACGCTTCCTATATATTTAAACTTCTGCTTGATTCTAGTGTTCCTGGCCTGAAAATCGCATTTCGGGCTCTTTCTCTTGCTGATGACAATGCATTCTGCCTTCTTGTCGTTTATGCTTAGTCCTTTCTCCTCTCTCTCCGTCGCTACTTTCTGTAGGAGATTTTGTAATTTTTCTTCCGTGTCTGCCTACTGTGTCATCTGCGTATCTCATGTTGTTAATGTTGTGTCCGCCAATGCTAAATCCCGGTAGGGTTTCTAATTCCCTCAGAATTGCCTCGCTGTATAGGTTGAACAGGTCGGGTTAGAAGACGCATCCTTGCCTTACGCCCCTTTCCATATTTGTATATTCACTGAACTCGTTCCCTATGCGTATGCATGATGTTTGCTGCCAGTATAGGTTTTTGATTATTCTGATATCCCTCCCGAATATATCAAGGTTGCTAAGCACTTCCAACAGATCCTTGTGGCCTACTTTGTCGAAGGCCTTTGCGTAGTCTATGAAATATAGGTACACGTCCTTCTGCAACTGTATCGCTCTTTCTGATAACGTTCTGAGCTGAATATCGCGTCCCTTGTTCTGGTGTCTTTAGCGAACCCGCACTGTTCTTGTCATATCTATGGCCTGATTCTGCTGCGCGCTCTATTCAACAGAATACGGATGATGGCGTTTTGTCATGTGGCTCATCAGGCTTATTGTTCGGTGGAGTTCGCATTCGTTTGCGCCTGGTTTCTTAGGCATCGGGGTACAAGATCTGCTAAATTTTAATGTCTTCCCATTCTACCAGTGCGACTCTAGAACCACATTTAACTTGCTTCAAGTAGACTTGAGTGCTGCTTCCTTTAAACAAAATAAAACAACCCTCTCGTCACTCGGCCATAATGCTCCATCTTTTCCCCACTTCCAATGAACAGAAATATACAGTGCGTCATCCCCTTGGGGCTTGGAGACATAGCCAAGCGAATTCTTTTTTTTATGTGCCATGTCCCCTCGGGATGTACGCGATCGTGGCTCTCCACAATTTCTTGTCTCTTGTACCTCTTAATAAACTTTGTCTTTCTCTTATTTCTCCTAAACCCTGTTCCGCCATCCATTTACTCAAACTCAGTATGTTACACGTTGTTTTCCTCTATCCATCTTGTCCTCTGTCTGTCCTGTGAGTACCAGATTTTCCAGGCCCACCTTCCTCATTTTATGTCCCAAAACCTCAACTGTCCCTTCCTGATGTTTAGTATAAGTTTCCTTTTTGTTTCCATTCTCGCCAAAACTTCGATCTACGGTAACCTCAGCATCCTTCTCTAGAACCACATTTCTGTTGCTTCAAGTCTCCTCTTCATCTTTGAGGAGATCGTCCAGCGCTCACTACCAATGGATTTATTTTTAATCCACGATTTTTATTACTCCAAGCGCTAATTCAAATAGAGGATTCATTAATTCTTTAGAAATTGTTGTTTTGTTTCGACCTTTCGAAAACGATTAATCCGAACGAGGAAATGTGTTTTTCTTGAAAGTGAAAATAAAAAAAAACTTGCTGGACTGTTTAAAGCTCTCTGTGACCGAGAGGTTTAAGGCACACGAGATGAAACGATGGTTTCTTCTGCAAAGAGGGATGACGGTTCGGAGAGCACATTTTCTTTATTAAGATTTCTCGAGTACACAGGCGGATAAAAATAAAATCGGGGTGTCTATTTCAAATACAGATATCCACTAAAACAACGTTTGAAGTAATATGACGGGTGTAACAGCAAAATTGTCCAATTCTAAGATTAAATTTTGAACTGTTGTATCTTAGAAATGATTAAAGATATCTTACTGGAATTCTCCGATTTTTTTTATAACACTATTGGATTCTACTTTGAGCAATAAGAATGTACAATTACTCTCGAAACTTAAAAGAATAATCGTGATGACATCGATCATAAACGAAAATGACATGTTAATTATTAATTAATCATAGCTAAGGATCGAAAACTCATGAAGGTTTGACATTACGTTCAATATATATATATATATATATATATATATATATATATATATATATATATATATATATATAATTCTAGGTTCATTTTCCAACTTATTCCAGATAATCTTCGCCCGCTCCAACTTTCTAACTTTCTGTCCTGGAGTAACAAGTTGCCTCACAGGTTTCACTTCTCTTTGGACTGTCATAGCTGAAAGTCCTCTCTCACATGCCAAACGTCTAATGGTTTGAGTTGGATTATTTTCTAATTGATTTCTTTATCTTTAAGTTGAAATGATGATCACTCTTCCTGTTGTGACTTCCTGATCCAGGCTTCTCTCTAATGTTCACTCATTTTTAAACTTATTCACCGTTCTCATGATGGTTATTGAATGGACTTTGAAGATAGAAGCCAGAGTCTGAATGTTGGTACCATTACTGAAGGCCTGAATGATTTTTTTCCTCTCACCATCACTCACTTGGGAAAACATAATAGAACTGATACAAAACGATTTCTGTTCTCTTTCGAGATGAATAACTCAAAGTTTTTTTCAAAATTTTTCACGACAAATGGTGTCAAGATGGCTAAACGTCTTATCTGAAAACACGGAAAAAAGAAATTCTATTAGTGCTATGGTCCAAGTTCCTTGTACCACGGTGATGGTCCAAGGTAGAACCAATGAAGAATAACTTGAACACAGGTATGGAATAACACAGATATATTACAAACAGTAAGTTCCCATAACAATTAGTTTAGTGTTTTTTTTTTAGATATTAAACATTTTGTCGGATGGACAATTATGCTGTTACACGATTTGGACAATTTTGACGTTACACCCGGTATATATATATATATATATATATATATATATATATATATATATATATATATATATAAGCAAATATGTGGATGTAGATCCGACGGTATGATGAAAATGTGCAAAAGACAAAGCAAAATCCGAATATGTAAGTTTACTGTTTTTATTTTTTTTTGTTTTGCTGTCAACGTCAGGCGTTTCGGTCTAATAGACCATATTCAGGACATGGTTATTAGAGACATGTCCTGAAGATGGTCTATTAGACCAAAACGTCCGACGTTGACAGCAAAACAAAAACAAAATAAAAACAGTAAACTTACATATTCGGATTTTGCTTTATCTTTTCCACATTTTCATCATATATATATATATATATATATATATATATATATATATATATATATGTATATATTGACCACTAATATTATCTATCTATCTATCTATCTATATATATATATATATATATATATATATATATATATATATATATATATATATATATATATATTGACCACTGAGAGGGCGTATCAGAGTCCCATCAGCTCTGATGGGGTCGACTTGGTGAGGTCAGTATGATGTTTGAAAGACCCGAAACTGCCCAATGATCCAATTCAGAACATCACTGACGACGCCCTCTAGCGCTAAAGAGCGTATATTCAAAATATCTATCTATATATATATATTGACCACTAATATATCTATCTATATATATATATATATATATTGACCACTAATATTATCTATCTATCTATCTATCTATCTATCTATCTATCTATCTATATATATATATATATATATATATATATATATATATATATATATATTCCCAAGAGGATAGAATCCAGGTAGAACTCAGTGTCCAGGACAGAGTAATAATACAATGAAAAAGCTAAAACACTAATATTTCATGGTTATAATTTATTACATTGGAATTGTAACCACGATTACATTGTAATAAATTATAACCATGGAATATTAGTGTTTGAGCTATTTTTAATATTTTATTATTATTATTATTATTATTATTATTATTATTATTATTATTATTATTATTATCATATATAGTAGACTTGTGGGAAAATGTAATAAAACCGATAAATAAAATAATGATAATGAATAATAAAAAAGAAAAAGAAATACATTTTCCCATTATGCTAAGCGTAAAGGAACCGGAAATATGATTAACCCACTTGCTTTCGAAAAACGTCGTTAGGTGGCGTTGTTGAAGCCTATAAAAGCAAACATTTCCTGCCTCACTCCCTTTCTCGTCTTTGGATGTGAACCACGTGATAATTACATTCACACTGGGAAATATTAATTTCCCCGGTCCACTGTCGACTGAACTCTCCTCCCACTTTCCAGCGTATGGCACTCTCGCGTATCTTCCAAAAGCCTCAACCTATCTCTTTGTTTGTTCCAACTCAGTGCAAGGCTGAACTGAGCGCGACCATAGTAACGATGCTTATGCAGACTTAACCTAACGTCTGGCGCCAGAAAAAGAAAACGGGCATTCCATAAACATGTTTAAATCTCCCAGTGATAAAGTAACTAGAATCTTTCTTTTGGTTGTTCCAACTCTGCGCAAGGCGGACTTGAGCTCGACCATGAATACGATAGTACCCAAACTTCTGGACCAGAAAGAAAACGAATATAAAGAAGAGATATTGCGAACTTTATTCCACTACAATAATCATTTAGTCCGTATTAGAATCTAAGTTTTTGTATGCTTCTATCTTAATTGTTTACATACTGAACACGCACCTTCCCCTAAAATACACACAAACACTCAACCTTGTTAACCTTCCAGAGACTTTATCTTCGATTTCAGCTTATGGGGGCATAAAAGTTCAGATCTGAAGACGAAACCCCCAGATTACTTACCCAGATTGTTTGGTTACAGCGCTGAAGGATTGTGTAGCACCAGCCGTGTTTTGGCGAAGAACTGATAACAGAGATACAGTGTACATTGAAGTTTCCAAGCAGCTCTTGTAGGGTTTGAATTCAGTTTTCCTTTTACAAGACTGGCTGTCTCCTGAAGTCAAGATATCGCAGTCTGCTCTGCTATTTAATTCATAGAAGGGGGATCTTTTTAAGTGAAGTGGGCGAAAAAGAATCGATCTAGATTCGAACCTGGCTCGGCGATTTAACTTTTCAATGTGGGTGGTTGAACAGTTCTGTGCCTTGCCCAGAATCTCTTCTGACGAATATTCTTATCTGTCTATATTTCTGAGATGAGGTATTATGTACACTATTTACATTATTCGGACTATCATCCTCATCTTTGTTACCATATTTATCACAAAGTTTCGGCCTTTTTACGTTCCAGCCTTCTTCGGGTGGTTGGAATGTCGAACTGAACCCTTTATTTCGTTTTCTGGGGTAGACTGTTCTAGTTCCACGTGCCATGTCTAATTGATGTCAGTTATCAGTTATCTCCTGTGAATTCCCCTCTCCAAGTTCTCAAGGACACATAGCACAGTGGATAAAGGCGATGAAGAACTTGGAGAGGGGAATTAAGGGCACATGGCACAGTGGATAAAGGCGTTAGTTAGATCCAGTGACAGGACCCAAAGAGTGTGAGTTCAATACCTGGTTAAGGCAGTGGAGAGGGAATTAAGCAGGAGATAACTGATAACTGACATCCATTAGTCATGGCACGTGGAACTAGAAAAGTCTACCCCAGCGAGCGAAATAAAGGGTTTAGTTCGATATTCCAACTACCTAAAGAAGGCCGGAGCGTACCACGGCCGAAATGTGATCAAAATGGCAACCAATATGAGGACGATATTCCGAACAATGTAAATAGTGAAGATTCTTGTGTTTAATCATTTGATCAGATTTTGTGAAATGTTTCAGGCCGAGAACCTTTCAGCACCCCCTCATATATTAAGACAGGGGAAAAGGCGTTGATAGTTACAAATGTGTACTCATGTATTTGTATAATTATAATTGTTCACACACGCATACGCGCAGACAAATTTATTTACTTAGGTTCAATACAGTCTGACACAAGGCCATACATTTATGTACATAGCCAATACATTTTCAGACTTCCAGGCTTACCAGAGTGCCAAGAGCAGCCTGTGTATGTTTGCATTAATTTATTGTATTCATAGTAAGTTGAGTAAATACTTTCGATATGAGTATTTAAATGCATGAATGAGAAAGCTATGCGTTATTCTAGTAGACATGCGCGTGCGCACAGACGCGCGTGCGCACTTTGTCCACTCGGAAATAGCGGCAGGAATAAAATAAAAAAAAGAAAAAGAGTTCTACAGTTACAGATGAAACGAGAAATGTAAACTGAGATTCGTCCCTCAACTTCTATTTGCTCGTGTCCAGATTGACCTCACGCTTTCTTGGTCTCGACTAACTGCCCAGCACCAAGCACCACCTGTCCCAACCCTGCCACACCGATCCCCAGCTTCGTTCAGCCTCTCACTCATTCGCGGCCATTTCGCTCTTAACGTCGTCCGCGCTCGCCTTTTCCTTGTAAGTAAATCATGTTTGTTCGATTGGTGAAGCGTTGTCGATTTGACAAGCGAAATTTCTAACAGAAACGCAGTCTCGTTGACCGATCACCAAAGAAGGGCAGCACACATCGGATGTACCATCTCGACAGATTGGAAACACACAAGTTTAATTGGAACAGACTTCATGCACTTCGTTTGGCTTGCCAAATCTTCCTGAAAATAGATTCGCCGGTTGTATTAGGGATGGATTTCCTTGTCTTGCTTGTTTCGGCCTGGTAGCCCTTGCTTCTCTTCTGGGTTTCGGAAAGCAGGAATAAAGCAATTCTATTGTTAGATAAAAGTTAACCACAAACTCAGCAGAAAATATTTGTTTTTAGATAATAGCAATTATCCCAGCTAACAAAATGATGTTTTCCGAAACGTTAAATAGAGATTGCAAAAACGTGTTTTGTAGACTCCCGACAAAGTTACCTGGTAACATTGCAAATCTGATGCCTCGTAATGTTACGTTAACAGAAAATAGGCAGTAAATCCCAGAAAGATATTGCAATGTGCATTCATCGCATAAATTCAGTCAGTTATGTGCCATGCGTGATGCACGCTTAGGCGATCATGTATCTTTCGATACATGACTGACGAGGCAGATTTTTTTCCCGCAGTCGGTTGCCATTTCATTCTGCGGTAGACCAGTTGCCATCCAAGTCTATTTACCCACAGCTTGGGAGGGGGAAGAAGAGGATTCATACCTTTTCCAAGGGTATTAGCATGTAAGTGAATGCAATGGATTCGACTGGAATTCGCACTCGGCTCTACGAGTCCTCAATCCGAACCGCTATCCACTACTCCACCATGCCTCAAGGATCCGTATCAGTCAGTTATGCGCCATGATTGATACACACTTAGGCGATCATGTATCGAAAGATACATGACTTACGAGGCAGATATTTTCCCCGCAGTAGGTTGCCATTTCTTTCTGCGGTAGACCAGTTGCCATTCTAGGCTATAGAACCCGGTCTGTCTTATTTACCTATAGCTGGGAGGAAGATGAAGAGGATTCATACATTTCCCAAGGGTATTAGCACATAAGTGAATGTAATGGATTCGACTGGAATTCGAACTCGGCTCTACCGATTCCTCAGTTCGAGCCGCTATCCATTACTCCACCAAAATTAATGATTCTCGAATTTTTATTTTTTAATACGAAAATAAATTTTATACATGTTGTTAAGAAAAAAGTATTTCGATATTATAATTTAAAAGTAAAAGTATTTTAATATTATAATTCACCAATGCGGAAATTTTCACTTACAGCATTTCGCATCGTTTCCATAACGTTGTAACGTGGCGGTCAATTTAGATGGGTTGGGTGGGATCACGATAATAGTTTATTGCGTCGTTACAATAACGTTGGCACAATTTCACATATCCTCCCATGTCTGCAACACTACAAGAACGCTCCGTGTTATCTTGGAAGCGGAGTCAATTCATAATTCACTCATAAACAGTTATAGTCAATATTTTTCTTGATGTTGTTACTCTATTTTTTTAAAAATCACTTTAAGACGCAAGGGCGTGGGGTTACTGAGTATGAGCGAATATGATAAAATTAAGGAGCGGGGAAACAATATAAGAACAGGACTTAAGAAGACAGAAGACAATGATTTGACAGTGCATTTAAAATTTTTGAAGATCAAAGTTGACTGGAAAACAAGAGAGTCCCACAAGCTGGAAAAGTGTTCCACAAGAGATAAATACAAAAGAAGAAACTATTAACATAGAACTTACGGTTATATTTAGCAATTTTAACAGTGAAATTATACGACTTAGCAGCCAATCTAGTACTTCGCTTAAATTCGTGAAGTCGATGTGTCAAAGAGGAAATCTCGTCAAAATTGTTTTGATGAGCATTCCTCTTTGGTGAAAATACTTATAGAAAGGTTTCAGGGCTAAAAAGGAAAGGAGGTTATGGAGGGCTATGATCGTATACGTTCTGAATGGATACAGCATATATACGAAGATTTGCTTATGGGATTCCCTTATTTTCTGTTGGACTAAAGACAATAAAATACTTTTTTGAGAATTGTTCTACTGAAATTATTCATTTAAAAAATGAATTTACCATAATAGTATCAAGTTATATATAATTTAAAACTTATACATTGCACAAAATGTGGTAGACGTTTGTCTAGAATTAGATGCCCCCACTGTAATATTAGTAACGGTTGATACAATTACTAAACTAAAATTTTCATGCGTGAAAAATATTTATCCACTTTTGGTCTCCGTTAAATTGACGTCCACCGAATCGAGGGTATGTGGTTTCAGGACTTTTTTCGGACGTTCGATCTTAAGCGAGAATTTGTTCATAGATAGGACGTTTATATAATTTCCTGTTGTCCACCTGTCTTGCGTGTGTATCTAGTGTTCAGAGTTGGGTTCACTTGTTTATGTTGATGCACCCGACGATATACTTCGAGGCTCAATTCTGCACCTAGTGGCTTTGAGGGTACCTTTTAGGTCAACCTTTGGGGTTCCTACGTCTTTTGTTTTCTAAGGTAATACCGAGTACAACAAAACCCACTTTGGTATCTCTTAGGATGAATCCAGTATAAATTCTTCTGGGATAAAAAAAGGTTTCTGATGGACATTAAATTCGATTCAGATCTCTGGTATTTCCTGGTGTGAATCACATACTACACCAACCAATAATTAAAATAACCCTTGGCCTGTACACCAGAATAGGGTAAAGACAATTTAGTTATACCCAAAGGAAATGGTTTACACACACACACACACACACACACACACACACACACACACACACACATATATATATATATATATTCATTTTCCAAACACGGTCATCACATTATGGACGTATTCAAAGCCAACACTGAATAACATCAACTACGAACATAGCCCCAATGTGCTGACCGTGTTTGGAAAATAAATAATAATTCCTATAACTCTAGATACATACATAAAAAAAATAATAATCCGTACATTCAGTTAAAAATAAAAATCACTCTTGAAGAATAGACGAAAGCGCTCGGATATACAGAACATTTGGACAATTTTTACACACTTTATGTTTAGAAAAGAAAACAGAAAATGAACCCAGGAAAAATTAAATAAAAAGCTTGATAGCAGTGTCTTTTCTGTCGTCACTAATTAAACCTATATATATGCGTGGTCTGTCTGAAAAGTAACGGGACTGGTGTCATAAACAATTTATTTCAATTCCAAACGAATGCTATTTTGAAATGTTTATTTTCTAATGAATACAAAACTGTATCCTCCTTGTTAGACAGAGTTCATAATTCGCGTTATGTTGGGACACACACACACACACACACACACACACACACATATATATATATATATATATATATATATATATATATATATATATATATATATATATATATATATATATATATATGACAAGGTAATTCTAAAAACAACGGTCACCTGCGTAAATGCGAAGCTGTTCAGTAAAATGTATGGAGCACTGTGGCTGCTTGGCGTTTGTTTACGTTTGTAAAAACAATACGCTAGATTTGGCTGACTCATGGTAGAAGCTCTGACTGACAACAGATCGCTTGGGTTTCGATCCGGGCTTGAGGCATTCGGTTGTCTGAGGACCTGCGATACAGCGAAACAGTACTGCGAATGACACACACACACACACACACACACACACACACACACACATATATATATATATATATATATATATATATATATATATATATATATATGACTCACTCTACACCTTTCTGATCATAGCTCAATTAGATCTCACCGGACCCTATTCGTAATATACTTGTTAACAACACAAATATAATAACATCATCTACATGCAAAAAAGGATAAAAACAAAAGAAAATCAACACTCAATAATTATCAACTATGAACATGGACGCAATATCTTGACCGCGTTTTGAAAAATGAAAACATTATATAAATACATACATGCAACAAACTTTTTCTTATTTAACAGTTAAAATATTTAATCCTTGAAAATGGCTGAATGTATAGCCGAAAGTGCTCGGATAAAAAGAACATCATGACAGTTTTTATATAATTTATCATCTGAAAAGAAAAAAAATATTAGATCACATGCGAAATTGTACAAAAAACTAAATCAAAGAACATTGTATGTCGTATTCAACGAAATGTGCATGAAAGAAAGATTGCTGCCTAAACACACATACACACACACATATATATATATATATATACATGAGTGTGCGTATTTATACTCATCCTCCTTTGTAGCAAGCAGTGTAGCAGTTCTTTGGTGTTTAGAGTGGATCAGCCTGTCTCTCTTTCTGGCAAATGTGTAGAGAGAACTGACCTCGAAACCATCTTTTCCTGGGATTATATTGAGTTTGGAGAATGCGTGAAGGACTGTCCTTCGCTTTGATACAGGGTCTTTAATATTTTGTTTTTGCTTATCCGCTGGTTTCAGAAACCTGATTGACCTGTCCTTAAGAATGTTAACGGTGTTAATAAGGTGTTAAGATGATGAGTAGGTGATATTAATAAAAATATTTCGGCTGGGGACTTAAGAAATTTTTATTTATTTGTTAAACTAATCCTACTATAAGAAAATTATTTTACAACATTTGACATTGTTTTTGTGCATCAGAGATGAGGTATTATATACACTATTTACATTATTCGGACTTGTCCTCATCTTTGTCGCCATATTTATTACAACGCTCCGGCCTTCTTCATGTGTTTGGAATGTCGAACTGAACCACTGAACCCTTTATTTCGCCATGTTTAATGGATGTCAGTTGTCTCCTGTTAATTCCTCTTCTCCAAGTTCTTCACTGCCTTAACCGGGTATTGAACTCACACTCTTTTGGGTCCTGTCACTAGATCTAACTAACGCGCTGAGGACATCTGTGTATGAATTTCTGTTATAAACCTAATGTCTTCAGCAACCATTTTTTATAAGTGCTCATATTGAAATTTTTGTTATCAATACATATTTTTACCAGATCTCATATTGCAATTTTTTGTTGTTATTATCGCTTTTCTCTGGTACTCCTTATTACGGGTTGTTTTTGTGATAATTATGTGAATTCTTGTAAACTGTAAAAATTTAAATTCTCTTAGTCTTCTTTTTGAAGTACCATAATTTATTATACAGATACTTTTTTTTAATCATTTCACCCCAAAGCAAGACAATAAAGCTACTAAGATATAAGGAGTCTTGACGTGTATTGCTCAACTAGTAGGTCTACTTTGCATTTTTTGTTAGAATATCAGAGGTTTAGATAGGGACGCAATTTTTACCATGGGCGCCACTTTCTGTGAATATGCCTGTGTGCATATTTAAAAAAAAAAAAATCAAATTGCCCCAAGCAAGGCGACAATGCCACTAAGACGCAATGAAAGTGAAAGAGAATGAAAACATGTTAGACAGAACCAGAAACCCGATCCTAAACAGAGAACAAGGCATGACCCTCTACTCTTGTTCAAAAGACCGGGAGGAGTGTGAACTGCACGGTAGACAAAACTATCTACTCCCATTGAGGAGTAAAATGAATAATTAGTAAATAAAATTCGGAGTCGTTAGAAGTAGGATCTAGAATGAACCGGAAACCCAATCCTAAACAGGAAACACGAGATAAACATTCTACTCCTGTTCAAAAGACGGGCGAGAGGAGTGTGAACAGGGCGATATAGTGTTTTATTATTTTGAATTTAGAATCGCTAATTTACAGTCGCACTATGAGTGAAACGTACTTCATGCATCATAGATATCATTATTTTACATATATACGAGTGGCTATTGAAAAAATTTCGGAGCGGCGTGCTTTCCAGGATTTGGCCAAATGATCAACGCGTCCTAGGCATAACGATAAACTACATCCGGCAGTACGGTCTTTGATCAGGAAGTCTTGAGGAGCGTGGAACCACCTGTTAATTGCTGTTGTTCCCAAGTCCACCCCGACTCGAGGTTGCAACACCTTTTAGGGTCCCAGGTATGGGCAAATAGTTAACCGCAAAACTAGAATCAAAACACTATGAAAGTATAAAAATACATTTTATAGTAAAAAATACCAGCAATACACTAAAAAATACCAGCGATACATTTTTGAAAAAAAAATTATAACCAGCAATATATTTGATTATCGACAACAAAACCTCTTTGCAAAAATACGTCAATAAAACCTGATCTACAAACTGATTTCTTACAAAGAAGACCTTGATCTATCCACTTCCCTTCTCCACATCCTTTCATTTTTCATTCCTATCTGCTCTCGCTCCAAATCTTCTGTAACCCCCTTGCCTTGATCGACCCACTGTCTTTCTCTTTCTCCACATCCTCTCCTTTACCACTCCTATTTGCTCTTCCTCCAACCCTTCTTTAACCCCATGCGTGATAGTGGCCTCCAGCCTTGCTTGGGGTGATACGCTTAAAAAAAAAACAAAAAAAAAAACAATTATATCCTATCCTATCCTAAAAATCTTGTCGGCATTAAATAACCCATTGAGGTGTTGATATTCCGTAAAACAAAATAAACCAAACCATGACGAAATAAAATGCTGAAACATCAGAATTTCTTTAACAAATCCCTTTTTGACTGGGCCAAGAACTTTTCAGCACCCGTCGTGTATTTTATAATTAAAAAAAAGTTCGAGTGACTATATTATAGTTTTACTTGTCTCTTGAGTACTTTTTAGGATAAACTATGCTAGCTTGAAAAATACGTTAAATTCTCATAATTTCTTCTTCTTCTTCTTCTTCTTCTTCTTCTTCTTCTTCTTCTTCTTCTTCTTCTTCTTCTTCTTCTTCTTCTTCTTCTCATTATTTGTATTATTATTATTATTATTACTACTACTACTACTACTACTACTACTAATACTACCTTTGATTTCTGTTGCATACTCATTTCCTCCCGGGACCCAACCAGAGACCTAAAGGTCTGAATGACTCCATAACATTTTCCACTGATCATTTAAAAAAATAGAAAACCCCAAATCTGACTCATTTTACATAGATAAAGCTCTTCGTAATACGTGAGCTGTACTTGTGAATACAATCTATTGTATTTTTTAAAGTACAGGCTACCAGGATCCCTTTCAATGAGTATACAGACCCTTTCCAATCAACCCGAACGCACCAAGTACAACTGGAATTATTGATGTCCTCATGTGCCACGTTTTTTTAGGTTTTCGCTTCAAGATTCTTGTATTTTGATAGATCTTTTGAAGATCTTTAAAAGACATTACAATCTGAAGGGACTGATAAGCCATTAAGAATTATTATTATTATTATTATTTTTATTTTCTTTGATATCTGGCGTCATGACACTTTCCACTGAAAAAAAAAATTATTACATAGATAAAGCCCTTTTTAAAGTGTGGGCTGTACTTGTCAGAACAATTTTTTGTATCTCTTTGAGGCATGGACTTCCAGGGATCCCTTCAATTAGTCTACTAGAATCTTTTCCAACCAGTCCAAGGGCTCCAACTACAACAGGGATTGTTGATGTTCCCATGTGCCACATTTTTAAGATTTCTATTTCATGGTCCTTGTATTTTGACAGTTTTTCGAATATCTTCAAAGATACATTGCAGTCTGCAGGGACTGCCATATCAATATGGAAGCATTTTTTTGTTTGTGATCTTTAATAAGACTGTCTGGGCGGTTGGCTTTGATTGTTCTGTCAGTGTGTATTGTGTAGCCCCATAGAATTGTAACAGGTCCTATCTCCATAACCGGGTCTGGGTGGTGTTCGTACCAGTTTTTTTCAGTTTCCTTCCCGTAGAAGTTACACATTTTCCAGTGCAGATATTGGCCCACTCTGTCATGCCGGGTTTTATATTCAGTGGGTGCCAATATCGTGCAACCTGATACAAGATGATCAATGGTTTCTGGATATTTATCACAGAATCTGCATTTTGGGCTAACACAGTATTTTAGTATATGTGCTTGATAATTCCTAGTTAACAAGCATTGACCTGTGCAGCAAGGATAAAACCTTCAGTTTCAGCTTTCAACCCTGCACTACGTAGCCACTGATGGGTACGGTTTTTGTCTACGTCAGCTTGTTTGGTACGGGCAGAGTATTGGCCGTGGAGCGGTTTATCTTGCCATTGTTTGCTGTATCTGGTCGGTCGCATTTGTCTTTGCATTCTTTTTTAAGTATTTATTATTATTATTATTATTATTATTATTATTATTATTATTATTCATGTTTATTCTCTACTACTGAGGGGGTGTTCCTAAATTTTAAAAAATTTGCAGTCATTTTTTTTCATTTGTTAAATAATCCTCTTTAGAACAAAGATTGTAACGAAAGACAAAAAAAGCCAAACCTCTGCAGAATTCAAAATTAAAACGTGAAACATGATTGGTTTTTGATAAATCAAGGAATTTGGCAAGTACAGGTGCTTTTAATTCTTGATTGATTATACTGACTCCTATCTATTTTAACTCAGAGGAACACTTGCCCACCATTCTAACGTAGCTTCCCTGGGCCTTTTCTATAAATACTTTAATGGTAATTGTTCTGGTGAACCTTCTCATATGGTACCTAGACATTTTGAATATAAGCGCAGTACTAGATTGGCGGCAAGGTTTCACCATTTTACTGTTGAAATGGCTAGATGTAACCGTAAGTTTTATACTAACAGTCTCTTTCTCACAATTTTCGCTTGTGGAATTCTCTTTAACTGTTAATCGTTATCTTTAGTTTTCTTAATTCCTGTCTTTTATCATTCTCTTTATTTAATAGTATTTTTTCTCATATTCTTTCAGACTCAGTAACCCCTTACGCCTTAGTGGATTTATTGTCTTGCTTGTATGGAAATGATTTTTTAAAAAAATTATGTACATAAATTGGTTGTTATAATCTTGAAATTACTAAAGAAAAATATTTTTTCTGGGAATATTAAAGTGTGTTTCTAAATCCCTCAGATGATGTTTCTATTTTCATTCTTACTTTTTCATTTTTTACCAAAGATATGTGCGCGTAGCATAGCGGTTATGGGCTCGGCATGCCGAGTTCAAATTCAGGCCGAAGTCATTGCGTTCGCTTCCGTACAAATACCCTTGGGGAAGATATGAAACTGTCTTCTCTCCGCAGTTATGGAGTAAATTTAATTCTCTAGCCTTGATTGGCAACCAGTCTAGAAGAAGAACAACTATGAATTCAAAATCTACGATGGCGCTGGAACTGGTGCAATGGCTAGGCTTGTGGGTGACGAAATTTAATGGATAAATCATCAGAATGCTCTGACCAGCAAAGCAGAATTTTCACATGATAGTCAGGTCGGTCAAAGTGATTTTTTTTACCAAGTATTCGATATGTCTTGAAATATTGATTCTTTTTTTTTACTTTAAGGTTAGAGACCTGATTGTTACAAATGATAGATTAACAAAAATGTTTATGCGGTTGTTTTTTAATGCTAAAAGACAGGAATTCATTTTAACCGGAACTTGATTAAAAATGGTGAATGTTTGGGCGATGTAAAAGGTGTGATACTCCTTGTTGGGTAAGGTAAGAGAGGACTAAAATAATCAAATTACGAACTAGCAACGTGATGGCTAAATACAGGAGTGACCATCTAAATCTGGAGGAGCGTGGGTTTGATCGATTGAGACGTAAAAATCATTAATCAGAAACCCCGAGGACCCCAGACTCTGGCAACCTTCCAGAGGTGTCTAAACTCAAACTCCTTAGTTTTGACCCTGGGGCAATCAGAACCGCGATGATCAGCAGACCCTGCCGAGGCATTGCCTGGCGACCTCTCGGTTTTCTGCGAGATGAAGATATCAGTTGAGGAATTGCAGAAAAAACGGGAAATTTTAACACAATAATTTCCGACCAAGCTGGAAGTTACGAAGTTTGGCCAAAACTTTTATTCAAATATCCGAGGTAACGTTTCCTGTCTCCGCTTCTTTAGTATGTGGGAAGAATCGAGTGTAATACTAAATGGACGGCAAGGTCTCACCATTTTACAGTTGAAATGACTAGCTGTAACTATGTAAGTTTTATGCTGACAGTCTCTTCCATCGCGTTTCTAGCTTGTGACATTCTCATTAACTTCAATGTTAATCGTTGTCTTTTGTTTTCTTAATTCCGGTTCTTTTATAATTATTCTCCCTTTAATAGTATTTTTCTCATATTCTTCGACAGTCAGTAACCCATTGCGTCTTAGTGATTTTATTGTCTTGCTTAGAGAGAAAAAATCATCCCAACCGACTAAGGGTTACTTCAATGTTTCTTACTTCGATATATATATATATATATATATATATATATATATATATATATATATATATATATATATATATATTTCATACTTCGATATATATATTTCATTATATATATATATATATATATATATATATATATATATATATATATTATAATGAATCATTCATACAAAAATTAAATAAGTAAAGTTAATGATATAAAATGGCGAAATCCCTTCACTAACAAATTTTTTAAGATGCATTAACCTACTAATCACTCGATGAATGTTATGATCCTTATTTTTAAAATTATAAGCTGTATAAGGTATATCTTAAATACGCAAGTACTTTCGACTGTACATTCAGTTATCT
This sequence comes from Acanthosepion esculentum, assembly GCA_964036315.1. Lineage (NCBI taxonomy): Eukaryota > Metazoa > Mollusca > Cephalopoda > Sepiida > Sepiidae > Acanthosepion > Acanthosepion esculentum. The sequence goes on from OZ038479.1 coordinate 105,299,998, forward strand.
TCAGGCATGGAAGTTATTTTGTTTATGCCAAAATCCAGGTAGCATCCGGGACGAAAAAGTATAATGCGATTCCAGATATATATATATTTTTTTTTAAATGTGTTATTGACAACGGATACAAAATTTTTGCGGCGTACAGTCGCAACTCCTACAACAAAAAATTCTCAAATTACCATATTAGTAAAACAGCACCCATTTAAATTTTCAAAAAAAAAAAAAAAATAACCTTAGCGTTGCGACTGCACACTCCAAAAGGTTGTATCCGTTAACAATAACACATTAAAAAAAAAAAAAAACATATTTCGATTCTCATTATATTTTTTCGTCTCGGATGCTACCTGAATTTTACCAAAAACAAAATAATTTCCATGCCTGAAGATGACTGAATGTACAGTCGAAAGTACTTACGTATTTAAGATCTTATACAGCTTATATATATATATATATATATATATATATATATATATATATATCTTTCATTGAAAATGGCCGAGAAGGAAAATTTAATTAATCTTTAATTGAGTTTTTTCCAGCAATCTGACATTTTTCCGTTTCTCGGGAATTGTCTATATTTAAAACTGTTTCCAGCGCTTTCGGCTACTTTTCTAGCCATTATCAAGCATGTGATTTGGGATGGTGAAATTCTGTGTGTGGCTGCTATATAGTAATTTTACAGTGTGGAGTTCGAGCGGTTTGTGTGCTTCTTGGCGCTCACGTGCTGTGCGCGGCCAGTTGACTGGTGCAAGACTTCTATTTGTAGAACACTTTTAACACGCCGTCTTCTTTGCTAAATAGTGTAAGATTGATAGTGTTATGGGACCTTACCTATAACGACACTATGCATACTGCGCCTCTCAAGAGAGAGGGACGAATTGAGTCGAGCCAATAGTAGTTCACTCCAAGCCAGACTGACAGTCATACTAACACCTTCAACATCTTGTATTATTATTCTGTGTAATATATCTTTGTTATTTCTACTCTTGTGTTCGTGTTGTTCTTCCTTGATCCTAAACTTGGACCATAACAGATAGTAAAAGGCTTCTAAAAATAGAAGTCTTGCCCCGGTCAACTGGCTGCTCACAGAGACTAACCGCCAAGAAGCACGCAAACTGCTCGAACTCCACACTATATAATTACTATGTAGCAGCCACACACAGAATTTCACCATCCAAAACACATCCTTGATAATGGCTAGAGACTAACCGAAAGCGCTCGGAACTATTGCAACTATGGACAATTCCTATATTCTTTAACCCCTGAAAATCGGAAAAATGTTAGATTGCTGGAAAAACTCAATAAAAGATTAATTAAATCTTCCTTGTCGGCCGTTTTCAATGAAAGATGCATGAAAGTTGCTATCCAATACTCACACACACACACACACACACACACACACACACAATATATATATATATATATATATATATATATATATATATATATATTTGTGTATTTAGGCAGCAATCATTCTTTCAAGCACATTTCATTAAAAACGACTGACAAGGTGCTTTTATTTAGTTTTTTATATAATTTCTCGTGCGATCTAATAAAGTTTTTCTTTTCAGAGGATAAATTATATAAAAATTGTCCGAATGTTCTTTTCCGAGCGCTTTCGGCTATACTTTTAGCCATTATCAAGGATTGTATTTCAACTGTTAGAATTAGAAATAGTTTGCGTGTGTTTTATAAAGTGATTCATTTTTTTTTTGTTTCAAAACACGGTCAAGATATTATGTCCATGTTCAAAGTTAATATTATTAAGGGTTGGTTTGTTTAATTTTATAAGTAAGGCTTCCATTATTTTTAGCCTTTTTTTGCAAGTGGATGATGCTATTATATTAGTGTTGTCGACAAGTATATTCCAAATAGTGTCCGGTAGGTCTCCATGAATATTTAAATGAGATCTAATTGAGCTATTGTCAGAAAGGTGTAGGGTTAATCTGCGTGTTAAACGATTTGTAGTGTGGCCTATATAATTATTTACGAAAGTTGATTCTTGAGGAATACAATTCCTTAATGGACATTTGAATTCGTAAATAATATTTGCTCTATTTAATTTTGTTGTAGGAGGTGAATTATTATTTTTAACTATAAGGTTACAAGTTTTAAATTTTTTATAATAAATAATTAATCTAATTTTTTTGCTATTATCAACTGGTGCTATGTATTTTTTTATAATGTTATTCATTCGGCATTCATCCTGTTTGTAGTTATCGTTCATCTGATTTTATATATATATTCTTTCCAGGACATAAATTATATGAAAAAATAGGTGTTATTAAAAATCTTCCTATGCGAGCGCACGATAATTTATATTCCCGTCCTATTTTCTTTGAAGAACTTAATAACGTGAAACAAATGCTTGTTAATAACGATTTTCCAAACGATCTTTTAGATTACCATATTAGACTTTTTCTTTCTAAGTTAAACAATAGCAACAATAAACAGACAGCAAAAACAATCACATTAATATTTTCTATAAAATTCAAATGCGTGGTAACTATAAGCAACACGAATCTTCACATAGAAACATTATAAAGGAATGCACAACTCCAGTCGATAAAAACAAGAAAATAAAATTATTTATTTAAAAAAATTTAAAACCACTAACCTCGTTGTCAAATATAATATTTCACCTGCAAGATCTACATTACAGAAAACCAATATTATTTACAAATTTACATGTCACTTAAGGAGCTGTGTTCCTGATCAATCGAAATTCGTAAATAATTATATTGGATATATTACAATATGTTTAACAAGAAGAATCACATTACCTCTCTGACCACAGCTCCATAAGGTCTCATTTAAATACACATGGAGACCTACCAAACTCTATCCGTAACATACTCGTTAATAATACAAATATAATAGGATCATCCACATGTACAAAAAGGCTAAAGATAATGGAAGCATTATTAATAAAAAATAAAAAGCCAACACTCAATAGTATCAACTACGTGTTGACTGTGTTTGAAAAATAAAACATTCCTATATCTCTAGATACACACATAAAACAATCCATACATTCAGTTAAGAAACAAACAAAAAAAAACTTCATCTTTGACAATCACTAAAAGTATATCCAAAAGCGCTTGGAAACATTTGAACAATTTTTATATAATTTATGTCCTGTAAAGAAAAAATATACGAATACATGAGAAATTATATAAAAAAAACTCAACCACCACCACCACCACATAGCGGTCTTGTGGGTAAATAGGTTGTTTTGTTATGAACGTCGGCGGCGACCAAAAAATGTCGTGGGGGATTCACTCACATCATAACAGAAGAAATTAGCCTTGTGTTCACGGAGATAAAAGCATACTTGACAGGAAATAAAACGTACAGAAATAACATGAAAACTGTAATAAATTGTATATTAATTTCATACAATTTATTTATGTTTCTGCGTGTGTGTGTATTTTTTTAGGTTACAATTGTTTTATGGTACATGTAATAAAAGGGAGAAATTACTCCGTGTTATTACATGCCATATCACAGAGAGAAGTCGGACACGTGTTGCTCGTACCAAGGTACGTGGTGAAGAGATTGAATTTAACGTCTTTTAGAGGGATGTCTGTATTTCCGGCAGGAAGAGTTTTTGTTGCATGGTGGGAGTATTTTTTATTATTTTTAATTTTTATTTAATTTATTTTATACAACTTTTTATGTTATTGTTTTATTTTATTTTATTTATAATTTTCATTATTATTATTATTATTATTATTATTATTATTATTATTATTATTATTATTAATATTTTACATTTTATTTTTATTTATTTATAATAATAATAATATCCCTACAGTCTATTATTCGGATTATACGGTGGCTTCCTCTATATAATGGAAACGGGGCTTCCAAATTTGTCGAAGGGTGCTTTCTTTTTATTAAAGACTCTCGAAAACCCCAGGACAGTAGGTGCCGGTTATTCTTAAGAAAAAAGAGAGATGTCTACTCAAACACGTGTCCATTAAGTATAACGTTTATAGTAATAATAAATATTGTGGGAGTAAAAATACATTAATCTCTTAGAAAATTCAAAAGATCTTAACGAAAAGATGTGCTTTCCTTCATTAGGGTAATTGAATCTTGCTTTCGCCAGGATGTCTTTCGTGGCTGAACGATTTAAAAGCACGCAGGGCTATCCAATGATTTCCCTAATATAACGAGGTTGCAGCTTTGAATCCTGCCGAAAGACAAGCATTCTATATTAAAATCTTTCGAAAAACCCAGCCCAGTTGACGCTAATATATATATATATATATATATATATATATATATATATATATATATACACACATATACATATATATATATATATATATATATATATATATATATATGCATATATATATATATATATATATATATATATGTATGTGTATATATATATATATATATATATATATATATATATATATATGAGATAACGATTTCTGTAGTTTACTGCTACAGCAAGCAGAGACATTTTTTCTCTCCCGATGATGGCCATGTTGGCCGAAACTAGTCGAGGAATCTAAATGAAATAATAATAATAAAAGCATAAGAATATTAATCTACAACCCAGTATGTCTGAAGATTTTAATTGATTTTTCTAATAATTTTTATCGTTCAAAATATATATGAGATAACGATATATATTTTATATATAAATAAATAATTGGGAAAAATATATGACGAAAAGCATATATATATACATATAAGTAATAATTAGAAGGATTTGATAAATGTAATTAAGTAATTCATCGAGTCTGAAACCTCAACAGAATGCTGAAAGCACTGTCACAGAATGCAGAAAGCACTGGACGGCCGTTTCGTCCTATATTTGGGACTCATCAGCAGTGCGCATCCACTACCGAGAATTGAAACCCTGACAGTTAGGTTGTCAAGCGAACACCCTACCAACTGTTCTACGGGCCTCGGTGACGAAGAGGTAGCAAATCAGACTCAATATAGCGCTGCTCACTCACATTATTCCGTGATATATATATATATATTTGTGTGTGTGTGTGTGAGCGCGTGCGCGCGCGTGTGTGTGTATTAATCGAATTTACCCCCAAGCAAGGCAGTAAAGCCATTAAGACACGAGGCATTACTGGATGTGAAAGAATTAGGAAAGAGAAACATTGCTAAGGAACGAGAACAATAGAAGAGCAATCAGAAAGACAGGAGATACCGATTGACATTGCATTGAAATTTTTGAAGATCAAAGTTAACGAGAAAGCATGGAGGCGGGAGAGAGTTCCACAAACATTTTCTGATGCCTTGAAAAGTCTGTAATTATATTTACTGTACACAATCCTCCGTGGTCTTTTGAAGTGGAGTATAGGTTTATCCCTTGTTCCGTTTAGGATTGGGTTCCCGGTTCTTTCTAAAAATCGTTTCGCTCTCTTTTGCTCCCAGTAGACCCCCTTACGTCTTAGTAGGACTATCGCCTTGCTTGGGGGGGGGGGCTGAATTGTTTAAAAAGAAAATGAATAACTTAACGCACAGCGACGCTTATACATAAAAAAGTGATTTTTAATGCTTTTTATAATTTCCCACTTTAAAACCTGCATGATTGTCATTCAATTGATTCCTGTCGCCATGAATTACGAAATGAGTAGGAAAGAAGCGAAGAAGTGATGGAATGGCAAAGGCTCAAATTACTCAGTCGTCAATTGCATCTCATCTCGTGTTACAAGCACCCGCCCACAGAAGAGCGCCTATCCGCGTTCGTTGATCGTTTTTAGCGAAGAATAAGTTGGCGGGGAGGATATCTGAACTGGGTAAGGGAAAGGAAATAATTTTTTTTTTTTTTAATAGAATGAGTTTTTTTCTCTTTTTTGTATTTCATCATCTCTTTCTCTCTCTCTCTCTCTCTCTCTCTCTCTCTATCTCTCTCTCAAATGCATTTTATTAGGTTGTTAATTTAAATTGCAATCAATAAAAAATGCAGGTCGATTGTGATATAGGTCTCGTAGTTGAGTATAATGCTGACAATTTCATATACGTTAACGAGTAACAATTTCATGTATATTAAGGAGTGTTTGTGCACCTCGGCGTCGTGTAATGGTTAGCAAGCTTGTCTTGTTAGATCTGTTGCGATTGAGTAAAGAGTTCGATCCTCACTGGTACGTATCATACTATCGGCCTTGTAAAAAATCTCGATTAAGGAGTTTTTTTTATAGATGTTTATCGCAAAAGTGATTTTCATGTCACGTCGAAGGACCAAGTTTTCACTAAATTTTTATTATTACTAATTCATTATTATTATTATTATTATCAAAAATATATGATTACTATTCAACTGTATGTTTTATTTCAGAGATCATAATGGCAGATAAAAGCATTGAGATTCTGGCAATTATTTGAAATTATACTGAAAGCAGTTGAAGCTGTTTTATAGAATTTAAGAAGTGGAATGAAATGAAACAATACATAACCATAAATCCCGAAAATAATTCAAAGGTTTTAAGCTGGTGGCCGATGACTTGAAATAAAACACATACGTAAATGATCAACAGATGTAGATAAGGATGATTTTAAAAAACAATTGTAAGCCTAACACAGCACTCGAAAATATGCTGAAGAGTTAGGATTATTAAAATATACCATATGTAGAGCATTACATAAGCTTCATCAAATTAACATGGAGTAAAGGTCTTTAAACTTTCAGAAGAGCTAGGATCATCAAAAGATACCATATGTAGAGAATTATATAAACTTCATGAAATTAGATTTGGAAAAAAGGTCTTTAAACTTTCTGAAGAGCTAGGATCATCTAAAGATACCATATGTAGAGAATTATATAAGCTTCAAGAAATTAGCTTATGAATAAAGGTCTTTAAACCTTCAGAAGAACTAGGATCATCAAAAGATACCATATGTAGAGCATTACATAAGCTTCATGAAATTAGCTTTGGAATAAAGGTCTTTAAACTTTCAGAAGAGCTAGGATCATCAAAAGATACCATATGTAGAGCATTACATAAGCTTCATGAAATTAACATAGACTAAAGGTCTTTAAACTTTCAGAAGAGCTAGGATCATCAAAAGATACCACATGTAGAGAATTATATAAGCTTCAAGAAATTAGCTTATGAATAAAGGTCTTTAAACTTTCAGAAGAGCTAGGATCAACAAAAGATACTATATGTAGAGCATTACATAAGCTTCAAGAAATTAGCTTTGGAGTAAAGGTCTTTAAACTTTCAGAAAAGCTAGGATCATCAAAAGATACCATATGTAGAGAATTATATAAGCTTCATGAAATTAACTTTGGAGTAAAGGTCTTTAAACTCTCAGAAGAGCTAGGATCATCAAAAGATACCATATGTAGAGAATTATATAAGCTTCAAGAAATTACCTTATGAATAAAGGTCTTTAAACTTTCAGAAGAGCTAGGATCATCCAAAGATACCATATGTAGAGAATTATATAAGCTTCAAGAAATTAGCTTATGAATAAATGTCTTTAAACTTTCAGAAGAGCTAGGATCATCAAAAGATACCATATGTAGAGAATTATATAAGCTTCAAGAAATTACCTTATGAATAAAGGTCTTTAAACTTTCAGAAGAGCTAGGATCATCAAAAGATACCATATGTAGAGAATTATATAAGCTTCAAGAAATTAGCTTATGAATGAAGGTCTTTAAAATTTCAGAAGAGCTAGGATTATCAAAAGATACCATATCTAGAGAATTATATAAGCTTCAAGAAATTAGCTTATGAATAAATGTCTTTAAACTTTCAGAAGAGCTAGGATCATCAAAAGATACCATATGTAGAGAATTACTGTTGTGGTAGGATCCACCTAATTTGCATAGTAGAGTACCGACTATATAAATATGGTTGGTACCGGGAAGACAGGGGAGGCGAATCAAGAGATTCAACTAGAGACTCTGCCCGACTGCGACTTAGTCAACACATTCTCCAGGAACGGTCTTCCCAGGAATATACAAAAGACTATATGTAAATATTGTGTACACTTTCTTGTTTCAATACATTTTGTTCTAAGTACATTTTGTGTTGCATTGTTATTCCATGCATTAGTCAAGTTTCAACAATTACATAAGCTTAATGATATTAACTTTGGAGTAAAGGTCTTTAAACTTTCAGAAGAGCTAGGATCATCAAAAGATACCATATGTAGAGCATTACATAAGCTTCATGAAATTAGCTTTGGCGTAAATGTCTCTAAACGCTCATAAGGGATAGGATCATCGCAAGACAACATGTGCAGCGCTTACAGACGTTCCATCGAGTCTCGAAAGCCAGAATAGTTTTGACACACTCTAATATATTTTTGAATTCTTAAGCATGGCAGATTTTCCAGTACAAACTCCCAAAGTGCCGATCAGTGTCACATAGAGAAATAATAATCTTCCTCTGAGTATGAACCATCTTCCGTGTCTCTGTTTGCAAATGCAATATGAATTGATTGATAGATTAACAGTAATTAATTTGAGATTCAGACAACTGTAATTATTTATTTCAGGGAAGCTCAAGTGTTTCTAGATACATAAAATAAGAGGCACGTAAACTGAATAATCCATTCTTTTCTTAATTACTATCCTTACATTAATTGTTAGTTGTGAGAAACAGAGACCTGCATGTGTTCATTTATGAGAAACAAAGACCCGGATGTATTCAAACCAAGCAATGAAATCTTTTGATTACTGATAATTTTGATAGAACGTTCTAGTATAATTCCGAAGTGATTTTTTTTAAATAGTACTTGACAAATCAAACAGAATCAAATTAAGATTCTGTTTATCGCTCTCGCAATTTTTTTCCTTTCAATTCCTTCTCAAGTTCGTTAGTCAAACCCAGCAAAAACTCTCTACACGTCGTTATCAATAAATACTACTTGTTTATTTTATTTGCTTTTTAAATCTTTTTTTTTTTTTTTTTTCAAAAAGACTTGATAGTGTGATATCTCCTACTGTCAATTGCGAATAAAGAAGACAAATTTGTTTTGGCGACAGGATAAATTTATAACGATTAAATCGTATTGGAATTTTTTCTAATTCAATCTTGCAGATTGAAATCTTACAAATATCGGTGTGATTTCAATGGGACGCCGAAAAATTAGCCGGTAGAGGAAAGACTGAAAAATTCAGAGCAGGACATAGTTGCTGAAAAACACTTCCACTCCGACAAAAAAAAAAGAAAGAAAAATTATTTGATAAATTGTAAAAAAAAAAAAATCTCTTCCTGCTTTTTTTTTTATTAGCTTCCATTTAATTTTCTTTTTCAAGAATTTTGACGTTGTTGTTGATGTTATTTTTACCACCTGGTATGAAGAGAAATAAAAAAAAATTAATGTAGATATCGGATTGAGATAAATTCGGATGTTTGTTGATTTTTATTTTTACTTTTTTGTGCAACAAAAACAAAATCGCAAAAGTATTTTCCCAAAGAAAAAAACAAAAAGCAAACATTCTTTTTTGTTTAAAAATTTGTTAAATGCAGTTTCCTTTACCTTATTAAAATAAACCAGAGTTGGAGATAGGGGAGCGTGATAAATTTAAGATGTCTCATATTTTGTCTATGTTTTGTCGGGTTAAAAACTATTAGAAGAAGTCTCAGTAGTGGCTCTCTGTCTGCGGACAGCGATGCAACTGGATAAAATAAATTACTGAGATGTGCCCGGAGGATAGCTGCCTGAGGCTGAATCCTATACTAGTGTGCCGCGCGATCCGCTAAATATTTTATTATTTTCCGTCATTAAGCACAGAAAAGAAAGATTGGATTTGAAATTCCTTCATAAATGTTCCTTCTAATACTGGACTTCAGTTATATGAAAAGAAGAATTCGCCACCATTTCTAGTGATCGAGACCTTAAAATAATCTACGGTATCCATTTTGTATTTCAATACAAAAGCAATGTCTCACATTAGTTAAAAAGAATTTATCTGTTTTATTGCAATTTTCTACTTCTTATTTATGTGAAATAGGCTTCTCAACTCAACATCAAAAATAAGAAGCCAGAAAGACTACGCTCAATTGAGGAAAAAATGGTGGTCTGCTTATTGCGCATTCGACCAAACATTGAAGAAATCGCGAAAAAAAAAAATCACCAGGCACAAATATTTGAATAGAAACATCAAAATAAAGTATTTGCGTGTGTATTTTTTTTAAAGATCTATGGTTTTATTTCATAACATTTAAATGTATACTCTTTTAAACATTTTGCTAAGAGTGCCGTGATATTTTCATTTGCTTCTAGGTGTGCCTTTGCTTAAAAAGGTTGAGAAACACTGGTCTAATGCAAATATCTATAAAAAAATGAATAAGTATTAAATTTTTAATTAGAATTACTCTTCTCAACCCTAAATAACATTAAAAATTAGAAGTGAGAAAGACTACACCCAACTGAAGATGAAATAAGTGTCTGCACACATTTGACCAAACATTGAAGAAATTACACGCACACACACACACAAAAAGAAGCACACGTTTCATACTAAATAAGCTGCACAAATAATTGAATAAAAACATTGAAATAAAGTAAAATTCATATTAGATGTGTGTATTCTTTGAAAATCTATGATTTTATTTCATAACATTTAAATGTATACCCTTTTAAACATTTTGCTACGTGTACCGTGATATTTTCATTTGCTTCTAGGTGTGCCTTTGCTTAAAAACGTTGAGAAACACTTCATTTAACCATTGATAATAACAAAAATGGAAGCTATGACGTTTTTATTGATGGTAGACACAGAAAGAAAACTGCAGGATCTCTGAGAAAAGGTAGTAAAGAAAAGCGGGAAGAAAGGAGCCAGTATCATTTGTAAGAAGCCAGAATGTATGATTGTTAGCGAGAGGAAGAGATGTAAGCGATAAACTCTGGGTATGTCAAAATCAAGCAAGTACAAAAAATTAAATATCTAGGTGGTGGTTCAACAGATGGTGGAAAACCTGACACCGAAATTCGAAGATGAGACTTGGGGTGATAGAGATGTGATTCTACAGAAGGATGCTGGGAATACCATGAACAAAATATGTGAGCAACAAGTAAGTTTTAAGGAAAATGAAAACCAAAAAGAATACTTACACTTGGAAACAGAGACAGACAGGGTGCATAATGCCGAAAGAATGGTTAGAGAATTTGACACTTACATGCAGGGTTGGATTATGACCTTTTAGGGCCACTAGGCTAATGAAACTATGCCCCCACATTCAGACGAAACCAACCTCTAACTCCTCCGCAACGCGCCTTGAATATTTTTATTTGTGATATATTTCAGTGACATTTATATTCTTTGATTAAACTAGAACAATTATCTTCTGTTTGACAATATAATATTCTTTAAAGAAATACTATTTTATTATTTATTGCAAACCAAATTAGCACATATTTTAACACAACTTTAGTAAAACAACAACAACAAAAAAAAAACAGATTTTTATAACCAGCATTATAAGAATAAAACAATCAAAACAGATATGAGTTTGTTGTATTGATATCATTTCAGTTTATAAAACTAGAAATTGTAACATTTGTAAAAATTAAAAGCATTTCTTTATATAAGCTTGAGGGGTCCTAGGCTGCATCCTATACCAGCTTAAAGGATAATCCAGCCCGGGCCTCTTTCAATTCATGACTGACCGCGCGGAAGTTTTTCCCACAGTAGGTTGCCATATACTTGAATAAATAATTTCTACCTATATAGTAGTCCGCCATCTAATTGAATTATTTCTAAAGATTTGATATTAATTATAGTATTATACAATCAAGAAGACAGAATGCACAATTTTTAGCAAAAGGATGAACCCAAAGTGCGAATTGCAAATTCTTTAAATAAACTCTTTTGCTTCTCAATAAAAATATTCTTTAAGAAATACCATTATTTTACTGTTTGTTCCAAACCAAATTAGCATAATATTTCAAGACAACTGTATGAAAAAAAAGCACATTTTTTTACAACCAGCATTATAAGAATAAAACAATCAAAATAAATATGAGTTTGTCATATTGATATCATTTCAGTTTATAAAACTATTTAGAAGTTAACATCTCGAAAATTAGTTGAAAATTTAAGTTAAATGAATTATTCAGCAATGCAAAATATTATACTCATTTTACAAAAAAAAAAAATTCTAGAAATCTTTAGCAGGGATCCATAGGCTTGAGAGGTCATAAGCTGCAGCCTATAGGATAATCCAGTCCTTCCTTTATTGCAAAAACCCACTGTTTCTTTATATACAGAATGTTTCAAAGCTTCTAAGCTGTTGGCCTAAATTCAATAAAGAAAGATTACATAGGATTATGCCCATTATATTTTTTGTATTTCTAATGGGGTCCATTTATTTCAAAATATCTCAAGACCTGTATATTTGGGACTCTACTTCCTCAATATACTTCCTTTTCAACAGTTTGTCGATTCTTTGAAATTCTACCCAAATGATTACATTTTGGGATACTCACTTTTCTGCCATTTTGAGAATCAGGATTTTCAGAGCAAGTCAGTGACATGGTGACGCCAAAATATATCCTAAAGTCATTGGACAATTAAATAAACTATCATTTGTTTCTCAATAAAAAATGTTCTTTAAGAAATACCACTATTTTACTGTTTATTGCAAACCAAATTAGCACATATGTCATCACAACTGTAATAAAAATAACAGATTTTTTACAACCAGCATTATAAGAATAAAACAATGAAAATAAATATAAGTTTGTCATCTTGATATCATTTCAGTGTATGAAACTATTTAGAAATTATAACATCTAGAAAATTTAGAATCACTGCTTTATAAATATTTCTAAGATTTAAACATTCTTAATTAAAATCAAACATTTTACCTACGTGAAAAACGTATATAACTATTTCTCACTATTTTACAGTTCAAATAGCTGGATGTAACTGTAACTTCTATGCTAACAGTTTTTTCTCTCGCACTTCTCACTTGTGGAACTCTCTTCTAGTTTCATGCTTTCCAGTCAACTTTAATCTGCAAAAATTTAAATGCAATGTCAGTCATTATATTCTGTCTTCTTAATTCCTGTTCTTTTATTGTTCTCTCTCCCTAATAATCTTCAGCAACTTTCCCACTGCTGTAACGAAGCTTCTCTCTGCGTTTTCTTTAAATACTTTCATGGTAATTATTCTGATGAACGTTCCTCCTTTGTTTTTCTTAAGTTGTTATTTTTATTCCCTACCTGCTACAGACAAATTGTGCATATGGGAACTAATTAGGACTTCATAGAGACAATGAGGCATTACGGTGGATGTTGTAAGAATGGTAAGTAAGAATGTACTGTTTTGGTGTAAGGAATACTGTGGTATGTTTGGGTCAGTAATCGTTGCTAGCTAAGTTTAAGATAAGACAGACTGAAGACCAACCTTCCCTGTCCCCCTTTTGGCCTAATGCCAGATTTTTATATTTTCAAAATAAATATTTCTTGTCTCATCATTTTACAGTTGAAATGGCTGGATGTATCTGTAAGTTCTATGCTAACAGTTTCTTCTCTCACACTTCTCGCTTGAGGAACTCTCTAATGGCTTCTTGCTTTCCAGTCAACTTTGATCCTCAAGAATTAAAATACAATGTCAGTCATTATATTCTGTCTTCTTAATTCCTGTTCTTTTACTGTTCTCTCTCCCTAATAATCTTCAGTAACTTTCCCACTGCTGTAACGAAACTTCCCTCTGCCTTTTCTTTAAATACTTTCATGGTAATTATTCTAATGAACTTCCTTTTTTTTAAGATGTCATTTTTATTCCCCATAAAATCCATATGAAATCTGTATCAATTTTGCAATTCTAAATGATTGTTTTCTTAGAACTGAATGTTTTTCTAGAAAGTTTCTATGAAAATAAATAAGTCGGGGTTTGAAATAAGAGTTGTGGGGGACTTTTTTTATTAATAAGTAGAGAAATACAATTATTACATATCAAGCAGGCACAAATATTTAACTATTTCCATATTGCATTAACTGACAATGTAAAGTGAAACACAAAAATTCAAAAGGTGCTTTCATAGATCAGCTAGTATTTAGCCAAATTTCCCAGTATTCAAATTTCTCCTCAGAATTGATAAAAAAATGTTTTTTATTTTTATTTTCATTTTTTAAAGTTCTACTCAAATAATTTATTTGAGTCTAACAATGCAAAGGGCATATTTTTTTCTCTATTTTCATTGGCCTTAAAATTTTGTCTTCTAGTGTATTTCAGCACTACAGTAGTAAAAAAAAATCACAAAAAACCCAGATTTTTTTAAACCAGCATTATTACAATAAAACAATCAAAATAAATATGAGTTTGCCATATTGATATTATTTCAGTTTATGAAACTATTTAGAAGTTATAACATCCAGAAAATTGAAAATCACTTCTTTATAAAAGCTTGAGGGACCCTATGCTGCAGCCTGTGCTAGCCTAAAGAATAATCCGGATCTGCTTGCAGGACCTAGCTAGTCCTGGGTAAATTACATCTGGCAGCAAGGCATCTGATCGGAAGATTGGAGGTTTTGAGGATGTTCCTAGATTCACCCTGACGTTAATTACTGTTGTCCCCAGGTTCCCTCTGACTCGTAGTGATAGCACCTGTTAGGGTCCTAGCTATGGGCAAATGGAGACCCACTCCTCATCTCTGTTCCTCAAACCATGTACTCGTTAAATAGGTTATTCATTGTTTTCCTGTCCCTCTCGCCTTCGCTATATCCCGTTGGCTTCTTTATTTTGTTTAGCAGCATTCTACATACTATATTCTATATCTGGGAAAGATATATTCCAAAAGGGAAAGGGCACCATAGACGTGTAAGCTGACAGGGAGGAAGATTTAGCCTCAACCCGAGCCATGGGTAGCCCGGGCTAAAAAAAGCAACCTTCTTGTTTTGCTGTTGTAAACGAACTGAATTTGACTGCCACTTTCGTCACTGCATGAAGTGACATCACTAAGCGGCTGTCAGGTGAACATCATTTCAACATACTTTCGCAAAAGACTTGTTTTTGTGGTAGTGGAAACCTTGAAAATAAAAGGTTAAATATTTTCTGTTAATTCACCCCCGAAATAAAAAAGAATTATGTTTATTAAAATTCACGGCAAAATTCTGAATTTTCCTTTAACCTTTGTTTATAAAATGCATTATTTTTTGTCTTACGTCTCCAAAGGAACTCACATAAATAAAAAGAGTCTATCATGTTGCAATGAGTCCTGAACAGGGAATTATTGTTCATTTTGGCGTTCCACCAGGTACTTCCGATTGTTTTGCGTGTTGGCTGATGTTTCTGGGTCAACGAAATTCATACTTTGATTTACAATCTGATGAATATAATTGAGATCATTCTTTAAAGATGTACATCCTTTCCAGCAATCCGACATAATCGTAGGCCCAGGTAAAATACAGCTTTGGATTGTGCCCAGTAATGCGGGGCTGTTCAATCTGGAAACTTCTTGACAAGTTAAACAAACTTCAATTTGAAATTTATAATAATAAAAGAGTACCAAAATTTAATTAAAAAACAAATTTTGATTTAAAATTCATCATTTTTGGGGGGATGAATTAATATTTGCGATAATTACATCTATATATTACATATCTATATGTCTACCATTCGTCCATGCTTAGAATATTGCTGCCGCATATGGTCCGGTGTCCCTGCTATTTACCTTGATAAAATCCAAAGAAGAATCAGCAATATTGTTGGACCTGATCTGGCAGCTCAGCTTTAGTTACTTTCCCATCGCCATAATATTGCCTCTCTGTGTCTTTTCTATAAATACTTTCATGATAATTTTTCGGATGAGCTCTTCGCTATGGTACCTTGGCTTTTTTAATTTAAGCGCTAGTCTATTTCTCATCAATTTTTAGTTGAGCTAGTAACAGTAAATTCTATGCTAAAAGTTTCTTTTCTCGCACTTCTCGCTTGTAGAAGTCTGTTCCGGTTCTATATTTTCCAGCCTACTTTAATTTGCAAAATTTCAAATGCACTGTCAATCGGTGTATGCTGTCTTCCTGATTACTCTTTCCTCTTCCATCTCATCTATGTAATAAATGCTAATGTCATTGTGCCACTGTGTCATGGTTTTTCAATTAAAGGGACACAACTCTCTAATTTTCAATAGCTCATGTTGCAGAAATTTTGAATTTCCAATTTTCATTACTGCAATTGTTTTCGGTGATTTTTTACGTGATTTCTTGCGACGAATTTTTTTGTACGATAACAATTTTTATAACTTGGAAATAAATTTGTGAATTATCGAAATTAATTGCGGAATCCAGCGAAAATCACCCATGAAATAAAAATAATTATTTGTACGGAAAGTAAGAACCTACGCACATTAAATTTTAAATTAAGTGGCGCCAGAAGAATTATCGTTGAACTTTTAAAAGGTAAGCTTAAATATTTATGCAATACTTAAATGCAGGAATCAATTTTGAGTTCTGTAGTTTATTGTTGCCTATCGCTTACGGCAGCGTATACATCGAAAAAGAAATCTCTGCCAACAGAGGCCCGGGTTGCAATCAAAAGAGTCAAGGCTGCATCGAGGAAAATAAAATCCAGTGCAAATGAGTACCCAGATCAAATGGCAGCCAGGAGAGCTTCCAATGCTGACAATATGAAAACACATAGGAGCCCTCAAACTCCAGAACAAGCCGAAGGTGTAATCAAGAGCCCTACGCAGGAGCTAGCTTAAATGGCGTCCGTTAGGTTGGATTATAAACTAGTTATTAATGTTTCTGTTTCTAATTATTCCACACCCTGTAACCCCTTGTGTCTTAGCGACTTTACTGCCTCGCATGGGGTGGTATCAACTAGAGACAAAGTAACTTTACATTATTTGTAGTAAATTAGCAGAAAAGATTCAAAAGGTTTTCCTTTTTATATTTGAAATTCTGTCTTCACGCCACTTCCTGGATCGATACACGACAGACATTTGCAACTCGACGCATCTTATGAACGACGCGTCATTGTACTATATTTGCTATCGAACACGCTATTCTCTTTTCTATTCATTGACTGGAATACGCTTGGGTATCTGTTGCGCCGCCATTGAACTACGTTATGCCATACGACAAGAAAACATCTTCAAAATTCCAGCGTCCTCCTTAGCATTCTCATTATCTTTGGTACCGGAATTTGTGTTGCTTCGTTTTTATTTTTGATAAGAATTCTTGCTTCATTCTTTCCTGTAGGAAACACATAACACCCCGGGGTTCCAGCGATAATAAACACTATTTCTCATGATGATCATCAGCGGCATCATAATTCTTATCTTTTTCTTTGCAATTTGTCTTCTCTCATCATGACGGTGTCGAGGCTAAATAAGTAGAGAAACAAATGTTTGTCTTGATAAGTTTATATAAAATGACGAAAGGAAGACTTTTTCTCTGCTGTCGAATCTTTAGTCTTCTGTCTTTTGTTACTGAAAATCACTTGCAGCCAGCTTAACTAAGCGCAGATAATACAACAATGCATTTAAATAGTCTCTTCCAAAATAATTCTATGAATATTCCCGCGACAATTTGCTTGCGAATGTTCGAAGATATATATGATTAACACACACACACACACACACATATACATATAGATAATTTAGGATATTACACCGAAAACATGTCAAAATGGCTACACAATTAACTGTATATATGTATATATATATATATATATATATATATATATATATATATATATATATATATATATATATATATATATATAGACACACACACAGACATAGATAGATAGATAATTTAGGATATTACACCGAAAATATGTCAAAATCGCTACACAATTACCTGTACACACACACACACACACACACATACTACCTACGTAGGTTCCACATAAATGAATCTTCAAGGCAAACTGGTCAGAATCGCTACAGAATTACTTGGATATATATATATATATATATATATATATATATATATATATATATATATATATATATATATATACATACACACACACACACACACACACACACACACACACACACACACATATATATATATATATATATATATATATATATATATATAGTGAGCCAGAAACTACCTACGTAGGTTCCACCTAAATGGATCTTCAAGGTAAACTGGTCAGACAGTTTGCACTGAAAATCCATTTAGGTGAAACCTAGGTAGGTAGTTTCTGGCTTACTAGGATATTTTATAATTTGCTCTGCTTAGTGTATTGAGCACTTTACGTGTTTTTATTTTGCTCGATTGCCCTTTTTTCATTTGACTAGGCATTGCGGCGTTGGGTGAGTTTTTTCGACCGACTCGGATGTTTTTAGTTTTACTTTTTTAAAAAATGTTTTCCCCTGGTATCAGTTTGTTTAAATATATTTTTATTTGCAAATTGTACTATCCGGATTTTTTATGCCAGTCGAGTATAGGTATTAAAATAAGCGTAATAATATATATATATATATATATATATATATATATATATATATATATATATATATATATATATCGAGATTAGATGTTATAAATTCGATGTGTTGAGACCTGTAATAATAGTGAGACAGGTGCTGGATATCCTAGGAGACTTGCTGTCACTCAATCTCCAGCCATACCCACCAAACATATTTTGTGAATATACAAATGTATGCAGCAACAGCAATAATGACTTGGACAAATGGTATTTACATAAACCAGAATCTGTAGAAAAAATACATTAAATTCTCTGGGCTTTTAG
Organism: Acanthosepion esculentum; assembly: GCA_964036315.1. NCBI lineage: Eukaryota > Metazoa > Mollusca > Cephalopoda > Sepiida > Sepiidae > Acanthosepion > Acanthosepion esculentum. The sequence goes on from OZ038479.1 coordinate 105,318,653, forward strand.
ATTAAAAAAGATCACTCAGTCCAGGCTATAAGCATGGACTTGCTAAAAGTAAGCAACAAGAATACGTGTTGTTCGAAGGTTATCAGCGTGGAACATGGAACCAGTCATCCGAGTTCGAGTACTGGCCTGGTCAGTTGCGTTTGCTTCGCACTAATGTACTTGGGAAAGAAAATGAATTTCTTTTCCCGCACGCAACTATGAGTTAAATAGGAGGGTAGACTGTGACCTCTAGTCTTGAGTGGCAGACAATCTACGAAAACTCTGAACTCAGAACTGTAGAGAATGCAACAGGCAACCGCTCAACACACTTACATAAGGAATCTGTGAAAAGCAATGATCGGTTCTGACATTTAAAATATTTTTATGGGGCTACAAGGGAGGATAGGAAGATTATACTGTGTCGTCATCGAAATCTACTTTACAAATCCCAAATCGAAGTAGAAACTTTTACCGATAATCAAACAATATTTATATCATCAAGAAATGCATAAATATATAAGACATAGACAACAAGATAACCCACTGTTTATATATATATTGACGAGGAAATACAAATAATGTGTTTAATTTAATAACAAAATTAAATTTGAAGCTTTTAGCTTCCATTTTTGTAACATGGTTATTACTGTGTAGCGGGAAAAACATATTTTAAATCAGTTAATTTATAATATATATATATATATATATATATATATATATATATATATATATATATATATATATCAAATACGTGGTGCAGTTCAATTTATAATACAATGAATCGTTCATACAAAAAGTAAATTAGTAAAGTTAATGATATAAAATGGCGAAATACCTTCGCTAAAAAAATTTTAAAGATGCATTAACCTATAAATCACTCGATGCATGTTATGATCCTTGTTTTTTAAAATTATGAGCTGTATAAGGTCTTTCTTAAATATGCAAGTACTTTCGACTGTATATTCAGTCATCTTCAGGTATTGAAATTATATTGTTTTTGGTAAAATTCAGGTAGCACCCGAGACGAAAAAATATAATGCGGATCGAAATATGTTTTTATTTATTTATTTATTCATTTATTTATTTATTTATTTTTATTATTAATTTTTTGAAATGCGTTATTGATAACGGATATAAACTTTTGGAGTGTGCAGTAGCAACGTTAAGCTTGAATTTTTTTTGAAAATCTAAGAGAGTTCGATTTTTATTAATATCCCAATTTGAGAAATTTTTGTTGTAGGAGTTTATCAATCAATGTAGCAGGAACTGAATTATTCAATAAATAGAGTAATGTCTCTGTTGTTATCCCGAAAATTTGCACGTCGGATCAATTCTTTTAAATCAAATATGTGGTGCAGTTCAATTTATAATACAATGAATCATTCATACAAAAAGTAAATTAGTAAAATTAATGATATAATATATATGAATGATATGATATTAATGATATATATATATATATATATATATATATATATATATATATATATATATATGCATATATATGCATGATTGGTAGGAGCGGACGAATATAAAAACAGTCGATATCGTCGATTGTCCCAAGCGCTTTCGGTCACTTTAGTCATTTTCAAGGGAGTTGTTTTTGGTGTAGTTAGTTTATTTTCATGTTTTGACTGTGTGAGATGTATTATTTGCGAATTATATGATTTCAGGCCATCGTGTGTTGGGCATGTCTAGAATTCGAATGGACGACATTCTAATTTAAATATATATACATATATATATATATTTGTCATCCATAGACAAACTGTTTCGCAGCTCATCATTGTGGCTAGACGTCCGGTTGCCTATATATATATATATATATATATATATATATATATATATATATATATATATCTGTCCCAACATAACGCGAATTATGAACTCTGTCTAACAAGGAGGATACAATTTTGTATTCATTAGAAAATAAACATTTCAAAATAGCATTCCGGTAGGAATCGAACCGGTATCCTATGTATTTTTATGTTTGTATATTCAAGCCGGTAAATGTTATTAATACTGTTTATTATAAACAGAGCATTTAGTGTAATATTTATAAGCAGTAAAATCGACCGTGCTAACCGAACAGTCCTCTGTGGCTCAATCGGTTATGGCACGTCAGGCTATATGACGCCTCCGTATAAGATACCGGTTCGCATCCTATCGAGAGGTGAATATTTTCTATTAAATATTTGTATCTATAAATGAAATATTTGTATCTATAAAAAGAATGTATAAACATAAAAATGTCTTAAAATAATTCTCGGACTTTGTCCATTTCATAATATATATATATATATATATATATATATATATATATTTCGTCTGGATTCTGTGGTTGAAGCCAATGGCAATTTTATTGAAAAATATTTACTCTGTAGTGTTTCAATATATTTTTATGTAATTGTGGTAGATATAACTTTTAAAATGAAATGTCAGTGTTATTTTCATTTTTACATTATTTAAAAGGCAATTTATCCATCGCGCATATATATATATATATATATGTATATATATATATATATATATATATATATATATGTATATATATATATATGTATATGTATATATATGTATATATATATATATATATATATATATATATCCTTAATCCGATAAAGTCGTCGAATTTCGCGAATGGTTAGACCGTTAGCATTCCTACCTTCAGAAACAGGTTCGAATGTCACCGTGGTCGATTTGTCAAGGTGACGTTTTGATATTATCGCCCCGAAGAGATAATTCCAGCATTTCAGTCTCTCTCTCTCTCTCTCTCTCTTTCTTTGACTTCCTTCTCGCAGTCATGTTTTTCTCATTCACTCTTCACCTTCTTTCTTACCACCCTTTTTCTTTCTGACCTCTTTTTCTCACCTTTGTTACTCCCTACCCAACTCCTACGCTTTCATCATTTTCTTTCTTTCTTTCTTTCTTTCTTTCTTTCTTTCTCTCTGTCAATCTATTTCCCTTCTTTTTCACTTTCCATAACATTCTATTTCTTCATTCTCTCTCTCCCCTTCTCTCTCTCTCCCCCTCTCTCTCTGTCTCTGTCTGTCTGTCTGTCTCTCTCTCTTCTGTCACGGCTTTTTGTACTCTTTAATTACGACTCGCTCTTTTTCTCCACACATCTGTATCTCTTTCCAGCTATATACCTTCCTGTCTCTGGAGACCTCGAGACGGTGTAATGTTTAGCAAGCTTGTTTTACTAGAACAGGTTATGTCGGATTAGTGAGTTCGATCCTCACTAGGTGCCTCTTCCATTCGACTTTATGCCACATCTAAGCTACGCTTGGTAATTCGCTATACCTTTCCATCTTTCTTTTTTTCACAAGCTTTATTCCTTTTTTGATCCCTTCAGTCTTAAGGCGTTTCATTCTTCCATTAATTTAATTCCCTTTCATTTCCCCAATTTCGCTTCTTCTTTCCGCTCTTCTTCTTTCTCTGTCCCTCCCCTCTCTCTCTCCATGTACACCCTCTCTCTCTCTCTCTCTCTCTCTGTATTTCTTTTTCGATCTCCCTCCTCCAAGTTTTTCTTACCCTCTCTTTTTTCAAGTTTTCCTTTCTCTATCTTTTTTCCTCCCCTCCATTTTGAACTCTTTTTTTTTCTTTCCATCTGCTCGAACATTCTTTCTCTTACACACGTTTTTCAAGCTTTCTTCTCGTTTACGTTTTTCCACACTTTTTCTTTATCCCCACGTTCTTCTGTCTCTCTATTTCTCTTTTTCCTACTCTTTAGTCTCTCTTTCCATTTCCCCTCATTCTTTCTTTCTCTTCTTCCTCGTCTATTTCCCCGTATTGCTCATTGACTTAATTACTCCTGGAAACACGAGACGATAATTGAAATGAAATGTTAGCTACATTTGATGCTTGAGTTTTTTTTTTCTCTCGCTCCATTTTATCAAGAGGTGGGCGAATAATAATAATAATAATAATAATAATAATAATAATAATAATAATAATAATAATAATAATAATAATAATAATAATAATAATAATATACTACTACTACTACTAATAATAATAATAATAATGTGCTCCTTCAACTGAAAAAAATGTGTGAAGGAGACTAAATTCCAAACATTGTCAAAAGCAATATTATTATGATTAGTATGATTAATTACACCCCTAATCACTGGAGAATTGACGACTGTCATGGAATTCCTTTCAAGAAAATTAAAAAAAAAGGCCTAATTAAAAACTAAACAAACTCAAACACATATAAAAACTGCAAGGAGACGAAGCAAAGATACGAAAACACTGAAGAAAGTTGATGTCATTTAGCTTTCCAAATAATTCACGTTAATGATAAGAACGTATATATCAAGAAATAATAATAATAATAATAATAATAATAATAATAGTAGTAGTAGTAGTAGTAGTAGTAGTAGTACAACATTGAATTATGAAGAAAAAGGTCCGAAAAAAAATATTATACGAAGGTGCATCTGATACTAGAAAGCGAACTAAATTGGACCAATAAAACGAAGTCTATCAACACCTAAGCCATACCCGTAGTAACGTACAGTTTCAACATTATTAGATGAAAGTTGAGTGACATTAAAAGATAGGACGTCAAGACCAGAAAATACTTAACCAAATAAGAATGCACCACCCGAAATCAGATTTTGATAGGCTGTACGTACTAAGAAGTTTAGGAGGCCGAGGTCTAATCCAACTTGAACCAACTCTAAAAACAACAACAATCAGATTGAAAGCATAGTTCCCAAAAACCAATGACCGTCTCCTCCAAAAAGTAAAACACCAAATCCACACCATCAACAAAGAAGCTGCACTCTTCAAGAAACAGCTTCATATACCTGAAACCCTACAAAACAAAAACTAAGCGAATACAATCTACGCCAAACAAGTAAAACAGAAAGCAAAACAACTTGACCAAATGAAGTTAAAAAAAAATCTCTGGAGGACAAGGCTTTGCATGACAAATACCCAAAAAGAACGAAAGGAGCAGACGTGGACCAACAGAAAACACATCAGTGGCTAGGGAGCACTGGGTCAAAAGCTGAGACAGAAGGCCTAATTATTGCAATTCAGGTCCAAAGCCTCGCAACCAGATCCTATCACTGTCACATAATCAAGGATAGAACTAACCCGAAATGCAGGATCTTCGGAAAATATGATGAAACTGTCAACCATATTATCTTAGGATGTCCGGAACCGGCAAAAACTGAATATACTCACAGTCATAACAAGGTAACGACATATGTGCACTGGAAGATATGCAAGAAGCACAAAATCAAAACTACTGAGAGACGATATAAGCACCAACCAGACACAGTTATCTAAAATAACGGTGTAACTATCCTCTGGGACATGCCAATTCAAACTGACAGGGAAATAAAAGACAACAGACCTGATATTATCATTAAAGACAAGAAATTCAGGAAGTGTATGCTTATTGGCATAAAAGTAGTGGAGGTCGAGACTAACAGGATGTGGGGAATGAAGACTAAGACTGTACCAATAGTAATCGGAGCACGGGGCCCCGTAAGAAAAGGAATGGACAATTTTGCTAACAGTGTACAAGGTAACATCAACATACAAGTTGCCCAGAAGATCGCCCGACGAGGAACATCCCATCTACTAAGAAAAGTGCTATCAGTTAAATGACAATTCTCCTATAGGGCCTAAGAACCACAGTTTGGACCTGGCTCTACAGGATACAAAGCAGAAAACATAACATACACAAATAATAATAATTAAATAACTATAACATGTCTGCCCACCATATATAAATTGATCACATCTGTCCTGACAAACTGTACTTCCTCTTTTCTCGATGAAAACAACATTCTTCTTTTTGAACAGAAAGGATGTCGAAGAGGTTTATAGGGTTGCAAAGATCAACTGCTAATAAATAAAAAGATCATGGGAAATTGCAGGAAAAAAGATAGAAATCTCAGTAGAGCTTGGATAGATTACCGTAAAGCCTTTGATAGTGTGCCACATTCTTGGGTCCTTAAGCCTTTGGAAATGTACAAAGTCTCCTCGGTGAGAGTAAATTTCCTTAAACATAGCATGAAACTGAGGAAAACAAAATTATACCTAAATCATACCAAAGGTACTGTCACTTCCAATTGTTTGAATATCCGACAAGGAATCTTTCAAGGAGATTCTCTGTCGACCCTTCTGTTTGGTCTGTCCTTAATCCCCTTTTGCATGAACTAAACAGTGATAATTATAGATATAAATAAAAAAAGAAAGTGTTTAATCATTTATTTTACATGTTTCTTTGCCAAAGACTACAATGAAGTAAAAGGTATCCTCAATACTTTAAAATCTATCAGTGATGACATCGTTATGGATTTCGGATTAGATAAATGTGCAAAAGTAACATTCAAGAAATGGAGAATTACAGAAACACACCCAATAGATCTAGATTTTGTCACAGACATTAGGGAACTGGAACAAGGAGAAACCTATAAATACGTAGAAGTTAGCGAAGGAGATTGTTGTGGTAGGATCCACCTAATTTGCATAGTGGAGTACCGACGATATAAATATGGTTGGTACCCGGAAGACAGGGAGGCGAATCAAGAGATTCACTAGAGACTCTGCCCGACTGCGACATAGTCAACACATTCTCCAGGAACGGTCTTCCCAGAAATATACAAAAGACTATATGTAAATATTGTGTACACTTTCTTGTTTCAATACATTTTATTCTAAGTACATTTTGTGTTTGCATTATTATTCCATGCATTAGTCAAGTTTCAACAGAGATGAAATACAGCATACCCAAATGAAATAGAAAGTAAGAAAAGGATACTACAGGCGTGTGCGTCTGGTGTTAAATACCGAACTGAATTCGCAAAACAGAATATCAGCCATAATCACTTCGGCTGTTCCTGTGTGCAATACAGTTTTAAGACCTTTAACTGGACCATAGCTGACATTAAGCGAATGAATGTCAAAACGAAAAAGCTTCTCACTTGACACCTTATGCATCATCCTTTCAAAAGTATCAAAAAATATTAAATGAAACGTTAATAGTAGGAACGCCAGTAATACTATAACATTCTAGCATGCCTACACCCTAATAATAATAATAATGTTATTAATAACAAAGTTAGAAGTCTCAAAACAGCTTAGATAGATTATCATAAAGCCTTTGATAGTGTGCCACATTCTTGGGTCCTTAAGTCTTTGGAAATGTACCAAGTCTCCTTGGTGATAGTAAATTTCCTTAAACATAGCATGAAACTGTGAAAAACAAAATTATATCTAAATCATACCAAAGGTACTATCACTTCCAATTGTTTGAATATTCGACAAGGAATCTTTCAAGGAGATTCCCTGCCGCCCCTTCTGTTCTGTTTGCCTTAATCCCCTTTTGCATGAACTAAAGAGTAATAACTATGGATAAAAAGTAAAAAAGAAAGTGTTTAATCATCTATTTTAGATGGATGACATTAAACTATTTGCCAAAGACGACAATGAATTGAAAGGTATCGTCAATACTTTAAAATGTTTCAGTGATGACATCGTTATGGATTTCGGATTAGATAAATGTGCAAAAGGTAAACATTCAAGAAGGGGAGAACACACTGAATAGACATAGATTTTGTCACGAAGATTAGGGAATTGGAACAAAAAGAAACCTATAAATACATAGGAGTCAGCGAAGGAGATGAAATACAGCATACCCAAATGAAGTAGAAAGTAAGAAAAAAAAAACAAAGAAAAGAAGAAAAGGCGTGTGCTTCTGGTGAGCTGAATTCACAAAACAGAATATCAGCCATAAACACTTTGGCTGTTCCTGTGGTACAATACCGTTTCAACATCCTTAATTGGACCATAGTTGACAATAAGCGAATGGATGTCAAAACGAGAACGCGTCTGTATCTGCCTATATTACTGAGATGAGGTATTATGTACACTATTTACATTATTCGGACTATTGTCCTCATCTTTGTCGCCAGATTTATTACAACGTTTCGGCCGTTGTACGCTCCGGCCTTCTTCAGGTGGTTGAACTGGACCATTTATTTCGCTCACTGGTGTAGACTGTTCTAATTCCACGTGCCATGTTTTAATGGATGTCAGTGATCAGTTATCTCCTGTTAATTCCCCTCTCCAAGTTCTCCACTGCCTTAACCGAGTATTGAACTCACACTCTTTGGGTCCTGCAACTGGATCTAACCAACGCCTTTATCCACTAATGTCATGTGTCCTTGCTACTGCACGCATCATCCTAAGGCTCATGTTGATTGTCTGTATGTTCCTAAATCCGAAGGAGGCAGAGGATTAGTTAAACTAGGAATGTCCTATAAAACCACAGCAATCGGTCTACAAAGATACCTGGAAACTACAGAAGACTGGATGATGATCTGTTTCAAAGAACATGAAAGATATCAGAAACTTCATTCAGTAATAAAGGAAGCCAACAAATTCAAAGGGGTGAAGAAGTGCAAATAAACCATAATACACCTATTGCAGCGACAAAGAAGCTAAAAACGAAGGCAAAAGCAAATACAATGTACCAAATGCAGAAACGATGGCAAGAATCTACTTGTTCAATACTCTACCCTTACCAAACAAGCTGATGTAGACAAACCCAGTATCCATTAATGTTTACGTAGTGCAGGGTTAAAACTGAAGCCGAAGGTTTTATTCTTGCTGCATAGGACCAATGCTTGCTAACTAGAAATTACACTGAAAAATTGTGTTAGCCCCAAATGCAGATTATGTGATGAATACCCAGAAACAATGGACCATCTGGTACGAGGTTGCATGGTATTGGCGCACACTGAATTTTATAAAGCCAGACATGACAAAGTGGGACAATATATGCATCGGAATATCTGCAACCTTAACGGAAAGGAAACTGCAAAAATGGTACGAACACCACACAGACCAGGTTACAGACATAGAACCTGTAACAATTTTATGGGATTTTACAATACACACAGATAGAACAATCAAAGCTAATCGCCCAGACATCGGTATCAGATAGTACACAAACAGAATATGCCTTCTTATTGACAGGGCAGTCCCTGCAGACTGTAATCTTTGAAGATCTTTAAAAATCTATCAAAATACAAAGACACTGAAATCGAAATCTTAAAAATGTGGCGTATGAGGACATCAATAATTCCAGTTGTAGTTGGAGCCCTCGGATTGATTGGAAAAGGTTCCGATAGAATTAATAGAAGGGATTACTGGTAGCCCAAGCCTTAAAGAAATACAAAAAAAATGTACTCAAAAGTATAATTACGAAGGGCTTTATCTATGGACAAGATGTGTGATTTTAGATTTTTTGGTTGTTTTTTTTTCTCAAAAACTGCTCAGTGGAAAATGTTATGATGACATTTCTGATCTTAGGTCTCTGGTTGGGACCCAGAAAGAAATGAGTATACACCAGAAATGAAAGGAATTAATAATAATAATAATAATAATAATAATAATAATAATAATAATAATAATTTGCATCTCCTATGGGAAGGAAACTGAAAGAAACTGGTATGAACACCACCCTGGCCCGGTTACGGAGATAGGACCTGTTACAATTCTATGGGACAATACAATACACACTGACAGAACAATCAAAGCCAACCGCCCAGACATTGTTATTAAAGACCACAAACAAAATAAGTGCCACCTTATTGATATGGCAGTCCCTGCAGACTGCAATGTATCTTTGAAGATATTCGAAAAACTGTCAAAATACAAGGACCTTGAAATAGAAATCTAAAAAATGTGGCACATGGGAACATCAACAATTCCTGTTGTAGTTGGAGCTCTTGGACTGATTGGAAAAGATACCAGTAGGCTGATTGAAGGGATCCCTGGAATTCCATATCTCAAAGAGATACAAAAAATTGTTCTGACAAGTACAGCCCACACTTTACGAAGGGCTTTATCTATGTAATTATTTTTTTATTTTTTATTTTTTTTTTTAAGTGGAAAGTGTCATGATGCCATTTCTAACCTTAGGTAGCTGGGCGGGACCCGGAAAGAAATGTGTAAACGCCAGATATCAAAGGAAATAAAAATAATAATAATAATAAATTGGCCTCCAAAGATACTTGGAAAATACAGAAGACTGGATGATGGTATGCGTCAAGGAACATGAAAATAGTAAGTGCCTTTACTCTGTAGTAAAGGAAGCCGACAAATTCAAAATGGAGTTTCAAATAGGCGCAGAAATGCAAATACATCACTGTACACCGGCTGAAGCTGCAAAATACTTAAAAAAGAATGCAAAGACAAATGCGACCGACCAGATACAGAAACAATGGCAAGATAAACAGCTCCACGGCCAATACTCTGACCGTACCAAACAAGCTGACGTAGACAAAAACCGCACCCATCAGTGGCTACGTAGTGCATAGTTGAAAGCTGAAACTAAAGGTTTTATCATTGCTGCACGGAACCAATGCTTGTTAGCTAAGAATTATCAAGCACATATAAATATAAAATAAAATACTGTGTTAGCCCAAAATGCAGATTCTGTGATAAATATCCAGAAACCATTGATCATCTTGTATCAGGTTGCACGATATTGGCACCCACTGAATATAAAACCCGGCATGACAGAGTGGGCCAATATCTGCACTGGAAAATTTGCAACTCCTACGGGAAGGAAACTGAAATAAACTGGTACGAACACCACCCAGATCCGGTTACGGACATAGGACCTGTTACAATTCTATGGGACTACACAATACACACTGACAGAACAATCAAAGCCAACCGCCCAGACATTGTTATTAAAGACCACAAACAAAATAAGTGCCACCTTATTGATATGGCAGTCCCTGCAGACTGCAATGTATCTTTGAAGATATTCCAAAAACAGTCAAAATACAAGGACCTTGAAATAGAAGTCTCAAAAATAATATTCTATTATTTCTTTCTGATTTTATGTATAACAGTCTTTTTTGTTTCCATTTTTCTCAAAGTCTTTTCACCGAACACATGTTCCATCCATGGTATTCACAGCATCCTTCTGTAGAACCATATCTGTTGCCTCACGTTTTAGCTGATCTGGGGTGGATTGTTCAACATTCACTGTCATATAAGAGGATCAATATTACATAGCACTTCCGCAATCTTCTCTTTATTTCTAATGAAATATTCCAGTTTTCTTAATACTTTGTTTAATTTTTAGAAGGCATCTTTTGCTATTCCAATGCTTCTTAGTATTTTGGTGTCATCTGTTAAAACCCTCCCCAGATATTTAAACTTCCGCACTTGTTTGATTTTGATATCTCCAGTTTGAAGCTTGCCTCTTGGTCTTTTTCTCTTGCTGACAACCAGATATTCTGTCTTCTTACAATTGATGGTTTGTTCATATTCCCTATTTTTCTTTACTGTCTTGTCTAGGAGGCTCTGTAGCTTTCTTTCTGTACCTGTCATCAATATAATGTCATTTGCGTATCTTATATAAAGCTTGTGCCCACCAAAAATAAATCTTGGTCGGCTCTATGGATTGGGAGGCTACGTGCCTTGAGAGACTATTGGGCCTTAATCTTCTGACCTTAAGTGGAACGCCCACATACGATCCCTCGTTGAAGAAAGAGGAAAAATGGTCGATTCTCTGGATTGGAAGGCTACGTGCCTTGAGAGACTATTGGGCCTTAATCTTCTGACCTTAAGTGGAACGCCCACATACGTTCCCTCGTTGAAGAAAGAGGAAAAATGGTCGGTTCTCTGGATTGGGAGGCTACGTGCCTTGAGAGACTATTGGGCCTTAATCTTCTGACCTTAAGTGGAACGCCTACATACGATCCCTCGCTAAAGAAACAGGAAAAATGTTCGGTTCTCTGGATTGGGAGGCTACGTGCCTTGAGAGACTATTGGGCCTTAATCTTCTGACCTTAAGTGGAACGCCTACATACGATCCCTCGCTAAAGAAACAGGAAAAATGTTCGGTTCTCTGGATTGGGAGGCTACGTGCCTTGAGAGACTATTGGGCCTTAATCTTCTGACCTTAAGTGGAACGCCCACATACGATCCCTCGCTAAAGAAGCAGGAAAAATGGTCGGTTCTCTAAGTACCTGACTCCCTCTACCTTTAAAAGAGTCAGATCAGGCCTAAAATGAAGTACTATTGTCATTTTGGGGCGGGACCTACCCAGCCCACACTTTCCAGTCTCGATAGAGTTCAAAAGCGTCTCAGAGTCACACCACTCATTACTCTATCGCTACTACCATGGGAAGTGCTTGGACGAACTGCATTCCTTGATTCCGCTAGTTCTAACCATCACGTCCAAGATCCGCCATGCCACTCACATTGTAACAAACCACCCACATTCCCTCCGGATTCCATCGGTGAGAAATAAGTTCCACACAAACAGCTGCTTAGCAGCAATACACCAATTTTTGGCCTGACCTTGTTCTTGTAAATATAGAGCATATCAGAAGCGGAACAAGGTGCCGACCATTTTTCTTGTATCTTTACCAATGGATCGTACATATTTGAGGTGAACTTCAGGCCCAACAGACGTCCAAGACAAGGGGGCCTGATTTAGAGTATAACAGTTAATCGTGACTGGAGAGAATTCTTGGTGACGATGGAGAGTTAATACCTTGGTTTTGAAGGAATTGAATTTTTAAAAACGGTTCCCCATCATCACTGAACTGTTAGACTTCAAGGACTTCATAATTGCGAAGACTCTTCCAGCTATGCTACAACTGGAGAATTTGTGTGGCAGCTCTCTATTCCACCCCTTGTTAAATGCCTTTGCTTTATCTAAGGCGATTCCTTGTGTGTGATTAATTGTCTAGTTTCTCAGCAATTCTGTGAGTAATAACAGGACATCAGCAGTGGACCTAGCAGAGCGAAGTCCATACTGCTTGTTGCTCATGGGTTTGTTTCTGCTGATAATAGCTTAGAAAATATTAAGAATGAGTATCAAGTTAACGTTTTCATGTTAGGTAAAATGAAGGCAGATATGTGACGACTCTGGAACAGGAAATACTATCAGCAATGACATTCAAATGAGATTCAAAATAGGTGAAAGCATTGCCGCATTATTCAAATCTGTATTCACATATAGGAATAAAAGAAAAAAGTCCGTCATATCGTAGACAGCAGGTCACTAGATAATGCATGGAAAAAAAGCAGAAAATACCAGGATCTCTCTCAGGAACTGTAGATGCACTGACACTCTGTCCATAATAATTGGGGCACTTGGAATCGTGCCAAAAGCATTATAATCGATATTGTGAGGAATAGAGATTCGAGAAATGATAGACATTGTCCATACCACAGTGCTACGGATGTCTACAAGGCTAATGAGAAAAGATTTTACAAGAGTAAGTGTCACTCAGGGAGACACGGCTCGGATTGAGGAATTGGAGAGCCGAGTTCGAATTTCAGTCGAATAGATTACATTCACTTACGTACTAATACCCTTGCGAAAGTATGAATCCTCTTCTCTCCCCCAGCTATGGGTAAATAGCCGGAGAGACCGGGTTCTATAGCCTTGGATGGCAAATGGTCTACTGTAGAAAGAAATGGCAACCTACTGCGGGAAAAATCTGTCTCGTCAGTCATGTATCGAAAGATACATGATCGCCTAAACGTGTATAATGCATGGCACGTAACTGACTGACTATGGGTAAATAGCAGGATAGACCGGGTTCTATAGCCTTGGATGGCAAATGGTCTACTGTAGAAAGAAATGGCAACCTACTGCGGGAAAAATCTGTCTCGTCAGTCATGTATCGAAAGATACATGATCGCCATAGCGTGTATCATGCATGGCACATAACTGACTGAAGTGTCACTCAATTTCAAGAATAACTAAAACATATGTAAATATGCAAATATATGAATCTATAATAATAATAATAATAATAATAATAATAATGATAATAAAGAAGGACTAAAGGCAAGGCACCTACTACATGATGCGATGTGTAAATTGCCGCCATCTTATATTTTTAATTTCGCACATGCGCGTTGTTTGTTTTTGATTTTGTCGACTGCACAGTATAGTAGGGTCAGTTGGGCAATGTGAGAAAAAGAGCACCATGGCGCAATTCACTCCACCAGAAAATTGGAAATGACATACTGTATTGCTTGGCATTCGCACCAGAGGATCCAATACGACCATTTCAGAGTGTTTGGGTGTCAATCTGAGGACGGTTCAGAGGATTTGGAAAGAGTTGGATTAGTATAATGGGGATTACGAAGGTACAGAAGCTCGGAAAACTCACTCTGATCGTTTTGATAAGTAAAGAACTCCCAAATTTGTTGTCAATGGTTTCAGACTCAAGACGGAGGTTTACATCAAATGCCTGGGTCAAGAGGGTGGCTGTTGGAACATCCTATGTCTGGCAACAGGAATCTACACCATGCCACACAAGCAGGAGAACCCATTCAGTCAAAGATTTCTGCGACCACATCACCCCTTGCATCTCGCCACCTAACTCCCGATAACTGCAACCACCTTGGTTATGTGTGCGAGCAGTTGAGTGAAAGACCAACAAAAATCCATGTAACTGTGACACCCAACCCTCCTCTGTCCTGGTCAGGGCACCGTTTGTGACACCCGTACTGGTCGCGGCGCACTTGTGACACCCGACTTCTTTTTCAGTCACGACGCCAAAATGTGACGTCGGTCCTTTGTGACGGGCTAACCCTGGGACATCGGTTGAAGTCTTGTTGGGTTCTAGCACCAACTTGTCGTACTCGGCTCGCTTCCAACGCCTGGTCACCGAAGCAACTGCTTTGATCTCGATTCAACCCACCCACGTTGTGATTTGATCTTAGGTTGACGAGATCAATCAAACGTCGGGCCGTAGTGCCAGCCGAATCCGGGTCAAGGTGATACTGCACAATAAATGTAGACAAAAAAAACAAAAAACAAAAGCACAAACAACAATTTCAAGGCGAGCGACTGGTTCGGAATAGTGATTAATTTTATGTCGGTTTGTTGAGTTACAGGAGTGCGTCTCTCTCTTTCTCTCCCAGCCCGAAGAAAAAAAAATGTGGATTGTAACACGTTTGCGTTCCTTAACTAGTTCTGGATATCTGTATGGAGAATATAAGTCAGACTTCTATAATTTGTTCTTGGTTAGAAGTCTAATTCGGAAACTTGTTTTGGTGGAAAATCTAAAGTCGGACTTCAACAAATCTGTTCTTGGTTAGAAGTCTAAGTCAGAAGGCATGGGATCGTGCGGTCACCTGTGCGAGGCGCGTCTCTCTGTCTCGACTTTCCTCGACGAACTCAGCTCTACTCTGCGAACTCTCTGAAACACCCGTAGATGTTTGCTTATATGGACGCCGATCAAAACCTGGCGTGGGGTCGGACGTGGTGTGGCCACCACGTTGATTTCAAATCCCCAATAAGGATTTTCTTTGTTTTCGGCCAAAAATAATTATCATTTTCCGTATTTGGAAATCTTATTCCACTCCCACCCTCTTCTGCTCTCATATGGGTATCTCACCATACTTTAGAGGGCGTCAACGGTTTTCCCACTTCCTCGCAGTAACATCTCATACCTACCCTCTCAATGGGCGGTGGCAGGCCTCCTCTCTGCGTCACATGATCATCTCCGCCTGGCTATTCGGCCAATAGGCGTCAACTGATAATCTCAATTTTTATCCAACTTCACGGGATATGTTTTTTTTCAACCAGGTTTATCCGTCAACATTAAGTGGAAGATTCTTTTTTGGCGAAATTGGGTTAATTAAAATACCCTAACATAGCCTTCGTTATCACAAACGAACTTAAACAAAATGCAGATGTCCTGTGTGCGGTCGGCAGACGACCCATCAACTACTGATAACAGCCAATGTTTTATCTGCCTAGAAGTTCTGGTATCCCTCAAAAAATGACCATCAGAATTTTCCTCAATTCCACCACTCAAAACAACATCGCTTTTGTGGGTGGCATTCTTTCCTTCTCTTATCATCTAAGTTGTTAAGTCTTGTCCCTCTGTTTCTTTCTCCTCTTTCTCTTTTTCCTTCTTTTGTCCTCGCAGATAATTTGGCATATCACACTTCCACGAGAAAGTAAAGTGGTTATCTTGAATCGCACTTGAAAAATGACAAAACAAAAAATCTTTTTTTTTTTCACCGATACTCTGTTTGGGAAAACAACAAAACAAAAAGAATATCGCTCAGTATGTCTTTCGTTATATCTATCGGTTTAAGTAATCGCTCAGTATGTCTTTCGTTATATCTATCGGTGTAAGTAATCGCTCAGTATGTCTTTCGTTATATCTATCGGTGTAAGTAATCGCTCAGTATGTCTTTCGTTATATCTATCGGTTTAAGTAACCCCGTAATTAACTTCTGTGGTTAATTAATTGATTAATTAACCTTCCGTTCCTAAATAGTGTTACATAACAACAAAGATGAAATGAAAGAAAGGATTATGGCAGCATTCACCAGCTTAAACAAGGAGACCGTCCAGGAGAGATGCAGGAGATTCCAAAGTTATCTGGAGGCCGTGGTTGAAGCTAATGGCGATTTTATGGAATAATATTTACTCTTTAGTATTTCAAGATATTTTTGTGTAATTTCGGTAAATATATCTGTTAAAATGAGATGTCAGTGTTATTTTCAGTTTTGCGTAATTTAATTGACAATTTATCCATGGCACACTGTATAATCTCCGTTTTTCATTTACCGCCCTTCTTTCAACTTGCATTATTAATAAAAACAAATTATCCATTTGTGATACTGACACTGCCCTGCGTGTATGTAGGAATATCCATTTGGTTGTGGGTGGGGGGGAATGTTTTTGAACTCGTTCAAGTGAATGGTAATTATGTGACTTGACTGTGAACGCCCACTTGGGCGATAAAAGAGGCGCGCAAATTGAGGCGTTAAAAAATATATATATCTTTTGATTTGCTTTACTCATGTCACGTGCTCTTTCAGCAGTACGCTGGACACGCGCCGCTTTTACTTGCAGACGCATGCGCAAATCAATAACAACATCTATCGCGCAAAGACGTAAGACTGAAGCGCACTGGGAGAGGCACGCACACTGAAACAAAATTATGCACAAAGAGTGTGTGTGTGTGTGTGTGTGTGTGTGTGTGTGTGTGTGTGAGAGAGAGAGAGAGAGAGAAAGAGAGAGAGAGCGTGAATTGTTAATATATAGTGAAACAAACATGTAAACAATACGTGGAGATAGTGAAAAATTATCAGACCTTTCCAAAATCTGACCAAGTCATATCAAAATTTGATTTATCTATTTGAATGGATACTTGGACTTAGTGCCTCCCTTGAAACCCTTTTACCACCTCCCTGGGACGTGTATATACATACATATATATATATATATATATATATATATATATATATATATATATATATATATATATATATATATTTCTCTTTCTCCACATCCCCTCCTTTACCACTCCTATCTGCTCTTCCTCCAACCCTTCTATAACCCCTTGCGTGATAGTGGCCTCCAGCCTTGCTTGGGGTGATACGCTTAATATATATATATATATATATATATATATATATATATATATATATATATATATATATATATATATCCCACGTTGATAGCACGACTAGGAGTTTCATGCAAACCTGCAGTCTTCAGGTGAAAAATACTTTAACGGTCAGTAAGTATTTTACACCTGAAGATTATTATGTATATTTGCATGAACTCCGAGTCGTGCGATCGACGTGGGATATTATATATATTCACTAATATATACTTTATAGCTCTGTTATATAACACTGAGCACTCTTTTTATAATACCTGAGAAAAAATATGAACATTGGAGTCAACACAGGCTGTTTCATGCTAGACGCAATCGTCAGGCCGCGAGAGTTGTTTTTTTTTTGGGGGGCGGGAGTAGTTTATTTGGGTTAATTTATTTTACTTGTTTTTATTTATTTTTATTTTATCTTTTATATCTATTTATTCTTTTCGGTTTTCGGTGATTTATTAACGTACTAAAAGATTTTTTGAGATTTGTTTAGGTCGCTTACTTAATAACTTCTTTTGGTCTGGGAAGATAATTCTGTTCGTTACGACTGAAGCCGAGATACCAGGTTAAGACAAATAACATAGCAGAATACATTCCTTAGTTCTAACCATCATGGCTAAGACCCAGCATGTCGCGCCGATTGTAGCGAACCACCCTCATTCCCTTCCTATTCCATTGGTGAGATGTAAATCTACTCGAACAGATCCTTCCAACGGACCGCTGCTTTGTAAAACCGACTCCCACGAGGATGCTTCCTTGGTCACTAAAATCTTAATCTATTTTTTATATATATATATATATATATATATATATATATATAGGGTGCGATTGATAATTTGTCGCCTAAATTACGCGAAAATGAAAATAACACTGACATCTCAATTTAGCAGATATATTTACCAAAATTACACAAAAATATCTTGAAATACTAAAGAGTAAATATTATTCAATAAAATCGCCATTGGCTTCAACCACAGCCTCCAGATGACTTTGGAATCTCCTGCATTTCTTCTGGGCAGTCTCCTTGTTTTAGTTGGTGAATACTGCCATATTCCTTGGCTTCAGTTAATCTTTGGTGTTACAGGGAGTTTTTGCGCCCCACACGTACTAATCAAGGTGGCTGGAGCCTGGGGAGTTAGGTGGTTAGATGTAAGGGGTAATGTGGGTGCAGAAATTGTCTGACAGCCATGACTGGGTTCACCTGCTTGTGAGTCCTGTTGCCAGATATAGGATCTTCCAGCAGCCACCCTCTTGACCCAGGGCAGCATTAGCTCCTCAGGGCACCGTATTGTGTCTGAGGCCATCACCGATAAATTCGGGAGTTCGTTTCTTATCAGAACGATCAGAGTTATTTTTTCCGGGCTGCCGTACCTTTGTAATCTCCATTAGACTCGTCCAGTTCTTTCCGAATCCTCTAGACTGTCCTCAGATTGACATTCAAAAACTCTGAAATGTTCGTACTGGATTTCCCGGCGCGAATGCCAAGCAGTACAGCATGCCGTTTCCAAATGTCTGGTGGGGGGAATTGCGCCATGATGCTCATTTTCTCACTGAACATATTATACTGTGCAGTCGACAAAATCAAAAACAAACAACGCGCATGCGCGAAATTAAAAATATAAGATGGCGACAATTTACTCAATATATATATATATAAATATATATACATAAATACACACACACACACATACACACACACACACACATATATATATATATATATATATATATATTCATATGTTCAACACCATCACGTCAGAAGACACCAGAAGTGTTGAAACAAAATGGTTATTTTGTAGTGATTTTATAACAATTTTATTTTATAATTTTCGAATAAATGATTATATTTGCTATACTCTGTATTGAGCCCATTTTTAAGAATAGTATTTGTTTGTTATTCGAATTTATTCCGTATACACCAATCCTATACTTGAATCGTGAAAACGATCAAATTCATCAGACCTAGGTCTGATGAATTGGGTGTCTGATGAATTGGATCGTTTTCACGATTCCAATGGAATAAATTATGACCATGGAATATTAGTGTTTAAGTCTTTTTATTATATCCTTACTCTGTCCTAGATATTGTTCTACCTGGATTCAATCCTCTTGGAATTATTTTTTTATATACATATGTATGTGTATTTATTTATATATTTTAGATATATGATTGCATATGTATGTGTATATTTTCCACTAATATATATATATATATATATATATATATATATATATATATATATATATATATATATATATATATATATATATATCGGTTGGTGTATGAGCGCATGTCGTAATAGATATAATGGAAATATTCCCCTCCCGATAGGTTTCGAACCTGTATCATATACGGAACCGTCATATAGCCTGACGTGCCACAACCGATTGAGCCACAGAGGACTGTTCGGTTAGCAAGGTCGATTTTACTGCTTATAAATATTACAGTAAATGCTCTGTTAATAATAAACAGTATTAATAACATTTACCGGCCTGAATAGACAAACATAAAAATACATAGGATACCGGTTTGATTCCTGCCGGAGGATATATATATATATATATATATATATATATATATATATATATATATATATATATATATATATATATATATATATATATATATATATATATATATATATATATATATATATATATATATATATATATATATATATATATATATCGGTTGGTGTATGAGCGCATGTCGTAATAGATATAATGGCGAAAAATGGAAACAGTAGTCTGAGTTCGAATTTCAGCCGAAGCTGTTTCGTTCACTTTGCACGAGTGCCCTTGGAAA
The DNA here is from genome assembly GCA_964036315.1 of Acanthosepion esculentum. Lineage (NCBI taxonomy): Eukaryota > Metazoa > Mollusca > Cephalopoda > Sepiida > Sepiidae > Acanthosepion > Acanthosepion esculentum. Next base: position 105,338,870 of record OZ038479.1, read on the forward strand.
ATGTATACATCCACTCCTCCTAAGCTATGCGTAAAATAATAGAGCAGACTCCTTTTCTTTTTTTAAAAATTAAACCTTGATAGAACACCTGATCTGGGAGAAGTGCAACACTGAATTCCAGACGGTTGAGAAGGATACGAGAAACCACATCGACGTCTTTGATAAGCATGTGAACTCTATTGTTAAAAAGAAAAAAAAAACCTAATAAGACTCTTTAATGACTTATATACACTATATAGTCACTAGTCAGAGACGGCTGAACCCACTCTGGGTATCTCCTTCGATATTGCAATAAAAACGTTACCCCTTTCGACAAGACATTTTAAGCATTTATTGATTTTCATTCCGCATAACTAAGATGGAAAATAAAAGATTTGTCTGCGACACTATTGTCAAAATGACCAATAAATCTTCTTTCCTTCTTTTGGCTACCCATAACAACCTCCTCCTCTTTTGCTATTACTTTCTAGCTTAAGACTGAACAGCATGCGCACGCGCATACAAATATGCACTCATATACGTACTTCCGTTGATACACAGAAGCCTCGACACACATAAATACGTTCCAACACACCAGGCAATTGATTAAAAAATCCAGATATAAAGAGACCTAACCATTCAGACAGTAACACATATATTGATAAATGCATAAACACATGCATATGCGTGTAAATAGGAGATTTATCCACGCTCACTCACGAATTCACAAACTTGTATATACTGACATACATGGACAGAAAAACCGATCCATGCACACGTATATGCATAAATGCAAGCACACACATCGGCATACTCTATAGAGAAACAGAAATCACACATACACGTTGGTGTCCACATAAATAAAAAAAAAACTAAATCTCAACATGCACATATGTATGCACGTACTCAAAAAGGCAATTTATTGTCGCTCTAGGGGATAAAAATGAAGATATGATTTCGTATGAAATCCTGTTCACTCCATTACAAGCAAATGAAAATGGCTGTTTCATATTATCGAAATTAGAAACATAACACCTCCAACCCACTACGGTTGTCATAAAGAAAAAAAAATGACAGAATTCTTAAACGTTTAAATTTCTTTTTGTAATTTAGTGTTCCCTCGGGTACGTGTATTTTTTTTTCTTCTGTCGTGAGGGAAGGATTTTGATTTCATATCATCGCTATTACCGATTTCCTTCCCGTCAGTGGTATTTTTTCAAATTGAGTATTATTTTAGAAAAAAATAATATTTTTTTTTATTATTATAAAGGGAAATTGAAATTTTAAGTGTTTCTTATAATTTTCTCTCCATGAAGTGATAAAAACTGTCATCATATAGTCAGGTACAATACAAAATGGCGGACGGAAGAGGATGGCAGAAATATCAAGACAACAAAAAGGAAACATATATATATATATATATATATATATATATATATATGTGTGTATGTGTGTGTGTGTGTGTGTGTGTGTGTGTGTGTGTGTGTGTGTTTGTGTGTGTGTAAATTATTTTCAGAGATAGTGTATTTGTAGAGGAACAAAATGAATGAAAAGAGAAACGAGGAAAAACTATTGATAAAGGCCCTCAGAGAACGAAATGCTTCGGCTAATAATAGTTTGTCCTCTTGTCTCTTTTTATTCATATATATATATATATATATATATATATATATATATATATATATATATATATATATATATAACATCTGCTAATGTACAAGATGATTAAAACCTTTATATTTAGAAAACGGCAGACAACATTGGTCTGCATATTGACAAGCAAAATACTTTTGTGTAAATTTGACACCACATTACTGCTAGAAAATGCACGTTTCACTTTAAAATCCACGACCCTAAAAGGCGGGGAGCTTCTCTCTCTCCATTACCACACACTATTTGGTGAAACTGAGAACAAAACAGAAGATTAAATTTGACCTGTTGGCCTCCATCTACGACAATGTTATTCAGCTGTGCTGTATCATTTGTCTAAAATCATTACTGCTATTAATTTTCAAAATAAATCAGAAGACTTCATTTTTCATTTTTCCCTCGAAACATTAGCTTCTAAAACTTTTATATAAGTCTTATATGCAGAAAAAAAGTCTTATTTCAGAAAATAATTACAAGCGAAAAACAAAAATAATTGTGAATTTAAAATCAAAACAAAAAATAATAATAAATCTAGAAAAAAAAAAAAAGAAGTTAATTTTCATATAAAAAATACAGAATCAGGAAGTTTTAAAACTTAATATCCTGCCCCCCCCACTTCTGATTTAGCTGCTCTGACACACATTTCTTATGTTTGCCTCTTTGCTTGTTTAAAGTACCTTTCATCGCATGTATAGTTCTCTGTATGACGATAAACTACATCCGGCAGCAAGGCGTCTGATCGGAAGATTGAAGGTTTTGAGGAGCGTGGAACCACCTCTTAATTGCTGTTGTTCCCAGATCCAACTTAACGACCAAGGATGGAAACACATGTTAGGAACTCACCTATAGGCGAATAGTGAAACCCCGAACAAAATACTATGAAAGTATAAAGATACATTTTTATGTTAAAAAAAAAAATAATTAGCAACAATACCTATTTATAGTAAAATTAGCAACAATACATTTTTAAAGCAACATAACCAGCAATACATTTTGTCTGTAGTTGAAGGCATACAATTGCATTCAAAATATATTTAGTTGAAACTATAAAACATTTCGGTATTAAACAACACAGAGTCTGATAAACAAAATCAACCAACAGAATTCTTTCATGACATTAATCCATTTAGCTATCCGACAATTTCTTAAATCAAACTGTATTCCAAAATATAATTTCAACAAAAGCGTAAAACACATATCATCACCTCTAGTAATTATGGCCACACAAACATGTATATGCACAAAAGCTGAGTATAATCTACCATGTATTCAGTTGTGAAAGAAGAATAACATATATTTTTATTACTTCAAAGCCCAAGAAAATTAAATTTCGGCATTAAATGGCCCATAAGGAGTTGACATGCCGTTAAACAAATCAATTAATCAATTCTTCACATGTGACTCTGTGGCGCTATTAATTGCAAAAGCATTCCTTCCACTAGAGTCAGTGGTTGATCTAACTAAAACGGAGCTTTGTATATCACACGCCAGAAGAAAACTACAAAGTCTCAGATGCTTATCTGCCGGCCTCAGGAAATGCCTTAATCCTTGATCGACATCAAATAATAGATTCATGCCATCTGAGGATTAACACTAAAACCTTTGAGAGTTCAAATAAGAGTGAAACCAAAAGTAAACGATATCGCTCCCTTTGATGTCGAGCAGCATTTATTTTGAATCAGACTGAAGAAAATCTAACAACATTCTTGGGAAATAATCAATATTTAATGAAAATGCTATTTGGATCACTTCCCTTCAAAATTTCTTCCGCATGTTTAAGGATTTTTGATCCCTTTTGGTCAGATAAGTTTCTTTCATTCATTTAAAGATGGTTTCTACAAACGGAAGATCTTTGTTAGTTATCTGCAGGACTCCTGGGTTAAGATTTTACTAAACATATCTTAGATTGGCACCAGTCTGGTAATGGTAATGATAATATTAACAGTTTCCTAATAAGGAAATTTTTGGCATTCATTGACCGAGCAGCCAGTACCGTTTTCGTTTCAAATTATAAGATCTTTCTCTTAAAACAATTTTTCAGGGAAACAAGTTTTACAAGTTCAGTAATTGTCATCGCCTTTTCAGTATTGATGGAGCTATGTGTTCAATAACTGGCCACAGCAGAGGCGAAAAATAAAACTTGGAGAGTTGAGTTACTAAAGAGAATGAACTGAAACTGAGATATCTAAAAACGGCATGGCACGCGGAACTAGAACAATTTATCCCAGTGGTCTAAATAAAGGGGTCGGTTTGAAATTCTTCTGTATATCACGTGAAAAAGACTGGAGCTCTTTTCAGTATTGATGGAAGTTTCCTTCTTAACATTTTATTTGAAGTAATGTGGAATCCGTGTATATTTTTATGTATTGTACACTAAATGGCCGAGTAGTTAGAGCGTTCGCTTTCTGACCATGAGACCCGGGTTCGAAACTCACCATTGTCGATTTGTCAAGAAGGAAATTTCATGATGTTATCGAACTGGAGGAGGTCGATCCCAGCGTGCAGCACCTTTGGAAAGTGCTTGAAAACCATACCCAAGCCTTGTGAGTGAAATTGGGTAGACGGAACCCTTAGGTGACGTCGATAGCTGTGCTAACACGAAGTCACAAGTAATCGTGGCCGAGGGCTTAAGCTTGATGGCCTTGTTCAAATCGTCGATCACGCTAGATAACATGCTCTTTCTCAGAAGCTGTAATTAAGGTTTGCTCAGCATAGTTGCAGTACAAACCACAGGTGGGCTCTGTGGGTGTTGAATAAACAGAAATGTGCCTGAGCAAGCGTCTGCAATAGGGATTGACTAGCTGCCATAGTAGACGGGTATCCTCGAATACGAGTGGTCAGCGATACATACAACTATTTACACTACTTACATTGTTCGAACTATTGTCCTCTTTATTGTCATATTCACGAGGTTTCGGCCGTTGTACTTTCCGGCCTTCTTCAGGTGATATACTTTGAGAATTTCGAACCGAATCATTTTTCTATGTCTCTGAAATGAGGTATTTCAACTATTTACACTACTTACATTGTTCGGATTATTGTCCTAATCTTTATTCTCATATTCACGACGTTTCGGCCGTTGTAAGCTCCGACCTTCTTCTAGTGACATAGGCTGGAATTTCAAACCGAACCCTTTATTTAGTCCACTGAGGTAGATTGTTCTAGTTCCACGTGCCATACCTTTTCTGGATATCTCAGTTTCAGCTATTTCCCTTCAGCGACTCAACTCTCCAAGTTTTCGTTCACCTCTGCCGTGGCTAGGTATTGAACTCATAACTCTTTGAGTCAAGTCACTGGATTACTTGTATCAACGCTTTTATCCACTAGACCCTGAGGATTCGGTTCGAAATTCCAACGTATATCACCCGAAGAACGCCGGAGCGTACAACGGTCGAAACGTCGTAAATATGACAATGAAGATGAGGACAACAGCTCGAACAATGTGTCAATTGTGGACTGTCAACGTCTTGATTATGTCATTATCTCTTCTTCGATTTACATGTGCTATCCATTTTAGTTGTTGCTGCTGTTGTTAGTCCTCAAGTGATGTGGTTTCTGTTATTTGTTATAGTGCTTTGGGAATCTGTAGCGGCCAGTCTGTAATCGTCGAAGAAGGATGATCTTTGCCCAAGACCGTAATGCTTCACTTCAAAACCCTTTTTTTTTTAACCAGACAGGACCGAAATCAGCAGTAATGATCCATTAGACTGACTCGTTAACTATTACCCAATGCCGAGGCTCTGATGATCATTTTCCACCTTATAAAACGTTATCATTGCTTTGCCACACTTCTTTAATCTGAATATTTTTCTCGAGTCTTTTAATTAAAAAATTCAATGTCCAGTCATATTTCTGAATATAATAAATATGAAGAGGTTTCGAAGAATTCTATTTGATATGGAACAACGGTTATTAGTATGGAAAATGAAAAGACCAAACTGTGTTCGAATTTCACCTGAGGTTTCCTGTATTCGCTTTAGTACATTTTTTCTTTTATCTGCTTCAGGATGTGGGCGTTCATAACTCTCCACAACTTCCTGTCTTTTCTTGCTTTAATTATTATTTTTTACTCTTTACCATCCCTCTTTGCTCCTCCATTCATACAAATTCGTAAACTCGCTGTTTCACCATTCTTCTCCGGGGTTCATTATATCCTGAGTGTTAAATTCTCTCAAGCCTCTTTCCTCATTATATGTTTAAATATTTCAGTCGTCTCATTGTGTTTATAAGTTCCCTTCTTATTTTGTGTAAAGTTTACTCGTTGCTCTCATATTCTGTCCATACTATTTTGGGATTCGTCGGTAGAACCACTTCTCTGTTAGTTCAAGTCACTTCTTCATCTCTGAGAAAATTGTCCAGTATTCACTGCCATATGAGAGCGTTAGCACTGAAGCCCTTATGAAGACATATGAATACACAACCATGCTTTGGGTTCCATGACGAGACACTTTTGAAAAAAACATTTCCTGTTCCCGATATGCTGAAACAGTTAAGTAATATTTAGCACCCCCCTCCCACAAGGGCGACATGTGGCACAAGGCCGGGTTTAACGTAGGTTTTCCGAGCCCATAGGCTCGGCCAAAAATATTCCCTATTGGAACCCGTAAAAACGGGTTCAGGGACAGTCTACCTCCCCGAACGAGACTAAACCTTTTGGCTGAGCCTCGTCCGGATTCCCCTCTGTCCGAAGGCAGAGAGCTCAAACAGTTAAGTGAGTGAGTCAAATTCTCCACCAGCAAAGGAATTCAAGATCCGTGTCAGTAGGAAATGTTATAGCTATTTATTTGGAGATAAGGATTTTTTGTTTGTTTGTTTTGTTTTATGGCATATCAACCTCAATGGGTTATTTAATGCCAACAAAATTTTTTATTGCTTGTAATATTTTTTTCCAAAAATGTACTGCTGGTAATATTTTTTCTTTCAAAAATCTATTGCAGGTAACATTTTCTTCTTCAAAAATCTATTATTAATGCAATATATTATATAATATATATTAGCTAATATTTTTTTCCAAAAATGTATTGCAGGTAATTTTTTTTTTTCATCAAAAGTCTATTGCTGGTAATATTTTTTCTTCAAAAATCTTTTATTAATATAATATATTATATAATATATATTAGCTAATATTTTTTTCAGAAAATGTATAGCTGGTAATATTTTATTTTCAAAAATGTATTGCTGGTAATAATGTATTTCTGATAATAATTTTTTTACAAGAAAATATTTCTGGTATTAAAACCTATTTTTTCACTTCCATAGTCTTTTGACTCCAGCTTAAGGGTTAGCTATTTGCCCATAGCTGGGGCCTTAACAGGTGCTGCCACCCCGGGTCAGGGTGGACCTGGGAATATCAACAATTAAGAGGTAGTTACACACTCCTTAAAATCTCCTGATCAGAGGCCTTGCTGTTGGATGTAGTTTATCGTCATATATCAGGAGGCGGATGTAGTTTATTGTCATACCCAGGACGCGGATGTAGTTCATCGTCTTACCCAGGACGTGAATGTAGTTTATCATCATACCCAGGACGCGGATGTAGTTTATTGTCATACCAAGGACGCGGATGTAGTTTATCGTCTTACCCAGGACGCGGATGTAGTTTATCGTCTTACCCAGGATGCGGATGTAGTTTATCGTCATACCCAGGACGGTGGAGATAATGAAGATATTTTGAAAACTGGTTATCTTCAGAAGGGTCAGATAGTTAATGCAACTTGCTTTATCGATTAACCCTAAAATTGTAGGCATCATCAAATGTTACTGAAAATCAGCAGTTGTTATCGATTGTTGATTTAAATTTATCCTCAGGATATGGGCACCATTCATTCATGATTCGAGACCAAATTACTAATTGGCAACTCTAGGATCTATGAAGTTACTATTTATTAGGAGGCATTCATTTCCTGGAGTATTTGCTTGCAAATAAAGCTGGAAGAACAACGCAAAGTTATGTCTATATCAAGGAGATATTTTTTCTCGAAGAGAAATGGAAAATGGTGTCATGGAATTTTTCCAAGGAGTTAAGAACGTTACAAACCTTATTTCTCTTTTTCTTTATTTTTTATTCAAAAGAGTTGAAATATCGTTTTTAATAATTCTTTTCTTGTAATTAAAGCGAAAAATAAACATAAAATTACATTTTAAACAAACAGTGATTTGATCCAAATGATTCAATACCCGGCCACAGCAGAGGTGGGCAAAAACATGGAGAGTTGAGTTAAAAGGGAGATAACTGATACTGAGACATCCGGAAGAGTCAAGACACGTGGAACTAAAACATGGACGAAATTCTAATCATCTGAAGAAGGCTGTACAACGGCCGAAACGCCGTGAATATGTCAACGAAGATGAGGAGAACGGTTCGAACAATGTAAATTGTGTAAATGATTACAATACCTCATCTCAGAAATATAGACAGTTCCTGAAGAAGGTCGGAGCGTACAACGGTCGAAACGTCGTGAATATGTCAACGAGGATGCGGACAACAGTTCGAACAATGTAAATAGTGTAAATGATTACAATACCTCATCTCAGAAATATAGACAGTCCCTGAAGAAGGTCGGAGCGTACAACGGTCGAAACGTCGTGAATATGTCAACGAGGATGAGGACAACAGTTCGAACAATGTAAATTGTGTAAATAATTACAATACCTCATCTCAGAAATATAGACATATATGTATTTCTCGGTTTTTAACCAGTTCTGCGTGCACGTTTGTGCAGTCATGTCTCGCCGTTTAAAGTAATTTGGAAATTAAAAAAAAAATCAGCGACAATGCCTTTGTTCACTGGACAATGAACTTGTTTACAGGGATAGCAAGACGATGGATGTTTTATAGAATTTGGGTTTTGAGTTCATAGAACGTTCACTCACAGACGAAACGTCTGTAGGAGGGTTAAATCTGAGAAAATAATTATAAACCCCGTTACATTTATGTATACAAAAATACTCGTAAAAAATGAGAAACAACAAAATGGGATACCATTTATTATCTGGCTGTTATGTTGTGTTGAGGACATGAGAGACAGTAATACTAAGTAAAATTGTAAATTTGGAGTCAAATGTAGAGCAAATATGGCTGAGAATCCGACAGAATGAAATGATAAGGAGTAAGCGAAGTGTATACAGATTTTATCGTATGTTTATTTTTATATAGATACGTGTAATGAGTGTCCAGATAATTTAGTTGGAAAATACAAGTGTCTGCTAAGAGATAAATATTACTATTATGGTCTGCAAAAGAAAAAGGAGCCGAACTTTTAGTTGACTCACGTGTTGACGGCCTGTACGTGTTGACTGCTTGTTCGATCGTGAGACTGTGCGTAGAGGAGAAAAATTGGTCGATTCTCATTGGTTTAGAAAGAGTGAATTAATGATAATTGTTATAATTATTTTATTTAATTAACTTTTATTTATTTATTTTTATGGACACAACACTGTGACAGTATAATTAATTTTTTTGTTCAAGATGCGCTCCATTATTTTTAGTGTCATCAGCTTAAAATCTTTTAGCCAAAACCCGCCTTAATACGTCCACGGGACTGAATCACTTTCATTCTATACGAGTTGCTTTGCCAAGAAAGATGTTCTGTTCAGAAAAATTATTCCCAAGCACCTCTGCCCTTTTAGAACAGACTTCCGCCTGGATGCTCCCTCGATCTTAACCTCTTCAAATCAAAGGTCAGTTGTTATCTATCCTGGCGATGTTTAATTCCTGTTTCTTCTTGCTTTCATATCACACGCCTGATTCAGTAACCTTCTACCTTGAGTGGCTCTTGAATTTTGTATTAGGTGAATTTTAGAAAAGAAAACTACCCACCAAATTCTGTTGCAGCGATTTCCTGTTTCCAAATATTTAAAAGGAAATTTTCAAATGATTCCATAATGTTTCCATAACAATTTAAACATTTTTTTTGAAAGATTAATAAAACTTGAGAAATTATGTGAAAAAACTTCGAGGTGAATATGTGAAATAACAAAAATCTGGGCCATATGGACCCCGGTTGAGAAACTCTGCTTTATATAAAATTCTAGTTATTTAAAAAAAACAAAAAACGCTACGATATCTGCGATCAGACTGACGAGCAAGTGGAAGACTTATTCTGAAGACGAAAAAAAAAGAAAAAAACAAAAAGTTTTGTTTATGATAATTTTCTTTACCTAGTCTTACTTTTGAGCACCTTTGTGCTGTATTTTGACCCCCCTCCTCGCCATTACATACAATCTATCCGACATCGTCTATTACGGAGGTGTTAAAACATAAATTTTGTGATATCAACGAATACTCGTTGCCACTTTCGTAATGTTCGTTGTAGTAGAGACTTTGTAATCGCAGATACAACTATAGTAACGCCGTTGAACAATACTGGTGTCAGACGCCTTCGAATAACACTCGCACTAATAGTACTTGCTCGATAATATGGCTCGTAACAACGAATAGTGATCCGAATAGAGAATAGTATAGAGAAGAGAATAGAGAATAGCGGTGCATATATATTGATAGAGCAGAAATAGTGATCCGTATCGTAATAGAGGATAGACTATAAAAAGGGATCGTTTAGACGCCACGCTACTTTCTACTTATACCTTTCCTCTATGGTCACGTGGTTTACTTAATTCAATAATGGGATCGCCTGTGTTTGCTCACTGACGATCTATGTTCAAACTCAACTGTCGGTAGCGACACTTTATTCCTATATAGCAATAAATAAACAAGCTACTGGGGAGTTGAAAAATGCATTTCTTTGATATTTTAAACTTAAAAAAAAATAATAGTTGTTTCAAGTAAGACTAATTACACTTTAAATCAGCTAATATTCCTCAAATAAAGTTTCAGAAAACTACATTTTATTTTTGAAAGATTTTTTTTTAATAAAGAGATTTACATTTTTATAACACTTTATTAAAAATGGCGCCCAAATCAAAAATTTTAGAAATTTCAAAAAAAAATTTCTTCCAATCCATTTAAATTATCGTCCTGGGTAAGACGTTAAACTACATTCGCGTCCTGCCTAAGACGATAAACTACATCCAGCAGCAAGGCCTCTGATCAGGAGGTTTTGAGGAGTGTGGAACCACCTCTTAATTGCTGGTGTTCCCAGGTCCAACCTGACCCAGGGTGGTAGCACCTGTTAGGGTTCCAGCTATGGGCAAATAGTTAACTATTACCTGCAATACTTTTTGAAAAAAATATTACTAACAATACAATTTTGAAGTAAAAATATTACCAGAAACATATTTTTGACAGTTTTATCATAAATATTACCAGCAATAAAAAATGTTGTCGGCATTAAATAACCGATTGAGGTTGATATGCCGTAAAACAAAATAAACCAAACAAATCTAAACCAAAGAATACATATTCTATTCATACAAATCTATCCTAAAAATGCTGTTGGCATTAAATAACTGATTGAGGTTGATATGCCATAAAACAAAATAAACCAGACCAATCTAAACCAAAGAATACATATTCTATTCATACGAATCTATCCTAAAAAAATTTGTCGGCATTAAATAACCCATTGAAGTTGATATGGCGTAAAACAAAATAAACCAAACCAAACCATTTAAATTAGTTTTGAAATAAAGCATAGTATTTTGTTTCTTGGAAATTCTTTTTATGTGCCATGTCCTTTCAGGACGTGGGCTATGATGGCTCTCCACCTGCCTGTATCCCTTGCAGCTCTCAACAAATTCCTTCCCTCTGCCACCTCCACCAGACCACGTTCTGTCAACCACTTGATTAAGCCCGCTAGGTATGTCACGCGTCGTTTTCCCTTGTCTCTCTTTCCCTCTATTCGACCCATGAGTATCAGATTCTCCAGGCCCTCCTTCCTCATTATGTCCCAGGAAGTTCAGCTGCCTCTTCCTGATGTTAAGTATAAGCCTCCTCCTTGTTAAATTTAATCTCTCAACTTGAAATTAAAACTAAAATCAAATCTTCAAGAAAGATTTTTCATTATTATTATTAGCTCATTTTAAACGTTAGGTATCGTTTTCATGGTGGTCCCCATGTAATTTATCTAATCTATGTAACTCTAAAAGCAACATTTCTTCATGGTACATTTCTGCGGACATTGTTGATGCGCCGACTCGAAATCGTGATAGCAGCAATCCAGTGAGCTGACTAATCAAGCAGAGTAAGGGGAAAAATCAATCGATAAGTCAACGAACAAAATCTACTTTGGTGCGGTAGCTAATCGGTCGAATACACGCGCATAAAGGATGAACATTACACAGAGAGAGAAAAAAACCTGATTGTAGGTAATTAATATTTGATTAACAGGAGTCGCGTTTGATTTTCTTTATGTTTCAGTATTGATTGGAAATGTCCTCAGAACACATCTAACTCAGAATATCTTCTGGGGCTTACATGAATACAGATATGTTTATTAAATCTACCACATAATTTGCTTGCTATTCTCAAATGTAAATATACGCGGGTAGCGTAACATTCACTGGTGCGGAGTGTGGAACCGGCAGACCGATTTCAAATTTGGGCCGTGTCTTGTTTTCGCTTCGCTCGAATAAGCTAGGAAACGGGATAAATCCAGCTTTCTCGGGGCCTAAATAGTAGGACAAACTTAGCTTCTAGGCGGCAGCAAGTCGAGAAGAAGATAAATTTTGGATTCAAACGGCCGCTGATTTGCAGTTATATCCAAACCTGAAAAAAGCTATGGAAGTAGATCCAGACAACAACTAAAATCAGGAGTTGTGTCTCTAATGCGACTGACTGTCAACATTAATTTCCTTTCGTCATCAAGTCCAAACATAATACTCTACATTTTCTTAGATATGGTGATGTCATGGTGTTGGGGCATCTTAAAATGCTTGCATATACCATCGCCCAGGCCTCCGCTCTTGAAAGAGAATTCAATTCTCACCACCAGTTAATTATAACTGGTGTGAGCGTTGAAGTTATCTCACGCCTGAGACTCAAAAACATCTTTTGAGGCTTTCACCCTTCAGGTATTAATTACCTGACGACGACCATAAACACATATACATGGACTCACTTCACTATCTTTTTGGAATACAGGCCCTCTAAGGGTCGGTTTCAGGGGTCGGTCTCAGGAAACCCGGGAGCCAAATAATTTCTTCGGGTTTCAAAAATATTTGCATATATTAAAGACGGGCATTCACATTATGTGTGAGCTTACATAATTTTACATATCCTTAATTTATCGAAATTATGTTTCACTGTTTATGACTAATTAAGAAGGGAAGAGAGTCCGAAAATATTCTCTGTGATTCTTTGGTGTATCGCGACAGGGGCAAAGCATTGTTGGCATCAATCTGTCGAAAGGAATTGTCTTCTTGAATGGTACTTGTCGTGTTCTCTTATTAATTAAATTACCGTGAATTCTTGGGAAATGTAGCGAAGTGGTTTCCCGTAGCCTTCGCGTGTTTTAGTGTTGTCTTTCTGCTACAGTTTCTGCCGTCCAAGGATAGAAAATACAGTATAGCTGGCCACTCATATTCGAGGATACCCGTCTATTAGGGCAGCTAGCCAATCCCATATTGCAGACGCTTGCTCGGGTACATTTGTGTTTATTCAACACCCACAGCGACCAACTGTGGTTTATACTGCAACTATGCTGAGCAGACTTTAGTTACAGTTTCCGGGAAAGAGCGTGTTATCGAGCATGATCAACAATTTGAACAAGGCCAGCACGCTCTAACCCTCGGCCACGATGACTTGTGACATCGTGCTAGCAAATACAATATACCCTACTATTTAACCTATAGTTGTGTTGGGAGTGAAGAGAAGATGGGTGGATGCCTTCCCCAAGGCCATAAGTGTAAAGTGAACACAAGACGAGGCATGAATTCGAACTCGGTTAGCCGATTACATTTTCCGCACCAAAAGTCGATGGATTATTTATTTGCTTGTGTCAGTGTCATACATCAGTTGTATACTTTGTTTGTTTTTTGGGTTTTTTTTTGCTTTTATCGGTATCACTCTATGCAAATCAGTAAAGCCACTAAGAAACAAGGGGTTACAGGGTGTGGAAGAATTAGGAACAGAAACATTAGTAATGAGTAGAAAGAGAAAAGAGTAATCACGTGGACAGTAGATAGCGATTGACATTGCATTTAAATGTTTGCAGATTAAAGTTGGCTGGGAAGTATGGAGCCGGAAGGGTGTTCCACAAGCGAGAAGTTCGAGAAAAGAAACTGTTAGCGTAGAATTTACGGCTACATCTAGCCAGCTCAACTGCAAATTGATGAGATCTCGGCGCCAGTCTAGTACTGCGCTTAAATTCAAAAAGTCTAGGTACCCTAGCGAAGTGCGGTATTTATTTCCGCTTCAAATGCAGAATATACTTGTTGCGTAAACGCGTACAGCCATAAGCTACCGAACGAGAAACAGCTAAACATCTTATAAATGTAAACAATGGAAAAGAGGCATATTCACTATGTTTGTATTTTATAATATGATACTGATATGTGAATATTACATGCATTATTATTGGAAACAGTTAAGTAAAACGTCAGTTTAATCAAAATCATTTTTTTTCAGCTTTTCACCCCAAGCAAGGCTGGAAGCCATTAGCACGCAAGGGGTTACAGAAGATTTGGAGCGAGAGCAGATAGGGGTGTTAGAGGAAAGGATGTGGAGAAGGATAGTGGATAGATCAAGACAAGGGGTTACAGAGGATTTGGAGCGAGAGCAGATAGGAGTGATAGAGGAAATGATGTGGAGAAGGGAAGTGGATAGATCAAGGTAACTGGAGATGTCGATTGACGTTACATTTGAATAGTTGGAGATTATAGTTGTCAGGGAAACAGGAATGAGGAAGGGAGTTCCACGGGCGAGAGGTACGAGACATGAAGCTATCGGAGTAGAAGAGATATCTGCATCTAACAGTTTCAACAGTGAAAGGGTGGGAGCGGGGTTATTTTTTTAAAAATATAGGTGTACTTTTTGAATACAGTAAATGGATATATATTTTGTTCAACAGCGTAGCCAGGGCCAGCATTGCATCCGCTAATTTTATATCTCGTGCATGATGCGACCCCCTTAAAATTTGCTTCAAAATAAGGTCTTCAAATGTCGCATGATACTCATTATTATTGGATACAGTTAAGTAAAACATCAATCATGTTTGCTTTAAATACAGTTGTACTTTTTGAATACAGTAAATGGATATATAGTTTGGTCAGCAGCGTAGCCAGGGTCAGCAGTCTTTCTTTCTGTGTGCCGTGTCCTTTCAGGACGTAGACCATCATGGCTCTCCACCTCCCTATATCCCGTGCAGCTCTTAACAAGTTCCTTCCCGCTGCCACCTCCCCCAGACCACGTTCTGTCATCCACTTGCTTAAGTCCGCTAGATATGCCATGCGTTGTTTTCCCTTCTCTCTCTTTCCCTCTATTCGACACGTGAGTATCAGATTCTCTAGGCGCTCCTTTCTCATTATGTGTCCCAGGAACTTCGGCTGCCTCTTCCTGATGTCAAGTATAAGCCTCCTCCTTGTTTTCATCCTCATCGTTGCTCACACGCTCGGTCCATGATATCCTTAGCATCCTTCTGTGGAACCACATTTCCGTCGCCTCAAGTCTCTTCTTCATCTTTGTGGAAATCATTGAACATTCACGGCCATAAAGAAGGACAGATGTCACGTAACAGTCCAGTATTCTTTTCTTCGTTACAAAAGAAATCTTCCTGTCTTGCAATACTCTGCACAGCTTTTGGAATGCATCCTTGGCCATCCAAATACATCTACGGATCTCAGTGTCGCAATTTATATCTCATGTATGATGCGACCCCCTTAAAATTAGCTTCAGAATTAGGTCTTCAAAAGCCGCATGATACGCGAGTATATACGATATACTGAACATTTTGTTAACGCGTGACACATGTACTCAAAGAGTTAATGAGGTAGGTGTGGGAGTTTGTTTGGAGTTGCAGAGACATTAAATCCTATTGTCTTCATATGCTGATGAATTCACGCAGCATTAGGAATATGGAAAAATATGCAGTGACGCATACGAAGACATATTGTCATATATTTCTGAATCGTTCAGTACTTCCTATGCCTTATTGTTAAACAAGGTAAAATTAATTGCTTGTTTCAGTTGTTATTACTGTAAAAACGAAGAATCGATCGTTTATTTAATAAAGTAGTTTCTTATTTTAATAATTTATTTAGTTCGTTCCCCATTATTACGAGTGATGCGATGCCGTGGACTTGTTTGGGCGTATTTTGTTACTGCGGGTGACTGTGGCTAATGATAACCCGCACGTTTCTGTGATGTCACGCACTTTTTATCGCTGGCCACGTTCTATACTTCTACTATGTACCTTGTCTCTGGACCACGTTGGCGATCATTGCTCTCCATAACTTTTCTGTCCTTTGAATCACTTTTGTCTTTTTGTTATCTCTAAACCCTGTTCTGCTATCCATTTACCCAAGTTCGTTCGTTTGTGTGCCGTATCCCTTCAGGACGTTGGCGATCATGGGTCTCCACAACTTCCTCCCATTTATAGCTCTTAGTAAATTTTGTCTTTTTGTTATCTCTCCTAAACCCTGTTCCGCTATCCATTTACTCAAGTTCGTTCGTTCTTCTATGTGCCGTACCCCTTCAGGACGTTGGCGATCATGGGTCTCCACAATTTCCTCTCCTTTATAGCTCTTAGTAAATTTTGTCTTTTTGTTATCTCTCCTAAACCCTGTTCCGCTATCCATTTACTCAAGTTCGTTAGTTCTTCTCCGATGTGCCGTATCCCTTTAGGACGTTGATGGTCATGGGTCTCCACAATTTCCTTTCCTTTATAGCCCTTAGTAAATTTTGTCTTTTTGTTATCTCCCCTAAACCCTGTACTGCTATCCATTTATTGAAGCTCACTATGTAGATTAATCGTTGTTTTCCTCTGTTCCTCTTGTCTTCAATCTCGCCTGTAAGTATCAAATTTGCCAAGCCCTCTTTCCTCAATTATGCGCCCGAGAAATTTCAGCTGTCTATTTCTGATGTTAAGTATAATGTTAAGTGTCCTTCTTGTTTCCATTTTCTCTAAAAACTTTATCGTTGCTCACATGTTTGGCACATTGTATACACAGTATCACATTTCTATTGCTTCAAATCTTTTCTTCGTCTGTGAGGAGATTGTCCCGCATTCCCTACCATATAGGATGACTGACATTACATAACAGTTTAGTACTCTTTGTTTCTAACGAATTTTTTCTGTTTCTTAATATTTTGCTTGGCTTTTAAAAGGCATTTTTCGTTATCTCAACACGCTTTTGGATTTCATTGTGGCACATTCCGTCCTCTGCTAAAACACTTCCCAGATATTTAAATTGTTGTACATTTTTTATTTTGGTATCCCCAATTTGTAATTTGCATGTTGTACTCTTCATTTTGCTAACAACCAATAAATCTGTCTTATAGCAACTGATTATTCCTTTCTTCTCGCTTTCCTTCACCATCTTCTGTAGGAGTTCCTGTCTATGTCCGTTAGCAACACTGTGTCTCAGGTCTTCCGGTATAACACCACTGTTGCATCTGCTGACCACATTATTTGTAGCAAAGATCTTTTCGAAAAGTTAAAAAAAATGGTGAGATAAACGATATCTTTGTTTTATTTGCAGTTATGTTCGAGGAAGCTTTTTACACCACCTTCCGGGAAAATATCTTTGGACTCCTGGTTCACTAGGCATGACTTTTTCAAGTTGGATTCTCCTCTTCGTCCTCAACCGATGTTTCTGCTATGACCTTACCTACTTCGTTAAAGAGGAACAGAGTGCCGGCATCTATGTAGGGGACATTGCCAGAGATACGCGTCTCTTGGAGAGTGTCCCGTCCAGCGACCGTCGACTTATCAGATTCAGCCAACTACTACAAGGTGTGGTCGGTAGTCCGCTGCTTTTTCGTGTTGCACGAAAAACCGGCAAAATCTACACTTCTCAGTTGCTAGACGCCGAATTGCTTTGCCGATACAACAAGGAGTGTGCCCAGTTTGTCAAAGTCGCCGTCCGACGCGAGGAAAGCTTTATTAAGATTCTAAAAGTGAGGGTCATCATAAAAGACATCAACGACCACACACCGGAATTCCCTGTCAAGCAGATTAACGTAAAATTCACCGAAAACGACTATAAAGGAACTAAAGTTTCCATTCCGAACGCCGTGGACAGGGACATTGGACTAGTCAATTCTCGAATAACGTACGATTTGGAAAACAACGATTACGGTCAGTTTATGCTATCTTTATCGAAGAAAGTCGACGGAAACATCGATCTTGGTATCGAGTTGAAGGATAGACTTGATCGCGAAGTCCAAGAAATATATTTAATTCGAGTGATTGCCAAAGATGGCGGTTCACCTTCAAAGCAGAGTGTTTTACAGGTCAACGTCTCTGTCGCAGATATCAATGATAACACTCCAGTTTTTTCACAAAGTGTCTACAACGTGTCCCTAATTTACGAACATAGTAGAGATGATGCAGTTGCCGTTTTGTCAGCCAGGGATCTGGATTCGGGTAAAAATGGTCAAATTTCTTATCATTTTAGTCCCAGGACGTCCGACTTGGCCAAATCCTATTTTGAACTGAAGGAATTAAGTGGAGAGATTTATCTGCGGAGGAAGTTCGAGACTGAACAAGATCTGACGTACGAGCTGTTCGTGAAAGCGACAGACGGGGGTAAACCCCCGATGAGTTCGATCGCCTTAGTTTTCGTCAATGTGATTGACCAACAAAACACCGCTCCTCTCATCAACATTAATTTTTTTTCAGCCTCGACGAAAAACTCGACCGCCGTTTCTGAAGACATCAGAGTTGGCAGTTTTATAGCCTACGTGATGGCCATCGACCAAGATACTGGACGTAATGGCGAAGTCAGCTGCGACCTGAAACACGATAAATTTCAACTTCAAAGTTTAGCAGAAAAGGAATACAAAATAACGGTCAGTAATCCAGTGGACCGAGAAACGGAAGACCATTATGAGATCACTATCATTTGCCGAGACAAAGGGGCGCCGTCCTTATACAGCGAAGCCAGCTTTTCCATCCAAGTGACAGACGTCAATGATATGAAGCCTCAGTTTCCCAATGAGACATTTATATTCTACATCAATGAGAATGAAAAATCAGGCACTTGGGTCGGTTCCATCAACGCCACTGACCTCGACCTAGGTCTCGGAGGGAAACTGACGTATTCTCTGCAAACTAACAATGAACGCTTTCTACCTTTTCAGATTACTGACGACGGAAATCTATGCAGCGTCATGTCTCTGGACTCTGAATTCCAAGACATGTACAAGTTCTGGGTTGTAGCTAAGGATAACGGCAGACCCTCACTGAATAATACAGCGCACGTTTCAGTCAAAGTACAAGACCTGAATGACAACGCCCCACATTTCACATTCCCCAGTGTTAACCCTTTCACTTTAGATATTGTCTATTACCCGAATCAGACGAGAAACATCACCACACTGAAAGCGGCCGATAGCGATAGCCTGGAAAACGCTTTTCTCAAATACGAACTAAGCAACAGTTATGAAAAACAACTTTTCCACATCAACGAATTCACAGGTTTGCTGTCTTTCGGTCGAGAACCGACACAGATGGACTCGGGATTTTATAATCTTCAGTTTGTGGTTAAAGACAGCGGAGATCCCGTTCTCTCTGCCACGACAAATTTGAACATACGCTTGATTGTCAGTAACAAGACGTTTGAAAAGATGAACGCTGTTCAGGTTGATCCAAACGACAGGATACACATGTATCTGTTGATATTCATTGTGCTGGTAGCCATTTTGGCGTCGGTTATTATTACAGCTCCTATTTCAATATGTGTCATTCGCTGCAACGACCAGAATAATCCTAAACGCAAAAGAATGCATAACCCTTCTAATAAACGCATTAGGGACTTGAGAATGTCAATGTGTCCCACGTACTGGTCTGAAGTGCCGGATAATTTAGCGGAGGAGGAAGTTACTCTTGAGAACACACTCACTAGAACCAAAGGAGTTCCTTCTGTAAAATATGAAGCAAACAAAGAACTTCGGAATCGATGTCTTGAGATGAAAACCCGCACAGACAAAGACGTTATTTACGAGGTAAGTCATGGTTTACGATCTTTATTAAACTTAGTATGTCGGAGTTAGCTCCTCCTTAATTCCCTAATTATTCACTAGGGGTCTCTCTCCCTATACTATAAATACTGGGCGACGGCTTGTCTCGTTCTTTTTCATTTCTTCATTTCAGCGACTACAATGTAAGCTCCCTTAGAAGATCCGCGTCTTTCCATTTGCTGAATGGTAGATGTGGAAGAATCTCAACACTGTCCATCTGTTTGAACTTCTCCTTAGTCAGCCTGGCAGTGTGTGGCCTCTCATTGATTTGCTGAAACAAAGCCCGACCTCGATTGACCAAAGCAGGATACTCTTTTAGTTTGTCGTACACGGGGTCCAGCTGCTAACAATACAGTTTAGCATTGATGGTGCAACCGTATGGAACAAGCCCCAGATGCAGTACTCCTTTTTAAATTCCACCATATTTTTTTAATATTCTACCAGGAGTTATACACGTGTTTCTAATACAATAACACGTAAATACACACACGGTCCTCTACAAGTACAACAGGTGGCGATTGCAGAAAAATGTACGTAGAAAGATTATGCTGCAACGCGTGGGAAGGGCATTCGTGCTTTGAAAATGAACATACGAAATCCTTGCTTTTTGCTTAAGTCTGAATATCGACCATGGCCCACCAGACAAATCCCAGTGAAATAATTTCAGCAGCGTTAGTAATTAGCCATAGATTAGTTGTTTTCTTTCTGCTTTTTGTTGTTTTCTTTCTGCTTTTTGTTGTTTTTGTTGTTTTCTTTCTGCTTTTTGTTGTTTTCTTTCTGCTTCCTAAGTGAGTTAGGACTTTCTGGCCAATCTAGTATTTTCTGGTCATAGTGAGAATAAACGTTTCCATACAGCAGATTTTAGACATTCATTGACTGAACGGTTACAATTGCTGCCATTTGAAATGTATTTTTGTTTTCTTAAAATAGCTTTTTCAGGAGATTACACCGTCGAGTCCTCTAATTATTATTGCTCTTTCTAGTACTGATGGAAGTCCCCTTTCAAATCATTTGTTTAAGGCAGTTCCGAAAATTAATAACTTTATTATATCATTGTTTACTCTTCTAGTTGCATGTGCTACCAATGTCCGTTGTTATTGCTGCGGAGATGTTCAAGTGTTGTGGATTTCGGTATTTGATAAAGATCTTTGTGATTGCATAGCGCCAGTCTGTTGGATCTGATGAAGGTTTAGTGATAGCAACAAATAAGTCACTAAATAACCTCTAAGCCAGTGATTCCCAACCTTTTTTACATGGCGGCACACTATTGAGCTCTTTAAATTTTCGCGGCACACCTATCACAAAAAATAAATATTTTCCACTCGTAAAGCCTTTTTGTAATAAGATAATAAAAAACAAAGAATATTATATAAGAATTTTTATTCACATAAATCAACATATCCTGTATTCAATATCAGGTATAAAATAATAATGGTGAATGTCAGTGGGACAGTTGTGCCTGGTGCTTTTTGACTACTGCTGCGATATTTGGGCGAATGTGAGAGAGACATACTCTTAACTATTCTTCAATATTTCTAAGTCTTTCACGTTTTTTTATTTTTAATGTTGTTTAGGTAAGAAAATCCCAGTTCATATAGGTACGAAGTTGAGAATTGCAGTAAGATTTTGATGGCTTTTTTACTTAAAGTTGGATACTCTTCCATAACAGAAATCCAAAAGGCATACAATGGCAGTTGTGCGTACTTCAATTTGAGACAACGATCACTGGAAAGGCTTGCTAATTCTTCCTCTTCGCATAACTCAAAATTGAAAAGGTTGATGGCTGATAAATCTAGGAACGGATTGCGAATCCAATCAAATTCTTCAATGCTGATTGAGGGAAAATATTCTTCAATTTTATTTTCTAAACATGTCAAATGCTAACTAATAATGGGAATCATCTCCGTAACGCAGGTTTTGCGACCTAAGGGAAATATATCGAAATCATCTACCTTCATTCTTTTCTTCCATATTGCAACTTTTTTCTTAAAAGCAACTAATTTATCTGTTGCCGTAATTGAGCGGTGTCATCATGATTAAGAAATTAAATGTCTTTATTTAACAAAATGAAATTAAATGGCTTCTAGGTATTATCTCTTCGCGGCACACCAGTAATCATTCCGCGGCACACCAGTAATCATTCCGCGGCACACTAGTTGGGAACCACTGCTCTAAGCCTTAGTACTAAACCAAAATAATTAATAATAGAAATTAAAATTAAAAGTTAAGTAATAACATTACTTTTTAAAATAAAGATAAGAATGATAATTAACAATAAATAAATAAAAACTGAGATTATAAAATATAGTTATGAAAATTCCCATCATGCCACGAAACAGGCGGTTTTGATGCCAACTGAAACAGAAATTAAATTTTCCCTCTCTTCATCTTCGACAGCCCTCCGACAAACCATGGGGCGACTACCAGATACGCAAAAAAACATTATCGTTTTTGTTTTCGCGTATTGTGTTGTATCTTGTAAATGATTTGTTTTGTAATTTATATATTTCCGTTGTGGGACCGATGGTGTCTTTTTACCTCACCCCAAACAAAATTACACATATAAAAAAAATAAGTACATTCAGACAAGGCTAAAATATCTTCAGTACAACAACCTTACAACAAAGGACTGTCATCTTTAAAATCTAAGTGATTTATTCGCTTAAAAGTGTCTGTAATCTGATACATAGTTTTAAGTCACCATTCTGGTTATTTGAAATGTTTACATGTGCCTGATATAGAGAAAGTCCATATTTTAGTAAATGCCATTATTCAAAGAAGGTGGCATGTCGTTTCAGTTAGTCATGAATCTTTTGTTTCCTGTTTCCTTTCCTTCTTTGGGTGAAAGGGGATGCTTGGAATATATTTGTGCAAAAGAGCTGGCATTTTTAGGTTGACTAACCACGACCTATTCCAAAGACTTGTGTTTATCTTTATTCTGAAGATGAAAACTCGAAGGTTTTTGAATTTCCAACAACGATTGGTTGAAAATTCTTATTTTATAACTTGTGATAGCTTTTTTTTTCTTTCATTTTTTACTCAGGCAGTTATGTGCCATGCGTGATACACGCTTAGGTGATCATGTATCATTCGATACATGACTGATTAGGCAGACTTTTTCCGCAGTAGGTCTGCGGTAGACCAGTTGCCATCCAAGGCTATAGAACCCAGTCTGTCCTGCTATTTACCCATAGCTGGGGTGGAGGGAGAAGAAAAGGATTCATACCTTTCCCAAGGGGATTCACGTAAGTGAATGTAATGGATTCGACTGGAATTCGAACTTGGCTCTCCGATCTTTTCTTACGTCCGTTAATTTCTAATGTTATTTTAGATTTTATTTTATGGCATTTTTTACTTGGAGCTTGTCGTTTTGATCTCTCTCTCTCTCTCTCTCTCTCTCTCTCTCTCTCTCTGTGTATATATATATATATATATATATATATATATATATATATATATATATATATTGTCATCCACAGACAGACTGTTTCGCTGTTTCACAGCTCATCAGTGTGGCTAGACGTCCGGAACCCGACTGAATTTGCGTCAGTCCGAACTTCTCCCACTAAGCCATCAGCTTACGGTACGGGATGAAGGTGAATTTTAGCGTGTTTATTTTTAGATTCGGATAAACACACAGTGACTGAGAGTGACTCAATTCTGTCAAAGAGTATATATATATATAAAGTCTATTTAAACTCGTTGGGTGAAAAAACATGGAAAGTACAATTTTCAAATAAAATGGTATCCGAGGAAAAATGGGGGAAAAAAAGAAAGCACCAGAAACCTCCGAACAGGCTGATAGAAATCGTCCAGTACCTTAAATCTGTGGTACAAAGAAAAAAAAACAGTAAGTAATAAGTTAAAATGAAGAGTACTCAATACGCTCAGCAGAGCAAAAGTAAAATAAATAAATCCTAATGAGCCAGGTACTACCTCCCTAGGTTTCACCACATGGGGGGATCATCATGGTGAACTGGCTCTGATGACCCCATGTGGTGAAACCTAGGTAGGTAGTACCTGGCTCATTAGGATTTATTCATATATATATATATATATATATATATATATATATATATATATATATATATATATATATATATGATAATAAAAAGAAAGATCAGTAAGATATATAATACGGTGTTCATATTGATATTTTTATTTTTACAAAACAGTGCTCAATGTAAATTTACAGAGCATAAATAGTATAAATTAACTGATTTAAAATATGGTTTCTTCACGACACAGTAATAACCATGTTTCAAAAACTGAAGCTAAAAACTTCAAATTTAATTATATCATTAAATTAAAAGCATTAGTTCCGTTTCATCTTCAAGCGAATTTTGGAATAACTTATTTTTAAATTTACTAAGTTCTAAACGCACATATAAATTCATAATTTCCTGTTTCCAAGGATACAGACAAATCCAATCATTTAGACAGGGGCGGTAGCGTGTTCATTTTTATTAGCTATTGTTGTATCAATTATGAGTTACGTTGGAAAAAGTGGTTAAGTTTACGGAGGTTAGGGTGCATTTTTCAACGAATCCTGGAAATATGTACGAATGCATTCTTGAAATCTGCTGTTGAGATTCCTCATTGACTGCTGCAACATCTCAGCTGGGATATTGTGAATTTCATTCTCGTTACTAAAATGGCGAAATGTTTACTTGCTCAAGGTCACTGTCTCGCAGTGTTGCCACTTGCTCATGTCTGGCAATACGCACATCAAAAAGTCCCGTTTTTTGGGGGTCACCCTATATTTTCATCACACTGTTCTGATAAGCTTTTTTCCCTGGTGTCTCAACTACAGGAATTTAAATGTGCTACTAAATCCACAACTAGTACTGCTGAATTACCTAGATGCAACTGCCACTTATATTCTAATACTTTCTTTTCTCGCACTTCTTACCTGTGGAACTCCCTTTCGATTTCTTGTTTCCTTGCCACCTACAATCTTCAATAATTTAAATGCAACATTAATCGCCATCTTCTGTCTTCCTGAAGACTGTTCCATTATTGTCCTTTTCCTCACTCCTCCTCACTAAAGTCTTCTCATATTTTTCACCCCCTGTAGCTTCTTGCATCTTAGTGGCATTATCACCTTGCTTAAGGAAGTTCTAACCAGACAGCTTATTTGTCAGGACTGTTGCATTATGGAACTGACTCCTGAGTGAATGAATCCCCTGATCATTACAATATTAATTTCTTCAAGTTCAGGATCAACTTTTATCTATCCTACATATCCTCATAATATTCATCTCTTGCTCCTTTACGACAACCTCATTCTGTAACCATCTACCATGAGTGGCTCCTAGGCCTTGTACTGGGCAAAGAAAAGTCATATATATATACATATATATATATATATATATATATATATATATATTATAAATTAATAGATTTAAAATATGGTTTTACCGCTACACAGTGATAACCATGTTTCAGAAATGGAAGCTATTTTGGAAAATTCGCTTGATGAGGAAATGGAACTAATGTCTTTGGTTTAATAACAAAATTAAATTCAGGGGCTTTAGCTTCCATTTCTGAAACATGGTTATCACTGTGTAGCGGTAAAACCATATTTTAAATCTATTAATTTATAATATTAATGCTCTGTAAATTTAAATTTACATAGAGCACTATTGTGTAAAAATAAAAATATCTATAAGAACACCGGATTTTATATCTTACTGTTCTTTCCTTTTTATTTATATATACATATATATATATATATATATATATATATATATATATATATATATATATATAAATTAAACTTTTTGCCGTTAATAATTTAAAAAAAAGAGAACATGCATTTAATTTTAAAAAAATGAAAATTCCATCATTGTTTCTTAAATGGCATGTTTTAAGGTTTCAATTACTATGAATTAAATATTTTTGTTCCATCACTCTTGGTTTTATTGGATTGTTAAAAAGTTCCCGTTTTGGGGGGTCACCCTATATTTGTAAAAAAAAAAACAGAGAAGCCTGTTGGTGAGAAAGTGACCAATGTCGAGATACCTGGTAACGATCGATTCCATTATAGACCCTTCTTTAAATTTTTGTCAAGCTTGATAATTGAGATTCTTGATAAAATATAAAGAATCTGCATTGTTATTGGTCCTGACCTGACATCTCGGCTTCAGTCATTTTCCCCTCCACTGTAACATAGCTTCCGTGTTCCTTCTCTATAAATGTTTTTATGGTAATTGTTCTGATGAACTTTCCTCTAGGGTACCTAGACTTTATAAATTTAAGCACATTACTAGATTGACGGCCAGGTCTCATCATTATACAGTTGAAATAGGCTAGATGCAACCATAAGTTCTGTGTTAACCCTTTCTCTACTCGCACTTCTCGCTTGTGGAACTCTCTTCTAGTTTCTTAATTTCCGGTCAAGTTTGATCTTCAAAAATTTAAATGTAACGTCAATCATTAATTTCCGTCTTCTTAATTTCGGTTCTTTTATTGTTCTCACTCCATAAAATTGTTTCTTTTTCCCTCATATTCTCTCATGATCAGTAATCCTTTGCATCTTAGCGGCTTTATTGCCTTGCTTGGGGTAAAATGATTAAACAAAAAAAAACACTTCATTCAAACTCAAATTTGAACTTTTTCTTCAAAAATCAATTGCCTGTAATGTAGCCTTCATTTTCGTTTTAGCTAAAGAAAAAATATTCATAACTGATTTGCAATGATAAAGATAATCTCTTGTTTTAATGCAGCGGCAGTTTTTTTAATTTTATTTTGATGACAGTAAACCTGTATTTGCAGGATATGTGTTGTTGATACATGCTTGGAATAATAAATCGGAGAGCTGAGTTTGAATTCCAGTCGGGTTCGTTATATTCCCTTACGTACAAATACCCTTGCAAAAGATATGAATCCATCTTTTCTCCCGCGAACGATGGGTTGCATAGCAGGACAGACTGGGTCCTATAGCCTTGGTTGGCAAACAGTCTACCACAGAAAAAAAATCTAATCAGTTATAAATCAACAGAGACATGATCACTCAAGTCTATCTCACGTATGGCACTTAACTAACTGACGGAAATATGTATTTGTCAATACTTAATATGTGGCATGGGAAACTTAGTTTCTTATTAATTTGTACAAATTATTTAATTCTTTAAAATTTAAGATTAAAATCGTCTCTGGAAAAAAATGAATTATCTGACCATTTTTTAAAATTTTTGCTTTGTTTTTTCTACAGGAGGTTGAAGAATCTTGTGAAAAAGGATTGGAAGAATTGTCATTCCTGATGCCAAATACTCAGGGTAATATGTTAACTGCCAATATTGACAATGAGGATTGTTGGAGTGAAGGAGACATGAGACAAGAAGAAAATGAAACACCAGGTACCTTATATTTTTAAATATATATAAACACACATGCAAGCACACACGCAAACACACACACACACACACACACAAACACACACACAAGAGGACAAAATGAAAGTAGTGCCTTCTATTTATTTCCACTGAAACTAAAACTTCTACTTTTTGAAACCAAATGCTCAAATTCCCTGAGTTCACTTCTAGCAAGCCACCTCTTTTTTTGCATTAAATGGATGAACCCCCTAAAGAGAGCTGCTGAGGGAACTGGATAATCTTTGCCAACAATCCTATCCATGCATTGGATTGGTACTTTAAACATATCACTGTGAGTTATTCTGTTTAAGTGTGTGTGTGTGTGTGTGTGTGTGCGTATATATCTATATATATATATATATATATATATATATATATATATATATATATATATATATATATATATATATATATATATATCCTCAAACAATTTAAATTTGAAAGAATAGAAATGTTACATCTAACTCAATCATGTCTCTCTCCCCACTCACTTCCTAACTTCGTTAATTTACATATACTTGATACTGCCCGTCAAAAATGTGTAAATTTCTTTTCATTTTTTGTTTCAATCTTTGGAAGTAAAGTCTGATGATCCACGGTCCTCTAAAAGGGCTGTGGTGAAATAATTTATTATATGGAACCTTAAAGTGGTCTGTTTTTATTTAAATTATTAGCTCTGATTTACATTGAGCTCTCTGGATTTTATCCTCCTTGGGTCTACCCATACGGATTACCTAGTTTTTCATAAACTAAATATATATATATATATATATATATATATGTATATATATATATGTATATATATATGTGTGTATATATGTATGTATGTATGTGTATATATGTATGTATGTATATATATATGTGTATGTATATATATATATATATATACATATATGTATGTATATATATATATATATATACATATATGTATGTATATATATATATATATATACATATATGTATGTATATATATATATATATATATATATATATATATATATATATATATATCAAGTAAATTGAATTGAGTCCTCCAAGCCGTTGGCATATTTCTTATAGAGAAAAATGTTAAAATTCCACCTCTTTTGGCCGTATGATGATTGCCTAGAGGTAAGATATCTGACTGATGTCAAACCAATCAGGTTTCAATCACAGCTTGAACTAATCGGATGTCTAGCTACACTGAGGAGGAGTGATATGGTAAAACAGTCTGTTTGTAGATATCTCTCTCTCTCTGCATATATATATATATTTTATTAAATTAGGTATGAATGAAATTCAGCACCTTATATGGATGGACATTTCTACCCATAAGAAAAAAAATTCTGCCAGGGTTTAAAGATAAAAAAAAAGTTTTTTTTATATTCAAACCGTTTGGTGTTGATAAACACAGTAGAATTTATAGAATTTTTAGAAATGACCATCCGTATGGGGTATTGAATTTCACTTATATGTAATTTGTTCATATATGCCCTGCAATAAATACATTGGGCTCTCTTTGGGCTTTGGTTGTACTATTTATATTATTAGGATTCTCTTGGATTATTTACCCACAGATTTTTACCTGTATATAAATTCATATATATATATATATATATATATATACAAGTAGACATTCAAGTTAACACCTGGTGGTGGCAGTCTGTTTCATGCCTGGCAACTGCGTATAAGCATGAAAATTCCAACATAAGAAGGTTGGAAAATATAACAGACGAAACATTGTGAATATGACAATAAAAATGAGGACAACAGTCCAAATAGTGTAATAAGATTTAGATGAATGATCTGGTTAGGTTTGGTTTGGTTTACAGTATATCAACCTCTATGGGTCAGTTAATGCTGAAAAAGAATTTTTATTTCAGGTAATATTTTTTCATCAAGAATGTATAGCTGGTAACGTCTTTTTTCCTCAAAAATGTATAGCTGGTAATATTATTTTTTTCAAAAACGTATAGTTGGTAATATTATTTTTCCAAAAAATACAGCTGGAAATATTATTTTTCCAAAATGTATAGCTGGCAATATTATTTTTTTCCCAAAAACGTATAGCTGGTAATATTATTTTTTCCAAAAACGTATAGTTGGTAATATTATTTTTTCTAAAAATGTATAGTTGGTAATATTATTTTTTCCAAAAATGTATAGCTGGTAATATTATTTTTTCCAAAAATGTATAGCTGGTAATATTATTTTTTCCAAAAATGTATAGCTGGTAATTTTTTTCAAATATGTATAGCTGGCAACACTATTCTTTCAAAAAAAAATATAGCCGGTAATATTTTTCCAAAATTGTACAGCTGGCAACATTATTTTCCAAAAACGTATTATCAGAGGCCCTGCTGTTGGACGTAGTTTATCGTCTTACCCAGGACGCGGATGTAGTTTATCGTTATACCCAGGATGTGGCCACACCTTGGGAGTTAACTATTTGCCCATAGCTGGGACCCTAACAGGTGCTACCACCCCGGGTCAGGGTGGACCTGGGAACATCAGCAATTAAGAGGTGGTTCCACGCTCCTCAAAACCTCCTGATCAGAGGCCTTGCTGTTGGATGTAGTTTATCGTCTTGCCCAGGACTCGGATGCAGTTTAACCTCATACCTAGGACGGTTAGATGAATGTCATGTCATTTCAGGATATAGGCATAAATGACTCCCCATTGATTCCTTTTCTTTATAATCTGTCATGACTTCTTGGAAAAAAAACAATGGAGTGATTTTTCATTTCATTCTCTCCATGATTATCTTATCTTAGTCTTCTTCAAAAAAACTCAATGTGAATGGTTCTTGCATTAACTTTTAAATATACATTTGCAGTCAAAGTATGGGGTTTAGTTTAGTAATCCCTCCTTGATCTATCCACTTCCCTTCTCCACATCCTTTTCCCTTCCATTCCTATCTGCTCTCGCTCCAAATCTTCTGTAACCCCCTTGCCTTGATCGATCCACTATCTTTCTCCACATCCTCTCCTTTACCACTCCTATCTGCTCTTCCTCCAAACCTTCTGTAACCCCTTGCGTGTTAGTGGCTTCCAGCCTTGCTTGGGGTGAAAAGCTTAAAAAAAACACAGTCTATAATGATTTAAGTAATAACTCTCTTGCTTTTTCCTTTCAGGTCATTTCAGCCCCAATGACATGAAGTCCCGAGCTGCATCCCCATCTCTCACCGAAAATCCGCACTCACTGGACTCACAGAACAAAACCTCGAATATACGAACATTTTCCTCCAGCCTAGGAGATGCAGATTCCATATCCCGGCGTATTTACAAATCCAGGATCAACAACAGCCAGAACAATTGTAGAGACTGCGACAGTTTGCGAACCAACAAAACGGAGAGTTCTATATCTGGTTCTCATTCTCATGTCGGCACATGGAGTCATTCTTCAAGTCATCTAAAACTTCATAGAGTACCTGAGATGCTGCCACATTTAGACTGCATAAGACAAATTGCTCTAGATTCAGGTCAGATGGTTTGTTCTGACATTTCAATACAGGCTCCAGTGGCTAAGTATGTCGTTAAAGTTATTGATTCACAATATTTGCCACAGGAAACTTGTACTTGAAATAGTACTTCATAAGACAGAATCTGACAAACTGCAGTTTAAATACACGATCATGGGAGTAAGTCTTTTGAGAAAAAATCAAGATTATTAAATAAAAGTTCTACATATATTTAAAGTGTGTAATCGGTTTTCCTTTATTTAAATTCTGGACTGAGCTTTGGGTGTGCATGTAGTGAAACAGTCACTGGCATTGAAAATAGAATCAGTGAGTTCAAATTACAGTAGATGCTGTTGCATTCACTTTTGCCCAAATACCCCTGGAGAAGGTATGAGTCCATCCTTTCTCCCTAGAGCTATGGGTTAAATAGCAGAGTAGACTAGGCTCTCTAGACTTGGGTGGGAATGAGTCTAAGAGCGAGAAAATTTTGATTTTCAAGACTCTGGAGAAGGTAAATTGTTCTGGTTCCACTTGCCATGCCATTTCGGGCTATAAATAAAGGGTTCAGTTTGAAATTACAAGTTATGTCATCTGAAAAAGGTCAGAGCGTACAACAGCCAAAATATCGTATTTGACAATGTAGGTGATGACAACAATCCAAACATTGTAAGTAGTGTAAATACTGTAATTTCGAGGCTTGGCTTGAAGGTGGATTCTCAGATAAAAGGTAATACAGGTTAGATTCCTGTCAAGGGTCAGATTTTCTTTAATAAGGCTTTCTATTTCAAGGCTGGTAGATATTAATTTTACTTTTAAAAGAAACAAATCTGTCAACTTAAATATGCATACTCATTAAATAGAATGCTTTTAGTAATAAGAAACAATGTTCATTAATTGTTTATATATATATATATATATATATATATATATATATATATATGCTTATACACACATATATATATATATGCTTATACACATACATATGCTTATACACATATATATGCTTATACACATATATATGCTTATACACATATATATATATATATGCTTATACACATATATATATATATATGCTTATACACATATATATATATATATGCTTATACACATATATATATATATATGCTTATACACATATATATATATATATGCTTATACACATATATATATATATGCTTATACACATATATATATATATGCTTATACACATATATATATATATGCTTATACACATATATATATATATGCTTATACACATATATATATATATGCTTACACATATATATATATATGCTTACACATATATATATATATGCTTACACATATATATATATATGCTTACACATATATATATATATGCTTATACATATATATATATATGCTTATACATATATATATATATGCTTATACATATATATATATATGCTTATACATATATATATATATGCTTATACATATATATATATATGCTTATACATATATATATATATGCTTATATATATATATATATATGATGGACTCTCCCGTCGAACTCGACGTATGAGGGTCAGACAGATCAGTTCCCAGAAACTGAAAGCCCGACACCCACACAGGATTTGATTATAGTGGTGAAGGCTTTGTGCAGGACCATCCACACTTTTTTATATATATATATATAATTGTCTGTCTGACGATCACCAGGGCGTAAAAGCCAGGGTCACAAAACCACATCAGAACAACTAAGTACTAAGTATATATATATATATATATATATATATATATATATATATATACACACACACACACACACACACACACATACATATATATATATATAGAAGAGTAATACATTTCAGATGCAACAAGGAAGGTCTTCAGTGATGCACTGTCTTCATAGCCGATTTCGGGTTTTGCATCATATCGGCTCCAACAGCAACCCCGACCTAATTCCACAAGATTCAGGCCGCCTCCTTGATAGCGTTTTGCTACGCACTTCGACATTGCAAAAAAGATAAATAAAATATGGCTAGGATTCCGACCGTTCTTATTGACATACGTCAGTCAACATCAGCCAATGAAATAAGGACTTTCCCCCCTTCCCTCCTATATATAGTCTTGCATTTTGCTACATCCGGTTTTTTTTTTTGCGCCATTTCCTGGAATTCGTATCGAGGTAAGCTGGACTCGTTCTTGCAAGGTTCAATCCAATGTTTTACATTTCATTAATTACTAATTCAATAACTTAACTACCACTTACGTTACCCCCCGCCAAAAAAAAAAAAAAAAAAAAAAAAAAAAAACCCTCAATAATTCTTACTATTCTATAACAATCTTTAAGTCTAACCCTATATGAAACCGTTCATTACAAAGTTATCTTGTACTATTTATTTTAAATTTCTTACTAGTTTTGTAACCTATCAATTAAAACAGAACAATGGCCTAATCTAAGCAAGGAAAAATAATAATAATATTACTTTAAAACCTAAAAAGCTAAAGTAATATAGACGAATTTACGAAACAGTTCATTGCAAACTTGTCTCGTCGTTCTATCTATTGAGATTTCTTACTAGTTTGTAATCTATGAATTAAAATAATACGATGACCTAATCTAAGCAAGGAATAATAATTAAATATACTTAATTTATTAAAAAAAAAAAATCTAAGAAAACCTAAACTACTCAAATAAGTAACATATTCGCTTTTAATTATAAATATTATTCGACATGAATCTAGTAAATTAATACTAGTATTACCACTAACTTTTAAACTATGAACACTATGATCTAATTTTACATACATAAGAATTGAAATTGATAAAAAAAAACAAAAAAAAAAACAACTCCTATGACCCTCCCCCAACG
This sequence comes from Acanthosepion esculentum, assembly GCA_964036315.1. Taxonomy (NCBI): domain Eukaryota; kingdom Metazoa; phylum Mollusca; class Cephalopoda; order Sepiida; family Sepiidae; genus Acanthosepion; species Acanthosepion esculentum. The sequence continues at coordinate 105,372,233 of OZ038479.1, forward strand.
TGCGCTAACACTTCTCAACACCCTCCATGCTGGATTAACTACCTTAAATTAAATTCCTCAATGTTACCTTATAGATTGACCCTCCTCCATTTCCCCAAGCATGTTTGGAACATTTAATTCTTCCATGGCTCTGATCTCTTAAGCCAAATCCACTTTGAAGCATTTAAAACTGCATTGGTAATGTCCTTCAACGCTCTCCCCCTCTCTGTACCCACTATGCCTATTTTTGCAAGAGCTCTACACAGTGACTGACCTGCAAAGCCCCTGCAACCAACTTCTATCGGATCATAGTGTATTCTCCATGACTTGCGACGACATTGTTCGACAAGTTCTTCGTATTTGGACCTCTTCCTCTCATTGGCCAGTGTGATGAACTCCTCCCACGACACCGACAGTTCCCAAATTATACACTGCTTCGTGTTGTCGGAGTGTAATATCAGATCTGGCCTGAGTGATGTTTCGGCTATGTGTTTGGGGAATTTCAGCTGGGTCTTTAGGTCCACTATCAACTGCCAATCATTTGCGGTAGTTAACAGGCTCGTTCTCTCTCTCTTCTGTTTCTGAACCTTTACTCCAGTTTTGATGAAGTTAATTCGGTTTAGCGTCTTCCCGGGTTGATGTTTATTAGCCCTTATTGCTTTGGTCACCTCCTCTGCAATCACTTTAAGGGCTTGGTCGTGGCGCCACCGGTACCGACCATCACCCAAAGCTTTTGGGCAACTACTCAAGACATGTTGAAGTGACCCTTTCCTTGCACACAGTTGGCAATTGGGGGTATCGCTCTTCCCCCATATGTGCAGGTTCGTTGGGCTCGGAAGAACATCGTAGACCGATTTGATCAGAAATCTAATCTGGCTGAAATCTGATCGCCAGCAATCTGACCAGGTAATTTTTTTCCGATCAATGTTCTCCCATTTTGTCCAGGCTCCCTGCTGACTTAGGCCGACCATTCTGCAGTACCGTGCTTCTTCTACGCTTGCACGGACTTCATCTTGAATGAGTTGTCGCCTTTCCTTACCTTTTGCAACTTTGTTTAGTTTGCTGGGAAAAAATCCCAACCCTGCTTTGCCTTTAGCTATTGACCCCAGTATAGCTTTATGCCTAAGTCTCTCTTCCGCCACTTGCAACTCTCCCTTAGCGCTCCATTTCCTGCCCGATCTAGTCTGAATTCCAGCTGCTGCCACTTTTGGATCTTTGGATTCTGCATATAGCAGCTGTTCTCTTGTTTTTGTGACTTTAAATTCTTCTATAATGCTACTAAAGGGGAGGTGCAATGCGTTGCTGTTACCATAGAGGGCCGCACTACTTAAGCATCTCGGCAAACCGAGCCACCTTCTCAACCGATTGCTTATAGTTCTCTCTAACATTTCCACGGTGGTAATGGGGACATTATAAACTAGCAGCGGCCACAATATCCTGGGCAATACTGCATGCTGGAAAAGCCATGCCTTGAAACTCCCTGGCAATCCTGATTTGTCTATTTTTGTAAGCCACTCCTCAAGATCCTTTTTAGTCTGCTGGATTGCGGCCGTATCCTTCAGACCAGAGTTGAAGGTTTTTCCCAAGCTCTTCACAGGTTTTTCGCTCAGGGTCGGAATTGTTGCTCCTGCAACTGAAAAGTGGACTTTCTCCATGACTTTGCCTCTTTTTAATACTAGAGACCTAGATTTATCTGGTTTAAATTTCATTCTGGCCCAGGACATATTTTCTTCGATGCCCTTTAATAGCCATCTGCCTCCCGTGACAGATGTCGTTGTCACGGTTAAATCATCCATATAGGCCCTTATCGGTGGTTGGCGAACTCCTGATTTAGACATGGGGCCTCGACATTCAACCTCTGCTGCCTTTACCAGCATGTTCATGGTCAAAGAAAATAAGACAGCAGACATTGTACAACCTGTTATTATACCCTTTTCCAGTTTCACCCATTCCGAGACCGTGGTACCTGCGCCAACTCTCAACTGGAAATTCTCGTAGTAGTTCACGATGAGATCGCAAACCGATGGAGGTACGTAATGTCTCTTTAGAGCTTCCTCCACCAGTTTGTGTGGCATGGACCCGTAGGCATTGGCAAGATCTAACCACAACACAATCAGGTCCCCTTTGCTTTCTTTAGCTTCTCTTAGGAGTTGTGTCAATACTCCTGTATGCTCAAGGCAACCCGGCATTCCGGCGACCCCGCCTTTCTGGACAGATGTGTCAATGTAGCCATTTCTTAGAATGAATTTCGATAGGCGTCTTGACAGTAACCCGAAAAAGATCTTACTCTCGGTGTTCAGCAAGGAGATAACACGAAATTGGTCCAGCGACTTTGATTTGTCCTCCTTCGGGATCCAAACCCCCTCAGCGAATCTCCACTGCTCTACTATCCTGCCTCTTCTCCAGATTACTTTTAGTATTTTCCACAACCTTTTGAGAATACCTTTACACCGCTTATACACGATGTAGGGCACTCCGCTCGGTCCTGGTGCTGAGGCAGATCTGGTTGCTTTCACAACTTCTTGCATTTCTTTCCAGGTGGGCAAGCCAATGTCGAATTGGAACACTGGTGGCTCCTGAGTGATCAATCTGGTATTTATACCTAGTTCTTCCTCTTTCGAAGGATCACTCATGGAATTTTGGAGATAGCTGTTAATTTCTCCCTGAGATGCCTCTAATTTTCCATTGCGTTTATCTCCTAACAATGCTCTTGCGAAGCCAAAAGGGTTGGACAAAAAACTTGCTCGCTTCTTTGCTCTTTCTTTTCTTCTTCTCCTATGCCACTCAGCGCGCCGTATGGTTTTTAACTTCTCTGAGAATCCCTCGCAGCTCTTCGAGGGGTTGACGCTTCTCTGTGTTCGCCCTTTTAAAGATCTTCTTAAGGGTTCTTATTTCTTTCCTTAATTCCTTAATTCTTTTCTCCCTACGGTTGGCAGTGTAGGTCGTCTTTGGCTGGCGTAGCTCGAGGAAACCAAATCTCTCCGAAGCCATGCTAGTTATTATTGTGGTCATGAACTTCAGGCGACTATCCACGTCTCCCTTTGTAGCTGACTGGAGTATGTCACAAATATCCGTGTCGAAATTCTGCCATGCCCCCTTGTTGTTCGCTGGGGGCCACTTTATCTTCTTTTTGGATTCCGTGCTCTGAGTGGGAGAAACCGTAGCTTGGAGTGACTGGACACTGTGGTATGACTCCTGGACCTGCACCTCCTCCGTTTTACCAGGTAATGTACCTGCACGTTGCTCCTGATTTTCCCCCTCAAGACATTTCATCCGGCTCTGATGTATTTTTAAGCCTTTCTGATTTTTGCAAATCTTGCCGCATATGCATCTTCTCATAATCGATAGGGCATTTCCGTCCGTTACCATTAAATCCGTCCTTCTGGGGATCTCTTTCGCCCCCCCCCCTCTCGGGATCCCCTGGGGGTATGATGCATTTTGGTACTTCGTAGCATTTTTTGGGTTGCTCCTCGCGGAACATGCAAGCTCGGTAGCTAACCCAACTTGCCCCAATAACCGTCTTCCCGGCCTGCCAATTGTCTCTCCAACCGTCACCAGGCCTATTCCCTGGTTGCCAACTGGTCTGTTCCCAGTCGTCACTAATAATATCAGATTTTTAGAAGAGTAATACATTTCAGATGCAACAAGGAAGGTCTTCAGTGATGCACTGTCTTCATAGCCGATTTCGGGTTTTGCATCATATCGGCTCCAACAGCAACCCCGACCTAATTCCACAAGATTCAGGCCGCCTCCTTGATAGCGTTTTGCTACGCACTTCGACATTGCAAAAAAGATAAATAAAATATGGCTAGGATTCCGACCGTTCTTATTGACATACGTCAGTCAACATCAGCCAATGAAATAAGGACTTTCCCCCCTTCCCTCCTATATATAGTCTTGCATTTTGCTACATCCGGTTTTTTTTTTTTTGCGCCATTTCCTGGAATTCGTATCGAGGTAAGCTGGACTCGTTCTTGCAAGGTTCAATCCAATGTTTTACATTTCATTAATTACTAATTCAATAACTTAACTACCACTTACGTTACCCCCCGCCAAAAAAAAAAAAAAAAAAAAAAAAAAACCTCAATAATTCTTACTATTCTATAACAATCTTTAAGTCTAACCCTATATGAAACCGTTCATTACAAAGTTATCTTGTACTATTTATTTTATATTTCATATATATATATATATGATATAAAATTTTACAGGAGAACCAGTCTTCCCATTACTACAGTTTTGCCACCTCTGGAATTGTCAGACTGTGAGTAAGACTTATTATCAATTACTTATTTGAACTTTAATTGAGCGCTTTTTTCTTCATAAAACCGTTTTTGACAAATAATTAATTTGTCAGTTTGTTTTTAATTGAATTATATTTATTAAGATGTTGTGACAATCCACAGATAAAAATGAAAAGGGTTCTGTAGGGAACCATGATCACCTTACATCCTGAATGGAGATAGCATTCAAGAACAAAACAAAAAACTTTCAATTTATATAGGATAAATCCTACTCTCTATTTATTTTTTAAGTGAGAAGTTTATATATTATTAAGAAATATTCATTACTCATCTCGTTCATTAATTACTTTGAGCCTGTTGATGCCAACAACATTCTGGATAATCCGTCATCAATTGGATAATCTATAATTGTTGAAATCTACCATGGTTTTCTTTTACAAACATATTACCTGCACCCAATTTCTATCCACCTTTATGCAGCATCAGGTAATTTGCTTTTTAAGCCCCATGCTAAATATGTAATAAAAATTTGCCGAATAGTTATATCTAGGTGTAAATTTACATGCTTAATTCGAAAGTAACAAAGAAATTTTGATAAAATCTACCGTTTAGAAATTATCGACAATAAAAGTTTGGATTCATTCGTGTTACGGCACAGCAGTCATTACTGGCGTTGTTTGCATACATTCGCTGCTGTTTAGATTTGCGTGAAAGATTACATTGTTAACAGCCTTTTTATGGTTCTTACTTGATTCAATTACTGCACAACTAAGGACTCATATTTGTGCACAATAATCAAGACTGTTCCGCAGCATATATATGCAAACAAAACTAGTAATGGCTGCCCTGACACAAATGAGTTCAAACATCTATTGTCGGTAAATCCAAAACGGTAGATTTTATCAAAATTTCTTTGTTATTTTTGAATTACGCATATACATTTACACCTAAATATAACTATTCAGCAAATTCTTATTACATATTTAGCATGGGGCTTAAAAAGCAAATTACCCGCATCATCAGTTGGTTGAGTTTTGAATTCAGAATAGTCCTTCTACTAAACTGGTTGCCAATATTGGCTAGAGAACCCAGTCTGTGTTACTGACAACAAAGTATATGTGCGTGGCCAAGTGGTTAGAATATCTGCTTATTATATCCCCAAGAAATTTCAACTATCTCTTTCTGATGATAAGTATAAGTGTCGTTTTTGCTTTCATTTTCCTAAAACTTTATCATTGCTCTATGGAAATGTATAATTTAATGGAGAGAGATTATTAATTCATGACATATTGCCTAACAAAATAATCTTTTTTCACTTGACTATGTTAATGGCCCTCCCAAACCAAGCAATGACTGATGAGAGGAGAGCAGGGAGGAGAGCAGGGAGGAAGCACACGCGTGAAAGTAAAACCGCTACAAATCACTGCAATACGACTGCATGGAAAAAGGACGGACATGCCGTCATGTGCTACCTATTGAGGTCGGGTGATATGCATTACTTGGAAGGTCAGTTTTTTTCCTTTTGTTTTGAAGGTGGGCATCACTGGCCACAACCTGAAACATGCTTCAGATCGTCTCCAGGCCACAGCACAACAGGCATCAAGTTGGATCTGGTCAAGATGCAAAATAAAATAGCAGAAGCACCAGACCAGATATGGCAGCAATATAAATTTTTATATAAAAAATACAGAATAAGTATAATGTTATGCACAACATTTCTTCCATTATAGGGAAAACATTTCATTTTAAAATGTTTTCCTTATAATAAGAGAACTAAAAGAAAATTAAATTATTCATAATTTATTTGAAGCAGAAAGAAGTAAGAGAAAAGTGAATAGAAACATCAAGAAATAAAGTAACTTAAGTCGCAAACTGAAAGCTGAAATATTTTATCTTAAAAAAGATCATTATTACATTTTGTGGAATATGCAGGTACCTCATTTTCTCGAAAATAATACGCATTTTTTTTTACTGTAAATTACAGGTGATAGTAGGGGTGTGTATTATAGATAGGTTTAAACAAATATACTTTTTTTGTTATTGATTTATAATAATAAATATGTACTTGTTGTTTTAAAATAAGAAAGATATTACCCCAATTTTCATTTTAAATCGAACAATAATAATTGTAACATTTTTGTCAATAAATTTATGTTTATCAGTAACCGCATTTTTTATTTGGTGAAAAAATAAAAAAATCTATAAAAAGGCCAATTTCGAAGAAAAGAGGATATCAAGTTAACAGTTTATTGAAATTTTAATTTTCATCATCATCATCATCACCACTTTCTATTATAGAATCAATATCTAAATTGTCATTAAACAAATTATCATTCACAATATTTGTCCTGTTCAAAATTATCTTCAGCCTCATTCTCTTGCCATCTTCAGAGCCATTTTTATTCTTTTTCCATGAACGTATGTTAGCCTCATTCAACTCATATTCTCCAGCTGCAGCTCTGTTTCCTATTCTTTCTGCTAATTCTATTACTTTTTGTTTAAAATTTGCACTGTAACCCGCCCATTTTGAGGACATTAAATGGTGGTAAAATAAAATGTTATATTTATCAGGAAAACCGCACGGTAATTTTTAACATTATTTCAGCTGCTTAGTTTCAATTTTATTCTTAATGTCAAATTGACAAAATGTCTTTGTGATTTTCTTTTTTTTTTTTGGACAAAATTTATAGATGCGTATTATACATAGAAATAGATATATTTCTTAATTTTTAGATAATTTGTTGGGGTGTGTATTATTTTTGGGTGCATATTATTTTTAAGAAATTACGGTATTAACATAAACATTTTGATGATAAAACTTTGTTTTTATTATGTTTTGGGGTCTTTTTTCATCATGTTAAGCTCTGTTTTCTCAGCGAGCAAGTAGAGGTAGAATATAAAAAACAGTAACGCACGCACACTTTCCATTTTTACCTCAGTCGATCATTCATTAGGGTTCATCTCATAAACCCAAACAAGAAGTGATCCATCAATGTAGCCATGTTGGTTTAATCCAACAAATATCAACATTAATTTCTCTTTCTTTTTTGAGCCTTGTTCCTCGCTTATAAAATAAAATGCAAATTAATTGGTTAACACGTTTCAGTTCGAATTTATTTCGAAATTTTACCAATTTTAAAGTAACTCAAATTCAAATTAAGCTAATGAACTAAACAATTTAACCGTTCCATACTATTTGTGTGCTCAGAAAGTAATTATCCAGCAGGAAAATGCAAGAGTACATTCTACAAAACAAACCCAAGAAAAAATAATACCATTAGGATGGGATGTTTTTCTACATGCCTTGTACTCACTAAATTTACCTCTTAGAATTTATTGATTATTTATTTTATTAATTTTTATTTTTTTTACGTCTTATCAAACTTTTGTAGGTTATTTAAAGCCAGAAATTTTTCGATTTTTTTTCTTTTCGGGTGTAAGAATTTTCTGGAGATAATAATTATTTATTAATACATGTCTTACTAATTAACCCATAGTTGGGGGAGAAGAGGTGAATTCCTACTTTTTCCAAGGGTATCTGCATATAAGTAAATATAACAAACCCGACTGGAATTGGAACTTAGCTCTCTGATTTGCAATTCCAAAATGTTATCCATTACACCACTTGCCATTGCTTAACTTCAGTGATCAATAAGAAATGATGCTTCAATGTGGTATGATCTTGCAACGCCCTAAAACTTTCTGTAGAAACATTTAAGCTTATTTGATTGTTTGGTGTGTTTAAAATCAGTAAACTGCAAAAAAAATAGGATAATGTTGTTTGTTTTGTTTTTTACAATAATCTTCACTCTGTAAAAGGCCCAAGAGACACTTGAGGTAGAGGGTTACAGAGTGAAAGATAAAGAGCACAATTTTTGGGATATGTGAGGAAGGTAACAGTTAACCATACACTTCAGCAGGGTAAAATTGTAATGATTGAAAAAGCATCCACTTAGGAGTCAGTTTGACTATATAGTAGTTTATGTGAAGAAGCTGTTCAAGTGGAACTTACATCTCACCAATGGAATATGAACAGAATGAGGGTGACAACCATCTTTTTGACACACCATTTCTTTTGTCGACAAGAAGGTTTGACATTGCTGTATGTCCACTTCTGCGGTTTTTTAAAATGTTTAGATTAGTTTCAGAGAGTACTGTACGATATACGAGGTCTGTCTGAAAAGTAATGGGACTGGTGTCACAAACAATTTATTCCAATTCCAAAGAACAAACTACATGGTTTCCCCTTCAAAGTAATTCCCCCTCAAGAAGCCCTTTTCCATCTTATGCACTCCTGGATGCTCCTCAGCTCCATGATTACGGCTCCCTTGATTACGGCTCCCTTGATTACAGCTTGATTATGGCTCCCTACACCTTCATAACAATTCCAAAGATGAATAGGGAGGCTGTTGCAGTATGGTGATGTTCTACTTGGCCAGGAACAGCTGGATGCTCAGGGCATTATGAGCAGGTGCATCATCATGGGGAAGCAGCCACAATTTGTCCTGCCACAAAAGCATGTGAAAAAAATGCCATTGTTGCCGAAAGCAAAGATTACAGTTATATACTCCCAAGATATCATGTTAGATGATAACGCAATCTGCTTATCTCTCTTTTGCCTAGAGCTCACACGGCACAGCCAGTCCTGTGACTTTTCAGACAGGTTTGCCTTCCATTTGCTGATTTCTGTAAGCAGCTTCTGTGGCATTGAAACCCAGTTTACCATCTGAAACAAAAATTATAACTGAATAGTATTGATAATCAAGAGATATGTAGTAATAACTTAGCTATCTAAATAAAATCAAAACTGACAATTGATTTGGATTTGTTGATTGTACAATCTTATAAATTCTTATGACATATTGCATCAGTGAATAATTACTATTGCATCATTACATGTTTAGTATTATATAAACATGACTAATCTCTTCTAAAAATATAAAATAATGAGATTATTTTCTGTCTATATTTCTGAGATGAGGTATTGCAATTATTTATACAGTTTACATTGTTCGGACTGGTGTCCTCATCTTTATTGCCATATCCACAATGTTTCAGTCATTGTACTCTCCAGCTTTCTTTAGGTGATCACAATTTTGAACTTGTTGCGGCATTTTTAGGGCCAGAAATAAAGACACAAAAGAGGAATTGAGTTAAACAAATATATTAGCAGAGACAATAATACAAAAATATACAAACAAGAGTGTTACATCAAGAATGTTTGGTCCGTCTGTCAGAGCTGACTGCTAGAAACTTCCCTCTCCAAAAGCCAGTACCTGCTCCTAGATATAGCTGAGAGAGTGCATGCATGCATGGGTAAATTACCATAACAAAACTGAACACTTCATTTCATACTCCAGGGTAGCTTGTTCTCGTTCCATGTGCCGTGCCTTTTCCTTTTGTCCTCATCTTCATTGCCATATCCACAATGTTTCAGTCATTGTACTCTCCGGCTTTCATGTGATCACAATTTTGAACTTGTTGTGGCCTTGTTAGGGCCAGAAAAAAAGACACAAGAGAGGAATTGAGTTAAACAAATACATTAACAGAAACAGTAATACAAACATATAATAAGCGAGAGTGGTACAGCAAGAATGTTTGGTTTGACAGTCAGAGCTGACTGCTTGAAATTTTCCTCTCCAAAAGGCAGTACCTGCTCCTATATACAGCTGGGAAATTTCATGTATGCATGGGCCATAACAGAAGTGAAAACTTCATTTCATCCTCCAGGGTAGATTGTTCTAGTTCCACCTGCCATGCCTTTTCCGGATGTCTTACCATCAGTTATCTCCCTTTAACCCTCCAAGTTTTTGTTCACCTCAGCTGTAGCCACGTATTGAACTCACAACTCTTTGTGTCAAGCCACTGGATTCAACCAATGCTTTTTTTATCCACTGGGTGCAGTAGATAAAGACGTTGTGAATATGGCAACAAAGATGAGGACAACAGTCTAAACAAAGTAAATAGTGTAGAAGATTAATTATTAATTTCTATGTTCTTATCTAAAAAGCCTCACAGTAAAACACAAATGAAATTAAAAAAAAATGAAACTGTATTTATTGTCTGATTTTGTTTCTAGGAATGTGAACTTAAATGATCAATGTATAAGAAGCCTCCCCGACTAGAAAAAAAATCAGTGAGGAAAAAAAGTAAATTATATCAAAAATGCTGAAAATGCTATTTCATTTTTTTTTTATTTATCTCTTTCTGCATAACTTTTGACGTATGATTCGAAGAAAGAAATAAAACTGATATCAAAAGACATTTTATTATAAAAATTATTAAATATTATTCATTGTCCAAAAGAATTATTGGAAGAAGTAGCCAACCGTTTCTGCTTTTTCTTATAAATAAAAGTATTATTCTTGTAAATATGTAAATTGTTTGCATTCCACTGTCCGTGCATTAAGATATCTCAGTTATTTCTTCCACTTAATTTATCTTTGTGATTACACCACTGTTTTTCCCAATAAACCAGTGTGTATATATATATATATGTATATGTATATAATTAACAAATCGGCGACTTCAGATAGCCATGAACCATGGCTTTCTGAAGTCTCCAATTTGTTAATTAATTATTACTTGCTCTGTTTATTACATTGTGATCTATATCCTCCCTGGAATTATCCATACAGATTACCAATTAACTTTATCATACAAATATATATATGTATATATATATATATATATATATGTATTTATATATACGTATAAATACTATCTATATTTCTGAGATGAGGTATTATGTACAGTATTTACATTATTCGGACTATTGTCCTCATCTTTGTCGCCATATTTGTCACAACGTTTCGGCCGTTGTACGCTCCGGCCTTCTTCAGGTGGTTGGAATTTCGAACTGAACCCTTTATTTCGATCGCTGGGGTAGACTGTTCTAGTTCCACGAGCCATGTTTGATGGGTGTCAGTTATCAGTTATCTCCTGGTAATTTTCCCTCTGAAAGTTCTCCACTGCCTGAACCGGGTATTGAACTCACACTCTTTGGGTCTGTTACTGGATCTAACCAACGCCTTTATCCACCGTACCATGTGTCCTTGAGGACATCTGGGTATGAATTTCTGAGTATTATAAACCTAATTTTTCAGCAACCATTTTTTACCAGTACTCATATTGCAATTTTGCTGTTATCATTGCATGTTTTACCAGATCTCGTATTGCAACTTTTTGTTATCATTGCTGTTCTCTGGCACTCCTTATTACTGGTTCCCATATTGTATTTATTTCTATGCTTGGCCGGCTCAGGAGATTTTTGTGGCCTAGCATATGTGCTGATTCCTTAAGTTTACGAATTTTCCAATGGTGTTCCCTGTCTATGATCTCAACCTGATCCCACAGGGGACGGTGATCTCCCTTCTCTCTCCATATGTGGTCAGCCACGCCTGATTTTTCTACTTCCCCTCGCATTACAGCTTTCTGGTGTTCTTGAAGCCTTACCTTGAGGGGGCGGCCTGTTTCTCCTTTATATTCCTTTCCGCAGCTGCACGGGATAGCGTACACACAGTCTTTAGTCCCGTTCTCCTCTATGGGGGGTCTCACTCGAGAGAGATATCTGCGAAGTGTTGTCACGCTTTTGAAGGTTGTCCTGATGTTATATGGACCTCAGATCCTTTGTATTTTCTCTGATAACCCCTCCACATAAGGCAGGCAGACTGTTTTCTGAGTGTTGTTGTCCTCCTCCTCCTCCTCCTCCTCCTCCTCCTCCTCTTGTACCCGCCTATCCCAGTTTTGGGGGGCTGCTGCCATGTACCCAGGGTAGTTGTTACGTTGTAGGGTACTACTTATACTGACCAATTCCTTATCTAATGTCTCTGGGTCGCCACTTATGACTTTTGCTCGGTGTTGTAAGCAACGGACGATCCCTTTCTTTACGCTGTATGGATGGTGGGAGCTGAAATTGAGGTACTGTCCAGTGAATATTGGTTTACGGTATACGGATGTCTTGAACCCATGCTCTGTTCGAGATATTAGTACATCCAGGAATGGGAGTGTGTTGTTACTCTCTTTCTCCATTGTGAACTGTATCGATGGTCTTATTGAGTTCACATGGTCCAGTAGAACCTGGACATCTTCCTGGTGTGGCCAGAGTATGAAGGTGTCATCTACGTACCTTAACCATTAAATTAGGTTTATAATACTCAGAAATTCATACCCAGATGTCCTCAAGGACACATGGTACGGTGGATAAAGGCGTTGGTTAGATCCAGTAACAGACCCAAAGAGTGTGAGTTCAATACCCGGTTCAGGCAGTGGAGAACTTTCAGAGGGAAAATTACCAGGAGATAACTGATAACTGACACCCATCAAACATGGCTCGTGGAACTAGAACAGTCTACCCCAGCGATCGAAATAAAGGGTTCGGTTCGAAATTCCAACCACCTGAAGAAGGCCGGAGCGTACAATGGCCGAAACGTTGTGACATGAGGACAATAGTCCGAATAATGTAAATACTGTATAAATACTAGTTTATATATATATATATAATATGCAAATATTATATGGATAGAGTGTATCTGTAGAAGAAACAAAATGAATATATATATATATATATATATATATATGTAGCATAATGAGAAGCCACGTATAGTTTCTTGATATGTATGTAATATGGAGAAAACAACTGAAAAGTTGCAAATTAAAATAAAAAATTGAATGTTTTTTTTTGTGAAAGTATTTATTTATATTTTTTTAATATATATATTTGATATTTCAGATATAATTAATTTCTGACGAAAGATCGGGGCGATCTGAAATATCAAATATATATATATATATATATATATATAAAAATATAAATAAATACTTTCACAAAAAAAACATTCAATTTTTTTTCTTTTAATTTGCAACTTTTCAGTTGTTTTCTCCATATTATATATATATATATACATATATATACATATATATATATATATATACATATATATATATATATATATATGTATATATATATATATATATCTATATAAACACTAGTTTATATATATATAATATGGAAATATTATATGGATAGAGTGTATCTGTAGAAGAGACAAAATGAATAAAAAAGACAAGAGAAAAATTATACTTAGCAGCTAAGCTAAGTATAGTTTTCCTCTTGTCTTTTTATTCATTCATATATATATATATATATATATAAGTCTACTAGTGCAGCAGATTATTATTTAAGCATATATTGTTAAATATAACAAACTATGAATGTTATTATGTTTGATCATGAAACCTGTACTGTCACCTTTCTGATCTTAGTTCTATTAAACATTTCTTAAGCCATGTACATATTAAAGAGATATTAGTTGATAACACAATACTCAAACATACACACAGTAAAAAGAACCTTCAGATGTTGGAGGTCATCTACATTAAAACAAAGCAACCCACACTCAACAAATTACATTTCAAACTAGCCACAACACATTACCTTGCATCTAGACATATGATTCTGTTGTTAATATTTTGGTTTCTCACATGGTATGACGGACATAGAACCACATCATGAATTTACAACCTACGTCTGATATTCCATGATCATTACTGTCATATAGCAATCTTCTATGTCAACGTAACAGAATATCATTTTTTAAATGTCCATATAACCACTGCTAAGATGGCTCATGTGAGCCAAAATCTTAGATCAAGGAACAGCTTGATAAAAAATATCCAAATGTTGGACAATTTTTGTCTTTATTTTTACCCGAAATTAAACTATAAAATTAATTAAACCATATGAAGTTTAGAACGGCTCATGATCAAACATAATAGACATTCATTATCTGTTATATTTAATAATATATGTTTAAATATATAAATGTGTGTATATATATATATATATATATATATGTGTGTGTGTGTGTGTGTGTGTGTGTGTGTTTATAGGACGTGTTCAAAATATAAGTGAAGATGATGAGACAACATGGTAAATTTTTATATCAAAGACACGTTTCATCAGAGTAAAATTATGCTCTCTTTGGCATCATCAGTTTGACTAAAAGGAAGATATATATATATATATATAAGATAAAATTTTATATATCAGAACAATGTTAAGAAAATTAATAACAAAGTGAAAATTTACATTATGGTATTTATGAGAAAAAATCAGATCACAAGAAGTTAAGTTTTATTGGTTAATAAATATATTTCCCAATATTTAATATCAATTTTTGACAGGGAAAAGATAGTTAATCATTTTCTGGATGTCAGCCTTCATTTAGCATATATCAAGAAATGGTTGTTTGCTTTTTCAAAGCTTGAATTGTGTTTGAGACAAACTTGCTGATTGGTCAATAAATGCTAATGTGGGAATTTGTTATCTGTCTATATTTCTGAGATGAGGTATCTGTCTATTTTTCTGAGATGAGGTATTATGTACATTATTTACATTATTCGGACTATTGTCCTCATCTTTGTCGCCATATTTATTACAACATTTCAGTCATGTACGATCCGGCCTTCTTCAGGTGGTTGGAATGTAGAACTGAACATATATGTCCTTGAGGACACATGGCACAGTGGATAAAGGTGTTAGTTAGATCCAGTGACAGGACCCAAAGAGTGTGAGTTCAATATCCGCTTAAGGCAGTGGAGAAATTTCAGAGGGAAAGTAACAGGAGATAACTGATAACTGACATTCATTAAAAATGGCATGTGGAACTAGAAAAGTTTACCCCAGTGAGCGAAATAAAGGGTTTAGTTCGACATTCCAACCACCTGAAGAAGGCCGGAGCATACAACAGCCAAAACGTTGTAAAAAAAAAACAACTCCTTCCAGTCAAATTAATTTTTGAAATACAGCAAAGTATTTTGCTAATTGGAAATATTAACTGTCTATATTTCTGAGATGAGGTATTATGTACATTATTTACATTATTCGGACCATATTTATTACAAGGACACATGGCACAGTGGATAAAGGCATTGGTTAGATCCAGTGACAGGACCCAAAGAGTGTGAGTTCAATACCTGGCTATGGCAGTGGAGAACTTTCAGAGGGAAATTAACAGGAGATAACAGATAACTGACATTCATGGAACTAGAACAGTCTACCCCAGTGAGCAAAATAAAGGATTCAGTTCGACATTCCAACCACCTGAAGAAGGTCGGAGCATACAAAATCAAAACGTAATAAATATGAATTTTTTCTACAATCTTTAACTGGGTTCTATGTATCAAGACCAAACAACCAGGAAAACTGACAAAAGGGGTCTTCTTTCATCAGGACAATACTCCAGCACACAAGTTCTTGATTTCAATGGTTGCTGTGCAGGATTGAGACTTTGAACTGGTTGGTCACTGTCCTTATTCTCATGATTTGACCTCTATCTGACTATTAGCTGTTTTCCAACATGAAAAAAGCACTGGGAACCAGTATTGCAGTGGTAATGATGTTATATCTGCTATTGATTAATTTTTTGATGAAAGCTTCTTCACTAGTGGGATCCAAGCACTGCAGAACTAATGGAAGAAATGAGTGGGTCATGATGAGTACTATGTAGGAAAATAAATCTCATTTGGTCACATTCCATGAGAGTTTCTTGATGAGCCTATGAACCTTGGTGAGCCTATTCAGCTGACATATATAAACACATATTTTTATTTGATAATAATAAACAAATCCACTGTATGAAAATGCTATACATCATCATTTCTTGAACTAGTTTTCATCAATAGACATATATATATATATATATATATATATATATATATATATATATATATATATATATATATATAATAAACTGTTACATTGGAACATGCAAGTTACCACGAAAAAAATGCATATTTGTTTTGACGTCTAAAGACGTTTCGTCAGGTGGGTTAATGATGGTGGTAATCATGTTCAAGATGACTGGGGCTAACTTACGTCAGATTTGCCTTCTCTTACGACTATCGTTAACCACCTGATGAGACGTCTTTAGATGTTGAAACAAATATGCATTCTTGTCGTGGTAAATTGCATGTTCCAATGTAACAGTTTATAATAAATATATATTGATCCACTCTTGTACTGAGCCCTTTCTAAATTAATTCGTTCTTTTACATTGGGATATATATATATATATATATATATATATATATATATATATATATATATATATATATATGTGTGTGTGTGTGTGTGTGTAATTTGGCAGCACCTTTTCTTTTAAACATGTTGTGTTGAATGACAAAGACAACATAGTCCTGCATATTCTCTTTTGAATTATCTCATATTTTCTAATGAGATTTTTTATTTGAAAATTATATCGAAATAAATATTGTCCGTAAGATAACCGAGTACTTTCGAACATCATTGTTCATCTTCAGGGTCAAAATTTTTAACATGTCTTATATATGTGTAGAGTCAAATGTTTTTAAAACATTTGCAAATTGTCTTGTAGCGGAATCATGTTGCTACATTTTATTTTTTACAAACTAAATAAACGTTACGAAATCATTTTAATTTCAAAAGACGTGATGATGTTATCACGTGCATGGCGAAGATTTTTAATCATGTGAAGGCGTGAAAAAGATTTTTTATTATACAAGCCAAAAGATCGAAGAATACGTTATAAAATTTTAAAAGTTCAAAGGAAATGGTTATGTGGTGTATCTAATTATGAAGAAATATATTATAATAGGAGGCACGGTGGAGTAATGGATAACGGCTTGGATTGAGGAATCGGAGAGCCGAGTTCGAATTCCAGTCGATTCCATTACATTCACTTACGTGCTAATACCCTTGGGAAAGGTGTGAATCCTCTGCTTCTCCCTCCAACTATGGGTAAATAGCAGGACAGACTGGGTTCTATAGCCTTGGATGGCAACTGGTCTAGGAGAAGGACAACTCTGAATTCAAAACTTGCGGAGGGTCGTTTGGGGACCTTGTGGCATCCGTTGCACCAGGTCCCTGTATTCATCCCTCCAAAAAGTGTGGATGGCCCTGCACAAGGCCTTCACCACTATAATCAAGTCCTGTGTGGCTGTCGGGCTTTCGGTTTCTGGGAGCTGATCTGTCTGACCCTCATATGTCGAGTTCGACGTGAGAAGCGATATTATAAACATTGAAGGAAGTTTCCAGAAATATTGTAATCTATGTGATTAATAAGATTTTAAGGCGTCTAATGTCTGTATGTTATTATTAATTGCATAGATTACACTATTTATCTTACAGACAATATTTATTTCGATATAAACATATATATATATGCAATTTCTAAGGAGTTAATAGATTATATTTATAATCTGATAGTATTTCATATAACTTAAAGATTATATTTAGTGGAAAGATGTGTTTGGATAGATATCCCTGGTTTTAAATGCATTAAAAAACAGGAAAATTTCATTAAAAACAAAGAAAAGAGTAATGAACTGTTCTGCAATATCAGTCTGCCCATATGGCAATAAATGCTGGACAATCTCTTCACAAAGCGACAGAAATATGATTTTACAGACAAGAGGTAAGAGGTTTATTGGGAAAAAAAGCATAACCTACATAGAAATCTTGAGTAAATGCATGACACAAATAGTTTTAAAAAAGATTTTAAAAAAAATTATTAAGAGCTACAAAGGATAGGAAATAGTGAAGAACCATGACTGCTAACGTCCGGAAGGGACGCAGCACACATATGATGGCTGTCTACTTGATTTTGAGCATGACAACTTTCGTAAATTAACCATTGCTGTAAACCAGAGAGATTAGTGATTCACAACCTGAATGCCACACTCTGAACCTAAACTACGATGGACCAGTGACAAGAATGTTCAAGACGACTAGCAATACCTCGTCAGAGATCTCTTTCTCTTAGATTGGTTGCCATATGTCACTCAGTACAACTGATTTCAAGATTTCTGACACCACTCTGGCATAAATATCTGTAGTTATTTCTATCCAGGGCAACTTGGCCTGAGTACGCATGAGGCACATTGACAGATGAGAGGTTACTCTTCAGCTTGTCTTTATACCTGGGTCATGTCCGTCCAAGACTTCTTTATCCACTGTCAAGCTGAATATACATGAGGACTTGGTGAATGCTGTTGGTCTCTTGCTCAACTGCACTCCACACATAATAATCAAGGGGGTTGCAGTCTGAGGAGTTTGGTGGCCAGATGTAAGTGGTGATGTGGTCACAGAAATTGTCTGACAGCCATGACTTGGTTCTCCTGCTTGTGTGGCATGGTGCAGAGTCCTGTTTCCAGACATACGGTCCTCCAGCAACCACACACTTGATCCAAGGCTGCACTACCTCCCCAAGGCACTTGATGTAGGCCTCCATGTTGAGTCAGGCTCTGTGGGAAGATGAATGGCGGCATAACGTCGCCATCACTAGTGATCACTCCAAACACCTTCGTAATCATCATTGGACTCTTTCCGAATCCTCTGCATTGATTGACACCCAAACACTCTGAAATATTCCTATTGGAGCTTCTGGTGCAATTGCCAAGCAGTACAGAATGTTATTTTCAAATCTCTGGCGGAGTGAATTGCGTCGTGGTGCTCTTTTTCTCACAGATGGTGCCCAACTGACCCTACGATACTGTGCAGTCGACAAAATCAAAAACAAACAACATGCATGCGCGAAATGAAAAATACAAAATGGCAACAATTTACCTATCGCACCTTGCATATATTTAGCATGCGTAATAAAATCTCATTGAAAGTGATTCTTTTAATTGGGCTGAACAAACACTTTGATTTCATTTGCCAACCACTTTTAATATTAAGAAATTTTTAATTAGATTTTGTTCCATTTCTTTTTCCTTTTTTTTTTTCAAGCACTCTCATTTATGTCGAGGAAAGCAGAGAGGATTTAAGTTTCAGTTAATCAACACTGACATTTAATTTTCTGATTTCTTTCTGGAGAATTTTTTTTTTTCTTTTTTTGCGGTAGATATACACACAACAAAACGGCTCAAGTGTTATGACAGTGAAATCGATTAATTTTCTTTTTTTCTGGATTAATGGTTCATATTTGGAAAAGCCTCATTAGTCTGTATTTTTAATTTCTTTCCATCGCCAATTTTTATTTTTTTATTTGTTTGTTTCTTAATGTCTGGAATATTTAATCAAATTTATGAATTTTATAAATACCAGCAATAACAATACAAATACCTACTATCGTCAACAACCTTAAAATGCTTTACATACAAACAGGTACATGAGTTCCACCAGATGTGTATGCATATTTAAACAAATAAACATACATATATATATATATATATATATATATATATATATATATATATATATGTACACATATACATATACATATACATATATATTATACATATTATACACATATATATTATACATATTATACATATATTATACATATTATACACATATATATTATACATATTATACATATATATATATGACAGATGTGTATGCATATTTAAACAAATAAACATACATATATATATATATATATATATACATACACATATTATACATAATATGTATATGTGTATATATATATATATATATATATATATATATATATATATATATATATATATCAAGTTTTAAAATTGTCCTTCTCTTGTTGAATCCAATAGAAGATGCTTTAGCAGTAAGATCTGAATTAAACATGGTAAATAGTGAGAATCTGATAGATATAAATATCAATTTCTTAAATACAATTACTGTATTGGCTCACGTTTCTTTGGTTTTAATGAAATTTTCCTGTTTCTTAATACTTTTTTTCACTTCTGGAAGACATCTTTTGTTATTTCAGTGCATCTTTGCAATCTGGTGTCACATTTTCTGTCATCTTTTAAAACTTTGACATCTCCCATTTGATAGCTCCCATCTTGGGTTGTTCCTCTCTCTAATTGCCATACATTCTCCCTTCTTATAATTGATGGCTAAATCCTTTCTTCTGCTTTCCTTTACTAACTTGTTCCTCCATTTTGCTTTTTCTGTCTGGCATCAACATGGTATCATCTGTATGTCTTATTGAAAATGCTTTTCCAAACTTTGTATACAAGTTATTCTTGTGAATTCATAGATTCTCACCTACTTGGCATTATACTTTATAGTCTTTAACTAACAATAAAACTGGTAAGCTATTAATCTCGAATATGTCCTTGTGCACATAAATATGTGTGTATCTCTTCCTTTTTGTGCATATGCATGTAAACATGTTTTAGAAGACCCCCTTAAGCATGTGCGTGATGTCTGCACCAAGCTAAGAGGAAATGGAATGACAACAAAAGAACTGAAAGAAATCAAATGCCTTCCTTATAATTGCAGCTTTTCTTTACTCGGCAATTGCATTCCTTTTATTTTTCTTTATTTTTCCTCCACAATTTTCTTTTCTTTCATTCAAATGATTAAAAAAAAAAGTAGCTTTTGTTTATTTTGACATCCACCAGGGGGCAGCAGGTAAAGGAAGGACACATTTTCACCCTTCAATTAAGAAGAGTGCAACTAATATGGCTACATCAAGTAACCTGATTGAAAGCAATTGTGAACATAATTCAAGGGGGAAATTGAACAACAAAAAAAAGCAAAGTATTAAACAAAGATTTTTCTTTCTCGTACAAAGCTTAGAAAATCGGTAACAGGATCATAATAATAATGAGGGATATGCCCGTCAGTCTTTTCAAAGTTTTCAAAAATGAAAAAAAATACACCATTATTTAGTTGCTGTTGATTGTGGTGGTATTATTTTAATTGTTATTATGCTGTCATTATTGTTAGTATTATTCTTATCGTTTGCAGTATTGATATCATCATCAGCATTACCAATACTGTTATCGTTAGTTATTTTCATTAGAATCTTCATAATTTTAGCTCTGTTGTTATCATTGATGAATATTGCTATCATCATTATCTGAATATGCATTTTGTTAATAAATATATTACTATTAATCATCATTAGAATCATTATTTATATTATATTAAGGTGTATTAATAAAAGTATTTGAATTTCTTAATCAATTCTATGTTTTTTATTCTCCCTTCCATATTTCCCTTATTATGGGCATTATCATATCCATGATATAATAACACTGTATTTCATGGATGGAATGGAATGGCTGAAAGAAAAAGGAATGACAGACATGCTTTGTTCTCAGAGAGACATTTATATCCCAAAACTGTATATACATATATATGACCTGTCTCATGTGGCAAATAATATATCACATATTTCTACACAGCAAAGCAGAGTGTAACGAGAAACAAAAAGGAAGGGTGTTACAAATAATATGGAGATATGCCTGTGTTATGGAGAAGCCATGTTTAGGACTCCAGATTCAAATGATGCATCTACTATATCCAAGGCAAGGACATATTCCACAAACGGGAAAATTGAGGACTGTGAACTGGAGTTTCATTCTATATCTGGGAAAGATATATTTCCAAAGGGAAATGGCACGATGGACTTGTTAGCTGCAGGAGACACAGATTTAACCTCTGTCAGCATACTTTTCATTTGGCTGATGTAAATTAACTGAAAATTGCTTTAGTCACTGTATGAAGTGATGTGAATAAATGGCTGTCATGTGACCATGTGACTTATCTCTACCAAATGGAGATAAACACCTTCCGTATCCCCACACCTCTATATATGATATTCGTAATGATTTAAAAGGTTTTGAGTGCAAGTGGTTGCGGTATTGATATCGGCATTAGAATTATTGATACTGAAATTCTTAGTTATTTTCATTACTAACCATAGTAATAAACTAAAAATACTTTTTATATATCGTAATATATATTAATTATGTTAACGATATGATGGATTCATAAATAGTCTTTAGATGTGTACATGAAATAAGCTTTGGAGGAAAGGTTTTCAGAAAAAGTGAAAATACTTTTGATACACACAAATATATAATAATAGTATTAATAATCTGGTACAGTTGTAGATAGCCTTTAGATGTGTACATGAAATAAGCTTTGGAGTAAATGTCAATAAAAAATGAAAATATTTTTGATACACCCTAGTACAGGCTGCGATGAATAAATTGTCGCCATTTTATATTTTTAATTTTGCACATGCACATTGTTTGTTTTTGATTTTGTTGACTGTACAGTGTAGTAGGGTCAGTTGGGCACCATCTGTGAGAAAAAGAGCACCATGATGTAATTCACTCTGCCAGAAATTTGGAAATGGCATGCTATCTTGCTTGGCATTTGTACTGAAAGCTCCAATAGGAACATTTCAAAATGTTTGAGTGTCAATCTCAGGACAGTGCAGAGGATTTGGAAAAAGTTGAATGAGTCTAACGGTGATTATGAAGGTGTTTAGAGTGATCACAAGTGATGGTCACATAATGCCTGCATTCATCTTCCAACAGGGCCACAGATTCAACTATAGTGATGTGATTGATTGTTTTTAGATAAGTACATAAAATAAACATTGGAGTAAAGGTCTGCAAAAAATGAAAATACTTTTCATACATCCTAATATATAATAATATTAATAATATAGTGGAGTCATAAATAGTCTTTAGATGTGTACATGAAATAAGCTTTGGAGTAAAGGCCTGTAAAAAATGAAAATACTTTTGATACACCCTAATATATAATAATAATAATATTAATAATATAGTGGAGTCATAAATAGTCTTTAGATGTGTACATGAAATAAGATTTGGAGTAAAGGCCTGTAAAAAATGAAAATACTTTTGATACACCCTAATATATAATAATAATAATATTAATAATATAGTGGAGTCATAAATAGTCTTTAGATGTGTACATGAAATAAGCTTTGGAGTAAAGGCCTGTAAAAAATGAAAATACTTTTGATACACCCTAATATATAATAATAATAATATTAATAATATAGTGGAGTCATAAATAGTCTTTAGATGTGTACATGAAATAAGCTTTGGAGTAAAGGTCTGCAAAAAATGAAAATACTTTTGATACACCCTAATATATAATATTAATAATATAGTGGAGTCATAAATAGTCTTTAGATGTGTACATGAAATAAGCTTTGGAGTAAAGGTCTGCAAAAAATGAAAATACTTTTGATACACCCTAATATATAATAATAATAATATTAATAATATAATGGAGTCATAAATAGTCTTTAGATGTGTACATGAAATAAGCTTTGGACTAAATTTCTGCAAAAAATGAAAATACTTTTGATACACCCTAATATATAATAATAATATTAATAATATAGTGGAGTCATAAATAGTCTTTAAATGTGTACATGAAATAAGCTTTGGAGTAAAGGTCTGCAAAAAATGAAAATACTGTTGATACACCCTAATATATAATAATAATAATATTAATAATATAATGGAGTCATAAATAGTCTTTAGATGTGTACATGAAATAAGCTTTGGAGTAAAGGTCTGCAAAAAATGAAAATACTTTTGATACACCCTAATATATAATAATAATAATATTAATAATATAGTGGAGTCATAAATAGTCTTTAGATGTGTACATGAAATAAGCTTTGGAGTAAAGGTCTGCAAAAAATGAAAATACTGTTGATACACCCTAATATATAATAATAATAATATTAATAATATAGTGGAGTCATAAATAGTCTTTAGATGTGTACATGAAATAAGCTTTGGAGTAAAGGTCTGCAAAAAATGAAAATACTTTTGATACACCCTAATATATAATAATAATAATATTAATAATATAGTGGAGTCATAAATAGTCTTTAGATGTGTACATGAAATAAGCTTTGGAGTAAAGGTCTGCAAAAAATGAAAATACTGTTGATACACCCTAATATATATTAATAATAATATTAATAATATAGTGGAGTCATAAATAGTCTTTAGATGTTTACATGAAATAAGCTTTGGAAGAAAGTTCTGTAAAAAATGAAAACTGTTTGCTATATTCTTATATAGAATCAATGTATTTTATTAATTTTTTTTTTATTAATCTAACATATTTGTATTAATCTAAATGTTATTTTTAGTGGATATAAAATTACTACACTGATCCGAGGGAGAATTGCTGGGATAATGCTCTGATCTGAAGCTGAGTACACAAATATTAAACTGAACCTAGATAGAAGAGCTTGCAGTAACACTTTAATCCTAAGCTGCATACACAGATACTACACTGATCCATTAAGAGTTTTTGAGTAGATGTGTCCACTTATTTTAAACAGCATTTATATCATCTACCAGCCTGAGTACTTGAGAAAACTTGATAAAGAAAATATGCCCTCCAGCAGGATTCAAACCTGTGTCCCCCTTTTACAGGAGAAACTATCACCTGATCTAGCAAGCTTTTACCGCTCAGCTACAAAGAGCTTCACAATAAACCAAAGGTCCATTTTTTTCTCTAAAGCAAACTGATTCATTCAGATCTTCTTAAAATGCATATCTGATCAGTTTTGCATTTGAAACGTAAACAAAGCATTTTCTAAAGAACCAATAGACATTTTTTTAATCCAGTATATTTTTTTACACCAAACTTTATTTTTAGTGGAGACTGATTTCAGTATCTCTTTCTGTTACCCAGGAATATATAGTGAAATCAAGAATGCCTGACCATATATATGGAAGAAAAAGTGCTGTCAAGAAGCCCTGTGGAATAAAGATAATAGACAGTGAGCAACACTGGAGGGTAAGACGACTAAAAGAATCTGTACACAGGTTAGGTGCTGGCACCTTCCTCAGTCAATATAGCAAGAGCCCCTCTGATTGAGAAAGAAAAGGTATTAAAAAAAAACTACCACTTGAGTCCGGATACTCATTCAGACCTACTACCTGAGTACAGACATTAAGTTCAAAAGTTCAACACTGTCCAAGAGACATAGTGTTAATTGATTAAAACATTGATGGTTTCCTGGCAGTTGCGAGTTCAATCCCTATCTTTTGTAATGCCATAATGTATTCTGTTTCAGTGGAAGAAACAGACACACAAGAGAAAGTCTGACGTGAGTTATCTCCTCTAAGAATGGAAAGTGGAATGAGAACAATCTCTCTCTATAGACTGAATAAATAGATCAGTTTGAAATTCCAGTAAGATTACTGAGTAAAAAGGTATACACCTGATGAAGGCTGGTGGGTACAAGGACTGAAGCATTGTGAGTATAAAAACCAAAATGAGAATGTTATTCTGAATAGCAAAGCATATTATAATGATAAATATCCTCTCAAAAATCCTGACAGGAGTTATTGATATTCCTTTTTTTGAATTTCAGCTCTATAAAGGTTTCCATGATTTATAAAAAAGACTTATCCTTAAAAGAGAAACGATCAGTCTAAAGTTAGGTAGGACAATACAAAGTCAGAAACTGCGAAAATGTTGAAAAGGGATAAAACGAGGATATATATCTTCTATATTTCTGAGATGAGGCATTGTAACCATTTACATTATTTATATTGTTTGGACTGTTATCCTCATCTTTATTGTCACATTCATGACATTTCAGCCATTGTAGACTCCAGCCTTCTTCAGGATCTTTCCTATATTTCTGAGATGAGGCATTGTAACCATTTCCACTATTTACATTGTTTGGACTGTTATCCTCATCTTTATTGTCACATTCATGACCTTTCAGCCATTGTACACTCCAGCCTTCTTCAGGATCTTTCCTATATTTCTGAGATGAGGCATTGTAACCATTTCCACTATTTACATTGTTTGGACTGTTATCCTCATCTTTATTGTCACATTCATGACCTTTCAGCCATTGTACACTCTGGCCTTCTTCAGGATCTTTCCTATATTTCTGAGATGAGGCATTGTAACCATTTCCACTATTTACATTGTTTGGACTGTTATCCTCATCTTTATTGTCACATTCATGACCTTTCAGCCATTGTACACTCCAGCCTTCTTCAGGATCTTTCCTATATTTCTGAGATGAGGCATTGTAACCATTTCCACTATTTACATTGGACTGTTATCCTCATCTTTATTGTCACATTCATGACATTTCAGCCATTCTATGCTCCAGCCTTCTTCAGGATCTTTCTTATATTTCTGAGATGAGGTACTGTAACTATTTACACTATTTACATTGTTCAGACTGTTTTCCTCAACATTATTGTCACAGTCACGATGTTTCAGCCATTGTACGCTCCAGTCTTCATCAGGATCATTCTTATATTTCTGAGATGAGGTACTGTAACTATTTACACTATTTACATTGTTTGGACTGTTGTCCTCATCTTCATTGTCACATTCACAACGTTTCAGCCATTGTATGATCCAGCCTTCTTCAGGATCTTTCTTATATTTCTGAGATGAAGTATTGTAACTATTTACACTATTTACATTGTTTGGACTGTTGTCCTCATCTTTATTGTCACATTCATGACGTTTCAGCCATTGTATGCCCCAGCCTTCTTCAGGATCTTTCTTACATTTCTGAGAAGAGGTTTTGTAACTATTTACACTATTCATATTTTTTGGACTGTTGTCCTCATCTTTATTGTCACAGTCACAACATTTTGAACATTGTACATTCCGGCATTCTTCAAATGATATTTGTTTCAATTTCGAGCCAAACACTGAATAGTCAATCTGTATGTTGGTATTTCTGAAGATTGGTTCAATGACTTTTGTGTAAAATCCAATATTTTACACAAACATCACCGGAACATTGAGAATATAATACTAAATATGAGGACAAGAGTTTGAACAATGTAAATAGTGCAAATGTCTTCTCAGTCTATTAATATATCGTATACAGTGAGGTGCCGTGGAGTAATGGATAGCAGCTTGGATTGAAGAATTGGAGTGACAAGTTTGAATTAATTACACTCACTTATGTGCTAATACTCTCTCCCTCCCTACACCTATGGGTAAATTGTAGGACTGATTTGGTTCTATAGTTTTGGTTGGCAATCAGTCTAGGAGAAGGAAAACTCTGAATTTAAACCAGCCTGGAGAGGGTTGGCCTCTGTCAGGCTCTCTTGAACATGAAACATCATTGTTGCTATGAAATATCATTGTTGCTATGAAACATCATTGTTGCTATGAAACATCATTGTTGCTATGAAACATCATTGTTGCTATGAAACATCATTGTTGCTGTGACTGCAGTAGATGTGGTGTGCCTTAAATTCTAAGGGGTTACGGGATTTGTGATCATGATACAGTGAGGCAATCTGAAGGCTTTTTTGTATTGGTGGACAAAATCTTAAGAACATAAGAGCTGCAGATGCCACCATGTTGATGGCAGGCATAGAAATAAAATGTCAAGAACACGGTGGTGACAGAAAATGAGAAGAAAGGACTATCATTTGTAAGAAGAGAGAACCTATAGTTGTCAGCAAAATGGACAGCCCAAGAAAAAAACTATGAATTGAAGATGTCAAAATCAAGCAACTACAGAAATTTAAGTATCTGGGAAGTGTTTAAACAGACGACAGTAAAAGTGACTCAGAAATATGAAGGGATATTGGAATAGCAAAAGATGCCTTTCAAAAGCTAAGTAAAGTATTAATAAATCAAAACAGATTGTTAGAAATAAAGAAAAGAATATTGATCTGCTATTTAATATTAGTATAATCCAGAATATTTACTGGGAACAAACCTGCTTCATAGAAATAAAAAATGAACTGAGCAATGGATAGCAGCTTGGATTGAGGAATTGAAGAACCAAGTATAAATCCATCTCTACCTCCCCCCAACTATGGGTAAATAGTAGGACAGATTTGGTCCGATAGCTTTGGTTAGCAATAAACCTAGGAGAAGGAAAACTGAATATAAACCAGCCGGGAGTGGGTTAGGCTCCATCAGGTTGTCTTGCCCATGAAACACCCCTACTGCTATGGCTGCAATATATGTGATGCACCTGCAACATTAATGGGCTACAGGATTTGTGATTATGATACAGTGAGGCATTCTGAAGAGAACTAGAAGTCCTACCAGGATTTTTTATTGGCAAATAAAATTTTAAGAGCATAAGAGCTGCAGATGACACCATGCTGATGGTAGATGCAGAAAGAAAATGGCAAGAACATCTCAACAAGGTGATAAGAGAAAATGAGAAGAACAGACTATTATTTGTAAGAGGAGAGAATTTATAGTTGTCAGCAAAAGGGACAGTCCAAGATGTAAGCTACGAATTGAAGATGTCAAGATCAAGTAAACAAAAATAGAAAGGGGTGTAAGACAAGAATGCATCTTCTCACCAGGTTTATTAAACCATTTTAGTGAGACAACCTTAAGAGAACTAGAAGTCCAGTCTGGATTTATTATTAGTGAACACAGTCTTAACAATACAAGAAACACCGATAACACAGTTTTGATTGCAGACACAGAAAGAAAATGCAGAAACCCCTAAACAAAAGTATTAAATGAAAGCAGAAAGAAAAGACTAAACATCAGTTGTGTAAAAAGAAAGGTTGGAAGGAAGTGGAACAATCCAAGACGTCAGCTAAGAATTGGAGACAGCAGAATTAAGACCTTCACAAAGCTAAGCAAAGTATTAAGAAACATGAAAATCTCATTAGAAAAAAAAAAAGAGAAAGAAAGCTGAACTGCAATATAATATCAATTCTCCTACTCATCAGTGAATTCCGGACAATATTCACTCAGATGAAGAAGAGACTTGAGGCAACAGAAATGCAGTTCTACAGAAGGATGCTGCAAATACTTTGAGCTGAACATGTGAGTTTTAAAGAAAAAAAAAGACACGTATACTTTGAATCAAAAGAGACAGTTGAAATACATAATAAGTAAAGAGGGTGTGGAGAATTTGACGCTCACAGGACAGACTGAAGACAAGAAGGACAGAGGAAAACCTACTGAATGAATGTATGGAAGCGGATAGCAGAACAAGAACTGGGAGGGGTATTAAAAAAGACAAATATTGCTTAGAACTATAGGAAGTTGTGGAGAGTCATATTTCTGAAGGAAGACAGCAGACAGAAGAAGAAAAAGATTATGATTTGCATCAACCTCAGATTCATGCAAATCACTATATCATCACTGATATGGGAACCTCAAAGTGGTATAATGGTTAGCAAGCTTCTGTTGGTGGATCAATTATGACTGAGTAAAGAGTTTGATCCTCACTAGGTGCTCCATACGTTTGGCCTTGTGCCACATCTAAGCCAAGCTTAGAAAATCTCGATATCATCACTGATATTCATTCACAGTTAAGATGGCTGCTACCAACAGCATCACCATCAGTATCTTTATTATCATAGCCTTCACTATGAAGATAATTCATATTACTTCCAACATCACCCACTCATCACCATTATTCCAATCCAATGTTAGTGTTTCTATTCGTTTAATCACCATTTTGAAATTTAAAGAGAAAGCAGTATCTTTTTTTAGTTCATTTTTATAAAGATTTAATTTTTTAAATGACAAAAAATATTTCTAGCTTTATTCTTTGTTCTTTCAGGAAGAAATTGCATGACTAGAAAGACAGTTCAGACATCCATCTTTTTTTTCTTATTGCTTTTTATTTTTACTCTTTTGTTTTTTGTTTTTTTGTATTCTCTTGTTAAATATTTGTTTATTTATTTAAAAAAAAAATTTTTTCCATTTTCTTGCATTTTTCTTTTCTTTCTATTCATTTACCCTTTCTTCTCTTTTCTTCATTCTTTTCTTCTTTCTTTTCTTCTTTCTTTTTCTTGCATTTTTCTTTTTCTTTCTATCCAATTATCCTTTCTTCTCTTTTCTTCATTCTTTTCTTCTTTCTTTTCTTCTTTCTTTTTCTTGCATTTTTCTTTTTCTTTCTATCCGTTTATCCTTTCTTCTCTTTTCTTCATTCTTTTCTTCTTTCTTTTTCATTCATTTTTTTCTTTTCTTTCTATATATTTATCCTTTCTCTTTTCTTCATTCTTTTCTTCTTTCTTTTTCAGCTTCTATTGTCTTTTTTCTTTCTTATATTCTTTTACCTATTTTATTTTTTATGTATTTCTTTACTTTTTTCTCCTTTTCACCTTCAACTTCCCCCTCTCTTCTTCTTCTTCTTCTCTCCTTTCTCTACTGTTTATCTCCTCTTTCTTTCTCTTTTACTGCTTCTAAATAAAACATCAACTAAAATTTCTTTTACTTTTTCATCCCAAGCCCTTATCAACTAAACTCATCTCTAAGACAACAAATTTCATTAGCTTCAGCACTGTTTTGTTTGAAGTTAAATAATGCCTGGTTCATGCATCATCTTACATGTTGTGATTCTCAGTAAAAGCATTAAAAGTAAATGACATGTAGCAAACATTGTGGATAATAACATGTAGCAAACCGCAGAGGTAAACATTATAAATAATACACAAACATAATGCATAATGCATATCAATATCATTTTTTCATGTGTAACACATTTCACAAAATACACAAATACCACACAATCCCTTGGCAGAAGTGCTGACAATGTTTAACCTTCATGCCAGCAAAAAAATATGGACTATCAAAAGGACAGTTATTACTTTGACCCCATTATTTTTTACTCCTACAGTAATGTTTATTTACAAGATTAAAATATATGACCCAAGTGCAATACGATTATTATTTACTTTTTATAAAGATTTATTATTTACCATTTTATAAAGATAGAAATCTTTGGTTAATTTGCAGTGTAACACCTGCACTCAGTTAGCATTAAAAACTTCCAGAATTCTTACATTTATGTGTAATTGTGCATGCCCCATCTGCGGAAATCCAGTTTCGAGCTTAGCTTTCCCTCGTCTTCCGCCTTTGACTTTCCGCAGCGAATGTATGCAAACAACGCGAGTAATGGCGGCTGCCAACAACGCAATTGAATCCAAACGTTCACTGTCGATAATTCCAAAATGGTAGATTTTATCAAATTTATCAAGCCAGATTCGAATGGAGCATGTACAATTTCACATAAATGTAAGTATTTTGGATTTTTTTAATGTGAACAGAGTGCGGGTGTTACACTGCAAATTAACCAACATGTATATATGGCATAAATAAATACAAGGTAACCAAAAAAGTTCTGTACGTTTTTAAAGGAAAAAAAGAAACCGCTTCACAGTATGTGTAACTTATATTTAGTCTTCGAAGTAATCGCCATTGGCATCCAGCACCTTCTGCCAATGTGTCTCCAGCTGTTCAATGCCCTTGCGGTAGAACTCGGGGGGGGGGGTCGATGCAAAGAAGTCCGTGAGGGCTTTGCGCAAGTCTGCTTTATTGATGAAGGATTTCCCACGAAGATGATTATCCAGGGAGTGGAAGAGGTGGTAATCGGATGGCGCAAGGCCAAGTGAATAAGGTGGATGGCACAAAGTCTCCCAGCCAAGTTGCTGTATGGTATCCCTGACCACTTGCGCGACAAGCGGCCTGGCGTTGTCATTGAGGAAAAGCACACCTTTGCGATTCCCCAGTGCTGGCGCAATGCCTGTTGCACACGTTTCAATTGCTGCAAGTATAGGTCTCCAGTAACCGTTTGGCCCGTTGGTCGCAGTTCATAATAAACCACTTGACGACCTGTCCACCAGACACAAAGCATAATCTTGCGTGGGTGCATAGGCGGTCTTGCGATGTGAGGGACAGCATCCTGAGGAGACAACCAATGTCTGGAACGCTTGGGAGTTTCATACAGAACCCACTTTTCATCACTGGTAAGCACTTGATTGAATAAGGATGCGGTACGGTGGCTAGAAAGCAGCGAAACGCAGGCTGCCACTCGTTGTCCCTTGTGGAACTCCAACAGTGTTTGCGGAACCCACTTGCTCAGTTTGTACGTCTTACCTAGGCGGTGCAGGTGAAGTCTAACTGTTTCATCGGAAACGTTGAACTGTCTTGAAAGTTCACCACACGTTAGACTACTGTCCTCTTCAATGGCCGCCTTCATGACTCCGTCATTCAAGATCTGTGGTCGTCCACTGCGAGGCTCATCATGGAGAGACAAATCTTCCGACCTGAATTTTCGAAACCAATGCCTTGCAGTAGGTTCATCCACAGCACTATCCCCAAATACTTGACATATGCGGCGACTTGATGCAGCTGCTGATAAGCCCACTTTGAAGTCGTAAAGCAAAGAGCCCCGAATGAGATCTCTAGACACTTCCATCCTTCTCACAGCTGTCCGGCTTATAACTGATGGCCGGGCACGGTGCACGTGTTTTTTTATAACGTCTGATGTTCCTACTTCCGGCTGTCCGAATTTAAAAACAATTGCTACACGCATTTCGTATATATTTCAACTTCATTCAATGACTAATCAAAAAACGGACAGAACTTTTTTGGTTACCTTGTATATACTTAATATAGATTAATCGAAACAAAAAAATAATAGATTTCTCACAGCTACTTTCTCATGCATGTGGTAATGTATTGTATCATACTTTCCATCTTTGTTTACAATTAAAAGGCCCGTTACTACCACCAGGCGGTCACTTTGAGAACTAATAACACTTGTTCCCCTAAGCCTGCAAATTTTGAAATACATTGGATTGCTGACGATTTTGAAGATTTTTCCTGCAGTTTTTTTTTCCTGTAGATTTTGACCATTGCATCCAAAGTCCATTGATGGGGGGGCACCATAGATGTGAAGTTTATATATATATACACACACACACACACACACACACACACACATATATATATATATATACGCGCACACATATATACCATAGTGCATTTCTTGCTGTCTTTAATCATGAAACAAGAAATCTTTACATGATAATTTCTATGTTGCGATGAATACATATTTTTTAAATAATAATAATAATAATAATACATATATATATATATATATATATATATATATGTACAGACAAACCTCTCATCAATGGAGTAATGCAGGGGGGTCGGTCCATTAAAGTTGATTATCCGTAGATGGGAAGGGATTATTTTTCAGTTATAATACCGCTATGGTAACTACCAGTAGTCATGATTATAGTGTAAATACTATAAACATGTATATATGGCATAAATAAATATATACTTAATATAGATATATTAATCCAAATAACAAAAATAATAGATTTTTCACCATTACTTTCTAATGCACGTACTAAATGTATTGTACTTTATATACTGCACACCCATCCTTGTTTACAATTTACAAGCCCGCCACTGGTCTAAGTGGACACTTTGAGAACTAATACGACTCATTCCGCTAAGCTCACAAATTTTGAAATACAACACTGATGATTTGGAATTTTTTTCCTGCAGATTTTTTCTTATTTTGCCTGCAGATTTTGTCCGTTGCATCCAAAGTCCATTGATGGGGGTCCGTAGATGAGAGGTTTGTCTGTATTGTTAGTCGTCATTAAGTGTTTATTTAAATTTTATTATTCACTGACATTTTATAAGTTTATGAATAAAACAATTTCATCTCCTATTTATTTGTTTGTAAAATCAATATTTCATTATAGTTGCTTCACATATTTTTATAATCTTGTAAATATAAAATTATTCTTGTAAATAAGTAATCTAATAGTGTTTAATATCTTTGTTGTCAATTCTCAAAAACAAAGAAAATGTATAAATTCACTTTCATATGTTTGCATTTTTACTAAAATTGTAATCATTGCTTTTTAAAAACAATAAACATTGCCAAGAGAGTCAAAAGTGCATACAGTAATACCTAGACATTATGAATTTAAGTGCAGTATTAGACTGGCGATAAGGTCTCATCAGTTTATTATGTTTTCTTGTGTTTATCAGTTACTGCCAACCAAAATAATCATTAGAATACTACGATAGATTACCCACAATGCAATACAATAGACTACCCACAATGACCTGTATATATAAATAGTTGAGCAAAAACGCAATACGCGTAGCCTAATGATTGTGTTTAGCATGAAACAGACTGTCGTCTCTGTGTGTTGACTTCGGTGTCGACTTTTATATATACTAGGTGTAACAGCAAAATTGTCCAAATCATGTAACAGCATGGGATAATTGTCCATCCCACAAAATGTTTAATACCTAAAAAATCAGTAATCTAATTTACCTTCTCTTTTCCAGGTTTTCAGATAAGTTGTTTAGCCATCTTGACACCATTTGTTGTAAGAATCACTAAAAAAAACCTTTAGGTTATTCAGCTAGAAAGAGAACAGGTTAAAATCATCTTGGGTCAGACCCCCGATGTCTTCCCAACTGAGCAATGGCGAGAGGAAAAAGATCATCCAGGCCTTCAGTAATGGTACCAACATTCATACTCTGGCTTCTATCTTAAAATTCCATTCAAGGACCATCAGGAGAACAGTGAATAAGTTTAAAAATGAGGGAACAGTAGAGAGAAAAAGTGGATCAGGAGGTCATCATCATTTCAACTCAGCTAAAGAGATCAATTAGAAAATATACAACTCAACCCATAAGATATTTGACCTGTGAGAGTGTAGTTTCAGCTATGACTGTCCAAAGAGCAGTGAAAAATGCTTGAAAATGATGTCATACGCGAAACCTGTGAGGCAATTTGTTACTCCAGAACAAAAAGTTAGAAGGTTAGAGAGGGCGAGGATCATCTTGAATAAGTTGGAAAATGATCCTGGAATAATATATATATATATATATATATATATATATATATATATATATATATATATATATATTTGAACTTTATTTCAATACTCCATGAGCTTCCGGTCCTTAGCTATGATTAATTAATGATGAACATGTCATTTTCGTTTATGATTGACATCTGTTAAGCTTGGAGAGTAATTATACGTTCTTATTGCTCAAAGTAGAGTCAAATAGTGTTACAAAATCCTTGTAGAATTCCAGTAATCATTTTTAAGATAGAACATTTCAAAGTTTAATCTAACAACTGGACAGTTTTGCTAATACATGATTTGGACAATTTTGCTGTTACATGATTAGGACAATTTTGCTGTTACACCCAGTATATAGATTACTGGTGGTGCTGCAAGAGTGTACTGAACAAAAGCAAATCCTCAGTCTCTCTTGTCTTCCATTAATTTGAAGTGTTGACATCAACTGCAGATAAAGCAGAGTGCTTTGCTCGGAAATTCTCTTCCAATTCCACTCTTGACTTGTCTGGTGTATCTCTTCCTGATTTCTACATAACTTGTCCATGGCATCTGCTATCATTTCGAAAGGCTTGCAAATTCAACACTATCCTTGCAATTGTGCTAAATGTATATACTCCTGAACTGGCTCCTGTTCTCGCCAAACTTTATAATGCCTAACTATTTGTTACTTTCCAGCTTGTTGGAAATCCTCCTCTGTAGTCCCTGTTCAGGGAATTCTGGATAACCTTCTAACCCGGGGAATTATTACCCTATTAGTCTCTTACTTCATTTTGGCAAAGTACTAGAGGCTGAAATCAATTCTGAGTTTATTAAGCATCTGGCTATGGCGCTAGAGATCTAAAAGACATTCAACAGCATTGGCATGCTGTCTTTCTCCACCAGCTCATGAACTATGGAATCTCTGGACAGATATTTGACTTAATAGCAATCATTTCTAACAAATCGTGTAATGAAGGTTATGTTGAATGGACAGTTCATTTCATATTAATGCAAGGGTCTCTCAGGTCTCTATCCTCGGACATGCTCTGTTTCTAATTAATTCTAAGGTATCTACACAGATGATACAACTATTTAAACATCTTAAAAGCAATGCCAA
Organism: Acanthosepion esculentum; assembly: GCA_964036315.1. Taxonomy (NCBI): domain Eukaryota; kingdom Metazoa; phylum Mollusca; class Cephalopoda; order Sepiida; family Sepiidae; genus Acanthosepion; species Acanthosepion esculentum. Next base: position 105,407,939 of record OZ038479.1, read on the forward strand.
CAGATCTGACAAATAAAACTAGCAACTCCTCTTGAAAACAACCTCCAGTCAGTGTTTAACTGGGGCAAAGAATGACTTGTAAATTTTAACACCTGCAAGACAAAACTGCTTTCATTTACTCACCACAGAGAACCTTTCCTGCCTGCCATCAGCATGGCTGATGCTAGAATATGAAGTGGAGTTATTATATTGAATCAACTGCTAGGTCTACTGCTAGGAAAGTTGGTTCACTGTGTCATATCAGACAATTCTTCTTGTCATCCTTCTTGCACTCACATCAAAATCTACCATTTGTTCGTGCATTGGATACTGCTGCAATATCTGGCATGGTGCTCCTACTATATATCTCAAGATTCTTGACAAAATTCAAAGGAGAGTCCGTAATGTAATGAAATCAGACCTGGCATCTTGACTTTAGTCACTTTCTCCCTGGCATGACATGGCTTCCCTCTGTCTTTTACAAATTATAATTTTCATAGCAATTGTAATGAGAGAATACACTTGCTTCACCAGGCAAAGCAGACATGTACCTGTTTGGCATGTAAATCCAACATGGCTGACGTCATGAGGAAGCGACAATGTCACACATGGTCAAGAGGAGTAGCCATTTGCAATTGCCCCACTACGGATGTGTGACGCTACTTTTTTTTAATACGATTGGAGCGTTTTAGAGGGTGACTGTTGGACAGTGTGGGTGATTTCTAGCGGTTTTATGTGTATTGGGATTTTTGACATTGGACCTATATTTTCTTTCTGGATTTTGTGATTTATTTGTTTGTTTTAAACTTAAGCTATCATATTAACTTCATAACAACAACTGTTCTGATGAACTTTTCTCCTTAGTGCCTCAACTGCTTGAATTTAAGTGTGGTACTAGATTGGCAACTAGGTCTTACAGTTGTACTATAGAACTAATTAGATGTATCAGTCAATTCTATTCTAATAGATTCTTTTCTTGTCTGTGGTTTCTTGCTTCTCCACAACCCGCAAAAATTTAAATATTACATCAATCATCATCTTTTGTCTTCCTGAACCCTGTTCCTTTATTGTCCATTTCCATTCTCCTACCCACGTGTCTCTCTTCTCAGTTTATTTAGACGGTGTATCTCTTTCTCGGTTTATTTATATCGTGTCTCTTTCTCTCTCAATTTATTTATATTCTTTTTGTCTCTTTCTTATTGTTAGTAGTAACAGCAATTCATTGCAAAATTTTATAACGTGGATGGAAATTATTTAACTTATTGCATTCAGGAACCACAGTGTAATGATAAAAGTATGCCAGTGTAGGCTTTAAGAAAGCTTTATTCAACTGAGAATACAAGGTTTGCATATAGTGTCCTTTTATAGTCCCAGTAAACAGAAATAGCTCTGTTAAAGTGGAGAGTAACAAAATAAGGGGAGACAACTTTTGATTATTCATAACACACAGTATGCTTATGAATTTAGCTGAAGAGAGTTTTAATGCTTCTTTCAAGCTCAGTGTTTCTCTTTTCCTTTTAGTGTTGTAAATTGTAAGAGAAATTATTGAAATAATTCATCATTAAAAAATACAGTAAAACATCAGTTACCGTATAAACTCACGTATCATTCGACTTTTGAAGACCTAATGTTGAAGCTAATTTTAAGGAGGTTGTATGCTTATGAATTTAGCTGAAGAGAGTTTTAATGCTTCTTTCAAGTTCAGTGTTTCTCTTTTCCTTTTAGTGTTTTAAATTGTAAGAGAAATTATTGAAATAATTCATCATTAAAAAATACAGTAAAAAAATCAGTTACCGTATAAACTCACGTATCATTCGACTTTTGAAGACCTAATGTTGAAGCTAATTTTAAGGAGGTTGTATCATACACAAGATGTAAAAATAGCATATGTACTGCCCATTTACTGTTGTCAGAAAGTACAGCTGTATTTAAAATAAACATGATTTTGATAAAAATGATGATTTACTTAACTGTATCCAATAATAATGTATGTAATAGTGAATATATATCTTTTTCATTGTTTACGTTTTAGATGTTCAGATGTTTCTTGTTCGGTTGTTTATGGCTGTGTACACTTTTATGCAACGAGTATATAGCTTTACTAATGATACATGTATCTTTCTATTTTGCTTTTTTAATTTATTTAACTATATATGCACCTACACGAAAACATTAAAAAATCAGCATACCGTGATGAAAATATGCTCCAAACGTAATGAAAACAGCTTTATCGTGAAAATCGTTAAGAGGAAACATCAAAGTATTTTGTGATTATTTAATTAAATTTTTTATTCCTTTTTAGAACATTCAAAATTTTGATTAAAAAATTTGTTTTTCTTGCATCAGTGGTTGCACTAACTTTTAGCATAGCAAATTTTAGCTTCTTATTTGAGGTGACATACACATTAATTTGGAAATTCCTGCAAAAATCAAATAATTGTTGGATTTTCATTAAATTTTCAGGACTTATTACAAATGAATGAAATTATTTTTGAAATTTTTTTATTAGAAAATCTTGGTGAAAATATTTTTTTTATATGTGTTTCAGCACCTTAACTTCTTTTTGCAAAATTGGATCTGGTCTTACCGAAAATATTGTTCTGAATCGAAAAATAAAAAACGCAATAAAACTAAGATATTATTTAGTTAGAGAAACTTTTAATTGAGTTTATGAATAATATATATTAAAGACAATATTGTCTGAAGAAAAAAAAATTTTGACGAAAAATGGATTTTTCTAAGATTTGTTTTCATTTTTTTTACAATTTTATATTGAATAATTTATAAAGTTTTATAAATCTTTAAAATTTATTTTCAATGTGGTAATTTTGAGGAAATACAGTTATTAAGTAAAACTATATTTACTAATCATATATCGTAAAGCTTATTACAATCTGCTGAAATCGAATATTTTTAAAAGAATTTCAATTTGTTTTTGTATGTGTGATTACATATAGAATTTCTGAAGTATGGATGTACAAACTAATAAATCTATCCTTAAAAGGCCACGTATTTCAAGTGTTGTCCCCCACCTTACAGTGAAAGAAAAACCCTCAAACTATATCGTTTGCTCCAGTGTACTTAACTATGAACATGTTCGGTGGTCAATCAGCTATCAATAAATCGATTAATACGTCAGAAAAGCAAGACACCGTAGTTAAGAAATGTTTGTATACAACATTTTATGCTATAAGTAAGTAAGATTTGTTTCAAATCAGATTAATTTAACTTTAAATTTACTAATTTTCCTCAAATAACATTTCAGAAATGTTTATTTTATTTTTGCCGAGAATTAACTTTGGATTACAAATGTGTCAAAAATGGCCGTTTTGATTGATTTTACTAAAACAAAAAATTGATTCCGATCAATATAATTTCTGTTTGAAATACACCACAGCGTGTTTTGCTGACTAGAAATAGTAAATTTTAAATCCTTTAGCTTTCAATTAAAGCTAAAATGAATGCTTCAAGAAAGCTTTTTTCATTTTTTAAAATTTATTTTTAAACCTTACATATAACAAACTAGTAGAGGTACCTAAAGTAGAAGATGCGATAAAGAGATAGAGGAAAAGAGGTTAGTCTATTATAATTTGGTCTCTCAAAAACGGAACTCACATGATACATGAGACACATGATAAAATCATTTTTATAAGTGCAAATTTGGGTATCAAAGATCGCACATTATACGAGTACGATAAATGTTTAAAAAATCATTAAAGGTAACAAACAAGACAAAACAAAACAAATAACATCACAATGTAATATCTGTGATTTATTTTGCCCACATCCTGTAATACTGGCTATAATTTTTTAAAAAATAAGCAAGTAACTATAAAATAATAAAATTAAAAAGAAAAACTAAAATGAAACTGGCAACAGCAATTTTTTTTTTCAATTTTTCAATTACAAAAATAATCAACATATACCAAATAATAAAATAATCAATGGAAAAAAATCATTCCCACCCCTAGCCATCCTGATTGAGATAATATCTTTATCGCCTGAAATTAATATGTATTCAAATGTAATTTCACAAATGGTTCTTTTCTTTCCTTCCTTTCTCCATTTTTTTAAAGACTGTTTTGATTTTCAAAATGAACCGCACGCATACTGACACGCTCATCTAAACTAAACGCAAGGTTCATGTATCCGACCAAAGAGGGTAACATCAGACTGCCAAAGACTTCTTTTTTTTTTTTGGTTTATATTTCCTGGGATGATTTAATTGATAATGTCAGCCAGTCAGTATTGGAAGCACGAAACCTTCATTTTTTTGTTTTTGTTTACTTTCTTTATACAAAGAGAAGACAGCAATCTCAATCCATTGGTAGATTTTGTATTCAAGTATTCTTGTCTGAATCAAGTGGGCATCAGAGATTAAAATAAAGAATGAATAAAATGTTAATTGGTAGTTACCCTTTACATTGGTTAGAGCACAATAGGAAGAAGGTCTTTCAGACATTCCTTTTAATGATAGGTCCATAAGATAACTCAAGACTAGCCTGATGAATCGCAATGAAAATTAATAGATGTTCCTAAAATGAAAATCTATCGGGTTGAAACAAATGTTTGTAGCATTTTTCAATACTAGAATTTTTTGCAAATCTTCACAGTATTTAGTATTGCTAAAGTTATCGCTAATATTTTTGTTGAGATTTAAAAACTCTACATTTCGTTCAATTTCGCAAACCAATCAATGAAATTTAAATATGCTGATTAGTTTGGAAAAATACTTTTCATGATTTAATAATTTCGTTAATTTATCTCTCTACATTTCTGAGGTGAGGTATTATGTACACTATTTACATTATTCTTTGTCATCATGTTTATCACAACATTTCGGCCGTTGTACGCTTCAGCCTTCTTCAGGTGGTTGGAATGTCAAACTGAACCCTTTATTTCGCTCACTGCGGTAGACTGTTCGAATTCCACGTGCCATGTCTAATGGATGTCAGTTATCTCCTGTTAATTCCCCTCTGAAAGTTCACCACTGCCTTAACCAGGTATTGGACTCACACTCTTTGGGTCCTGTCACTGGATCTAACTAACGCCTTTATCCACTGTGCCATATGTCCTTAATTTAATTTTATAGGACTTCATAGTAAACAATATTTTTTCAGAAAATTTCTTTTTTTCCTTTTTAACAGTGCAGAATAAATTCTTAAGATTTCTTACTCTTGAGCATGCAACATACAACTAGCAATGCTTAAATATTTCACTCTGGAGCCAAATTCCAACTTTTTGATGTGTTTGGCCTTGTGATTTGTTTATAGTTCTCACAAATGTAGAGCAATGACAACACTGGATTTATATATATATAAAAACTTGAAGAAAAGATATGCAAAAAACAATATTGCATTTTTATTAAATAAGTACTTGTTATTTTAATCATTAAATAGTGGAATTATTTTGTATGTTAAATATTAAAACTTTTAATCTTTCCAAAAAAATTAATGTAGATTTTTTGTACTATCCACCCAAGTAAAACCAACTGTACTTTGGACCTCCTTACCTGTTTGCACTTCCCTAAAATTTGGCTTTGATCGGCCAATGTATGTCTATTTTAGAGGATGTGGCAGATGGACAGACTAATGGATGCCACAGAATTTTATATATAGATAGAAGTGATTTTTTATATATAGACAGAAGTGATATTTTTTTTTGACTAATGTTCACCAAATGCATAACATAATAGCCACTTTAGTTATATGTTTACTGAATGAGATTTATGAGTGTTTGGGTGTCTATCTGAGGACAGTGCAGAGGATTTGGAAAGAGTTAGATGAGTCTAATGGTGATTACAAAGGTATGGCAGCTCAGAAAACAGACTCTGATTGTTCTGATAAGTAAAGAACTCCCGAATTTGTTGGTGAGATTCAGGCCATGATTGAAAAAGATACCTACAATTCAATCGGGTCCATAGCCAAGAGGTAGTGCTGTCCTGTGTCAAAAGGGTGGCTACTGGAAGACCCTATGTCTGGTAACAGGACTCTGCACCATGACACATGAGCAGGAGAATACAGTCATGGCTGTCAGACAATTTCTGCAACCACATCACCCCTTGCATCTAGCCACCTAACTCCCCAGACTGCAAGTCCCTTGATTATTATGTGTGGGAAGGAATTGAGCAAAAGACCAACAAAACTCTTTGTAACACCAAAGATGAACTGAAGGCAAGGATTATGGCAGCATTCACCAATGTAAACAAGGAGACCATCCAGAAGAGTTGCAGGAGATTCTGAAATCTTCTGGAGTCCGGTTTTGAAGCAGTGGTCATGTTTATTGAATAAATTTACTTTTTCAAGATATTTTTGTGTAATTTTGGTAAATATATCTGTTAAAATGTGATGTCAGTGTTATTTTCATTTTTGTGTTATTTAGATGACAATTTATCTGATAAGAAAAGAACTCACAAAGTTGTCTCAGACCCAACATAGAGGCCTACATCATGCCTTAAGGAGGTATGCTGCCCTGGGTGAAGAGGGTGGTTGCTGGAAGACCCTATGTCTGGCAACAGGACTCTGAACCGTGACACACAAGCAGGAGAACCCAGTTATGGCTTTCAGACAATTTCTGCACCACATCACCCTTTACATCTCGTCACCTAACTCCCCAGACTACAACAATGTGGGGCATTGTTGAGCGAGAGACCAACAAAACTCCTTGTAACCCCAAAGATGAACTGAAGACAAGGATTATGGCAGCATTCACCAACTTAAACAAGGAAACCCTCCAGAAGACTTTCAGGAGATTCCAAAGTTGTCTGGAGGCTATTGTTGAACCCAATATTGAATAAATTTACTCTTTAGAATTTCAAGATATTTTTGTGTAATTTTGGTAAATATATCTGTTAAAATGAGATTTCAGTGTTATTTCATTTTTTTTTTAAATCTCACAACACACTTGTATCTATAGTTAAACTTTTGCAGAACACTTAAATTATGGTGATAAAAAAGTGTAAAAAAAAAAAAAGTATCTTTTTTATGGTTTATTAGCACAAACAAAACAATTTATTATAGTTTCTAATAAAAAGATAATAATTAAAATCTTTTTAAAATATTTATTTTTCTGTTTATTAAAATTTAACATTTAACCTTTAGCACTTTGCATTATTACTTACCTTTCCACTGCATTCTTTTTCAATGCCTCTCAATTGCAATATCATTATTGTTAATTTCACTCAAAGTTGTTTTCTGTTGCCATAGCAGGATATGACAACACAACTATAAAATTCAAACTCACCATTGTTCAGAGTCACCTTCAGTGACAGAATTAACTATTTTTTTACAGCAAATGAAGTCACATACCGGGTGATAAATGTTAAATTTTGTTTCGTTTCCTCCAAATCTATGTTGAATATCATTCAATGAAAACTATCAAATAAGAGAACGTGTTAACTCCTTATTTTCAATTTATAACTAGCATGACTTTATAAAGGAAAAATATCTATACCTGAATAACAGTTTCAATAGATTCAATTCGCATATTCTAAGCTCTGCCAAGAGGGCAATGAAAAATGAGTGCTTATTAAATGTCTTAACCTTTAGCACACTGTATTATTAATATTATTTCCCTTTCAGTGCATTCTCTTTCAAGGCCTCTCAATTGCTATATACTTATTTCACTCAAAGTTGTTTCCTGTTGCCATAGCTGGATATGACAACACAACTATTAAATTCAAACACACTATTATTCAGAAATCAGAGTCACCTTCAGTGGCAGGATAAACTTTCTGTACGGCAAATGGAGTCATATACAGAATGATAAAGGTTAATGAGATATCTGAGTGTGATGTTTTTTCGAATATCTTCTTTGCAAAGTTGAATTTTGGACAGGCATGCTCTTAAATCTTCTTCCAAGGATTTTTACTGTGATCGATTTTTTTTCTTTTTAATATTGTTTATTGCAGAAAAAAGTTTGCTACATACAAACATGACGTTGAGAATGGAAGAAGTATTTATATTACTTTTTTGTGATATTTGAAAATTCACCCTTAAGCGATAACCAAAATGATGTAATATTTGGTGTTGAATATTTTAATTTCAGTCCGCTGTCATTTAATCAATTTAAAGGGATTTCAGTTTTTTTATGTACACTTATGATACTTTGGACTTCTTTTGAAAATAATTTTATTAATTACATTTCATCCTGGATATGACGATAAACTACATCCGGCAGCAAGGCCTCTAATCAGGAGGTTTTGAGGAGCGTAGAACTACATCTTAATTGCTGTTGGTCACACTGGTCCATGCAGTAGCATCTGTTAGGGTCCCAGATGAGCCATGGCAAATAGCTATCCCTCCAAATTGGAAACTATGAAACTATAAAAATACATTTATAATAAAAATACTAGCAATATATTTTCATAGTAAAAATAATTACCAGGAATACATTGTTTTGGAGAAAAAATTACCAGCAAATACATTTTTGCAAATAAACAAAAATATTACCAGCAATATATTTTTGTAAAAGAAATTACTAATGCTCTCAAGAAACTAAAATTTCGGCATTAAATGACCCTTAATGGCTTGTTATGTCGCTAAAAAAAACGATTAATGACATTTAAATATGTTTGCAGCACACCTCCAGCCTCTCACAGCACAGCAGTGTGCCACAGTCAGTTATGTGCCATACACACTTCAATACAAGATCACTATACATTAGGTGATAGACCCAGTCTGTCCTGCTATTTACCCATAGCTGGGTGGAGTAGAAGATGATTCATACCTTTCCCAAGGGTATTAGCACATAAGTGAATGTAATGGATTCGACTGGAATTTGAACTTGGCTCTCCGATTCCTCAATCCGAGCTGCTATCCATTACTCCACTGTGCCACAGTACATTGGTTAAAAGTCCCTGGTATATAGTATATTTGAGTTCTTTGATGGATTAGATAATCATGTATTTGCAATACATTAGCACTAGCGGTCAATGCTTGAGCCCAAGTAAAAAGTCAGAATGCTAATTTTCAAGGCAGGCATGTCTAACCACTTGGACGACTTGCAGGTGGTATACAGGCCCACAAACAGGTATTGAATGGCAGAGGACAACAACAAACAAAATGAAGACTTGATTAAAAAAAAAATATTGCCAAGTTTATTTTTCATTAAAATGCATCAATGAAAATAAGGTTACAGTGTACTAGACAAAAAATATCTCTGCATGTTCATGTAGAGGGTGAGGAGAGCATTGTCATGAAAAGTGATCCGAATAGAGAAATAGTATAGTGAATAGCATAGAGAATAGTGGTCCGTATAGTAATAGAGGATAGACTAGAAATAGCGATCTGAATAGTAACAGAGGATAGACTAGAAATAGCGATCTGAATAGTAACAGAGGATAGACTAGAAATAGCGATCTGAATAGTAACAGAGGATAGACTAGAAATAGCGATCTGAATAGTAACAGAGGATAGACTAGAAATAGCGATCGTTAGTTACTTCCTACATATATGCATTTCCTCTATGGTCATGTGGTCTACTTAATTCAATAACGGGATCGCCTGTATTTGCTCACTGGCTAGCTATGCTCAAACTTGTGTCGGCAGTGACGCTTTCTTCCTATATAACAGGATCACAGTTTTCAGTCCTTACCTTTAAGACTACCTCAAACAACATTTCTGATGGGGTTGCCTGACAAATTTTCAAAGCTGCATCTCTACATGTGAACTGCCTTCCTTTATAGGCGGTTTCTGTTCAGGGCATGGACAATCATGGCTCTCCACAATATCCTAGCCTTTGTAGTTCTAAGCCAGGTTTGCACCATTACTACACCTCCCAGTTCCTGTTCTACCATCCATTGACACAAGCTAGGTTACTCAGTGTTTCCTTTTGAATCTGTTGCTTTCAATATATCCTTATGAGTGTCAAATTCTCCAAACCCTCTTTCAACTATATGTTCCTAATTCTAAGTACACATCCTTTTTGTTCTTATTTTTCTTAAAACTTCTTCATTGCTCCTATGTTCTGTTCATGGTATTCTCATCATCCTTCTGTAAAACCACATTTCTCATGCCTCAGGTCTCAAGTACTGGCAATAATAGTACCAAATATATTTTCTTTATTTTTATAAATTTTACAAGAATGCAAAAGTACTGGCAATAATATTATCAAAGATATTTCTTTATTTCTATGAATTTGACAAGAATGCAAAAGTACTGGCAATAATATTATCAAAGATATTTTCTTTATTTCTATGAATTTTACAAGAATGCAAAAGTACTGGCAATAATATTATCAAAGATATTTTCTTTATTTCTATGAATTTTACAAGAATACAAAAGTACTGGCAATAATATTATCAAAGATATTTTCTTTATTTCTATGAATTTTACAAGAATGCAAAAGTACTGGCAATAATATTATCAAAGATATTTTCTTTATTTTTATGAATTTTACAAGAATGCAAAAGTACTGGCAATAACAATATGAAATACATTTTCTTTATTATGTGTGAGGAAATTATTCAGCATTTACTAACATGTAAAAGAATTAATATTACATAAAGTTCAACACTTGTCTTTGTTTATGATGAAATTTTCCTATTTCTTAATACTTTTCTTAGCTTTCAGAAGGCATATTTCAATATTTCCCTGTATGTTTGGATTCCTGAAAGCAGAAGATATAATTGTTAGCAAGGGGGACAGCTTTTGGTTTTAGAGAAGTTAAATGATTTCATACTTTTGGTTTCATTTTTCCAATATGAAAATAGGGAAATAAAGAAGTCTGCTGAAGCAAGCATTTATTTTTCAGACAATATATTTTATATTTAAGTGACACAGTTTTGATTTTTTTTTAATCAATTCACCCAGGCAAAACGATAATGTCACTAAGACACAAGTGGTTACTGGGAGTGAAAGAGAATGAAAAGAATCTAGAAGGAGCTGGAAACTCACTCCTGAAGAGGAAACAAGGGATAAACCTCTACTCCTGTTCAAAATACTGGGGGGGGAGGAATGTGAACAAGGCAATAGGCAAACTTATCAACTACTATTGATGGTGAAACAAGTACATAAATAGTAAATAAAATTTCAGATTTGATGAGGAAATGTTAGAAGTATAGAGTTGAAGTAGAATTTAGAAGGAGCTGGAAACCCACTCCTGAAGAGCAAACAAGGGATAAACCTCTACTCCTGTTCAAAAGACAAGGTTTTAGAAGGATTTATGAAGACTCTGCTATTTTTTTTTAGTGTGGCTGATAGTGACTGGTTTAAATCCCTTGAGGGAGGCAAAAGGGAAAGGATTATCCACTCATTAAAGTTTAAGGATTTTAGCATAGACATGGAAGTCATGTGATTGGTGTCTCTCGCCTTTTAAAAATAAAGATTTGTTTAAATATAAAAGTAATTCATAAATTACTCTTCTGTTAACTTGGGGCAGACCTGGTTACCTTTCAGAATGCACTAGTGCCCCTGCACACACCAGTTGAGAAACACTGGGGTAAATAGTAAACAGATTGGGCTCTTTAAGTTCTTGGTTGCCGTAAGACTTCCAGAAGGAAAAATGAATGGAGAAAGCAATGAGAAACAATTCTTCTATCTTTCCCGAGAATTCATAGCAATTCACAGAAGATATAGAACAGATATCAGGGGAGAACCCATATTGTCTACGTCCTGAAGCAATATCGCAATAAAAAATATTAAAATATGAATGCAATATAAGATTAAGCTCAATGTTCATCTTCAATTTTTAATTAATTTTATAAGAATGCAAAAGTACTGGCAATAATAGTACCAAAGATATTTTCTTTATTTTTATGGATTTTACAAGAATGCAAATGTACTGGTAATAATAGTGCCAAAGATATTTTCTTTATTTTTATGTGTTTTACAAGAGTGAAAAAGTACTGGCAATACCAAAGATATTTCCTTCAAGAATGCAAAAGTGCTGGCAATAATAGTATCAAAGATATTTTCTTTGTGAATTTTACAAGAATGCAAAAGTACTGGCAATACCAAAGATATTTTCTTCAAGAATGCAAAAGTGCTGGCAATAATAGTACCAAAGATATTTTCTTTGTGAATTTTACAAGAATGCAAAAGTACTGGCAATACCAAAGATATTTTCTTCAAGAATGCAAAAGTGCTGACAATAATAGTAACAAAGATATTTTCTTTGTGAATTTTACAAGAATGCAAAAGTACTGGCAATACCAAAGATATTTTCTTCAAGAATGCAAAAGTGCTGGCAATAATAGTACCAAAGATATTTTCTTTGTGAATTTTACAAGAATGCAAAAGTACTGGCAATACCAAAGATATTTTCTTCAAGAATGCAAAAGTGCTGGCAATAATAGTACCAAAGATATTTTCTTTATTTTTATGGATTTTACAAGAATGCAAATGTACTGGTAATAATAGCGCCAAAGATATTTTCTTTATTTTTATGTGTTTTACAAGAGTGAAAAAGTATTGGCAATACCAAAGATATTTTCTTCAAGAATGCAAAAGTGCTGGCAATAATAGTATCAAAGATATTTTCTTTATTTTTATTAATTTTACAAGAATACGAAAGTAGTCAATAAGAGTACCAAAGTTATTAATTTACTTTTTTTATGAATTTTTCGAAAATGTTTGCTGCGTATGATATAGGTGGGTTAGACCAAACAAAACCTTGGTTGTAATAGTACCAATCACAGTAACTGTATATTTTTTTAATGAATTTTACAAGTACACAAAAATTCTTGGTTGTGACAGTAGGAAAATTAAAGCAGTTATTATTTTGTGTATTTTATGTTGTACATATTTTTTGAGAAAATGAGAAAAATAATCTGATCAAGATTTCTCATCATTCACTGTTTGCTGAATTAAAATGTAAATTAATTAATTAAATTATATTCAAGATTCAGTAGAAATGATAAAAATGCAAATTCTAATTTTTCCTTATTCAGATTTTAATGCATTTCAGATAGAAAGATTTTGTATTCCACTTTAATGAGAACAGGTTTGTCGGCTTCTCTGTTGTTCGCAGTATCAGAAAATTAATGCATTTTTATTTCCTTTGCTTGTCAGCTTTTTTGTTTTCTTTTTTGGCCACATAACTTATCAGCACAAAAAGAGAAGATTAAATATTGAAATCTTGAAAAAATGTCTGTGCTCTTTGTTTTTTTTGTTTTTTGTTTGTTTTGTTTTTATGTTTTTTTAAGAAAAATATTTGAAAATATTATGGCCCAAATTGATTCACTGAGTTGTTCATCCAGAGGACTTTTTGCTTGTTATTGTTGCTGAGCCGGAAGAGAAAAAGAAAAAGTAAGCATTTAAAGAGTGTACTTTGTCTTGTCCCATTTAGAGGGGGAAAAAAACTGCTTGAGAAATACTTATAGAGTTGAGGTGAAAAGTTTGCATACATTAAATACACTGTTTAATCAATATATAAAATTCTGTGACTTCTGTCAGTCCATTTTCCTACTCTTGCATTCATATCACAACTTTCATTCCATAAACATCTGACTGAAGTGGTTATTGTGTCTTGCATTGGTACATTAGTTGAAAAGAAAAAAAACACTTTTATCTACCTATCTATCTATATATAAAATTCTGTGACATCCGTTAGTCTGTCCATCCACCTGTCACACCTAAAATAGCCATACATTGACTGATCAAAACCAAATTTTGAGAAGTGCAAACAGGTAAGCGAGTACAAAGTACAGTTGGTTTTACTAGTGTGTGTAGCTTAGTACATTACATTTTCATTCATTTTTTGAAAAAATTAAATGTTTTATTATTTAAAATACAAAATACTCCCACTATTTTAAAAACAATTTAATGATTAAAATAACAAATACTTATTTAATAAAAATGCAATATTGTTTTTTGCATATCTTTTCTTTGAGTTTTTGTATGTACAAGAACCCAGTTTCCAGTTTGCCCTGCATTTGTGAAAACTATAAACAAATCACAAAGCCAAACACTTCAAAATGTTGGAATTTGGCTCCAGAGTGAAATATTTAATCATTGCCAGTTGTATGTTGCATGTTCAAGAGTAAGAAATTCTAAGTATTTATTCTTTGCTGTTAAAAAGGAAAAAAACAAATTTTCTTAAAAAAATATTGTTTACCATGAAGTCCTATAAAATTAGATTAAATTCAAGAAATTATAAAACTGTGAAGTAGCGTTTTTGTCAAAGTATTTCTCCAAACAAATCAGCTTATTCAAATTTCGTTGACTGGTTTGCGAAATTGAACAAAACATAGAGTTTGTAAATCTTGACAAAAGAACATAAGCAATAACCTCAACAATTCTAAATACTGTGAGGATTTCAACATGCATCAGTGTGTTGCAAAACAATCCTAGTAAATAAAAATGGGTCATCTCTTTCAAATACAAAGTGTCCACCATAAAAAATGTCTGATCCATTAATTCTTTAATAAATACATTCAGCGCTATAATCTTCAATGTCATTTACACATTAAAATACCTTTTTGAAATCTACAAATGAAACAGGTTGAATGGCTGTGCAATGTTAAAGACAGCTCAGTTTTCCTTCTTAGCCACTCAAAGCTAAGGAGCCAAGTCTACCCTGCTATTTAACCCATCGTCAGTGAAGAGAAAAGATGGGTTCATGCAAAGGTGATACTAAAGTAAAGGTATCACCTTGGTTCTTGCATTTGTGCAAAAGCTATTTGTGTGAAAGTGAAGGCAGTGGACTATCCTGGAATTCAAACTCTGCTTGCTGATTCCATTTTTTACACCAATACCGATTATACAGGGTGCGATGTTTAAATTGCCACAATTTTATATTTGTTTTTGATTCTGTCAACTGCACAATATAGTAGCATCAGTTGAGAATCATCTGCGAGATAAAGTGCACTGTGACACAATTCACTCCCACAGAAATTTGGAAACGGCATGCCGTACTGCTTGGCATTCGCATCAGAAGCTCAAATGCGAACATTTCAGAGTGTTTGCGAAAGAGTTGGATGGGTCTAATGGTGATTACCAACGTACAGAAAACTCACTGTGATCATTCCAATAAGAAAAGAACACCCCAATTTGTTGGTGAGGGCCTTATACTCAACACAGAGGCCTACATGAAGTGCCTTGAGGAGGTAAAGCTTCCCTGGATCAAGAGGGTGGCTGCTGGAAGAGACTGTGTCTGGCAACTGGACTCTGCACCATGACACATGAGCAGGAGAACACAGTCATGGCTGTCAGACAATTTCTGCAACCACATCACTCCTTATATCTGGCCTCTTAACTCCTGATAACTGCAACCACATTGATTATTAATGAGGGAGAGACCAACAAAACTCCTTGTAACACCAAAGATGAACTGAAAGCAAGAATTATGGCAGCATTCACCAACTTAAATAAGGAAGCCATTCAGAAGAGTTGCAGGAGATTCTGAAATCTTCTGGAGTCCGGTTTTGAAGCCAATGATGGTTTTATTGAATAAATTTACTCTTTAGTATTTCAAGATATTTTTGTGTAATTTTGGTAAGCATATCTGTTAAAATGAGATGCCAGTCTTATTTTTATTTTTGCATAATTTAGATAACAATTTTTCTCTGTACTATCCCTACACCCACTTAATAGTTATACAGTGTCAAAGAAGGCAGTTCAAGTATGATTTGATTCAGTTTTACAATACAGTCAAGATGGAATTGAAATTAGCAGGGAGTGGATCAGACACAAATCAAATATTTTGTTGCGCATCCTTTTGCTGTTTTTAGTCACTAAACAATTTGTGTCATCAATGAACAGCTTTTTTGCTAAATTTCGGAAGGAATTTTTAACAATCTTTCTAGCAAAAGTTGGATAAATCTGGATTTGCTAGTTTTCTTGTGTTTTCTTTCTGCAGGATTTAGGCATTGATCTAATGTTATTATAAAAACAAAATTTAATTAAAACATTTTTATTATGATTTTTAATCATGAGATCCAGGTTCAAATTTTGCCATGGTCAATTTCTCAGGAAGGTGACTTCTTGATTTTATTGCCTTGAGTAGAAGATCGCACCATATGGCAACTTTTGGAAAGTTCCAGAAAATCAAGCCTTGTAAATGAAAATGGGGGAGAGGGAATTGTTTGTCAATGGTTGTGCTTGCTTGATGTCACAAGTCATCATTTTGAGCATAGTAGCCTCATCGAAAATGTCGATTTCATACTCTCTCCCAGAAATTGTAACTATAGTCTGATTAGCATAGTTGTAGCGTAAACCACATGTAGCTTCTGTGGGTGCTGAACAAACACAAATGTGCCTGAGTAGGTGTCTGCAGCAGGGATTGGCTAGCAGACAGCCGTACTTGGATGTGTGTGGTTAACCACTATTATATACTTAAGATTTATCATTTCCATTAACAACAATAATAAAAATGTACACTATTTACATTATTCGGACTATTGTTCTCATCTTTGTCGCCATATTTATTACAACATTTCAACCGTTGTACACTCTGGCCTTCTTCAGGTGGTTGGAATGTCGAACTGAACCCTTTATTTCGCTCACTGGGGTAGACTGTTCTAGTTCCACATGCCATGTTTAATGGATGTCAATTATCAGTTATCTCTTGTTAATTCACCTCTCCAAGTTCTCCACTGCCTTAACCAGGTATTGAACTCACACTCTTTGGGTCCTGTCACCGGATCTAACTAATGCCTTTATCCACTGTTAAGGTGGTGGAGAACTTGGATAGGGTATTAAGCAGGAGATAACTAATAATTGACATCCATTAAACATGGCATGTGGAACTAGAACAGTCTACCCCAGTTAGTGAAAAAAAGGGTTCAGTTTGACATTCCAACCACCTGAAGAAGGCTGGAGTGTACAACAGCCGAAACATTGTAATAAATATGACGACAAAGATGAGAACAATAGTCTGAATAATGTAAATAGTGTACTTTTTTATTATTGCTGTTAATGGAAATGATAAATCTTAAGTATATAATAGTGGTTAACCACACACATCCAAGTACGGCTGTCTGCTAGCCAATCCCTGCTGCAGACACCTGCTCAGGCACATTTGTGTTTGTTCAGCACCCACAGAAGCTACATGTGGTTTACGCTACAACTATGCTAATCAGACTATAGTTACAATTTCTGGGAGAGAGCATGAAATCGACATTTTCGATGAGGCTACTATGCTCAAAATGATGACTTGTGACATCAAGCAAGCACAACCATTGACAAACAATTCCCTCTCCCCCATTTTCATTTACAAGGCTTGATTTTCTGGAACTTTCCAAAAGTTGCCATATGGTGCGATCTTCTACTCAAGGCAATAAAATCAAGAAGTCACCTTCCTGAGAAACTGACCATGGCAAAATTTGAACCTGGATCTCATGGTTAAAAATCAAAATTTTAACTACACAGCCATGTGCACATATACAGGGTGATTGAAAAGTAACTCCCTATTTTATATATGATGGACTCTCCTGTCTTGTAAAAATTATAGTTAGATGGGAGAGGCCATCATTCATAAAAGTGGAAGTTACTTTTCAATCACCCTGTATATATTTACAATAGTTAGTAGTTAGTTCCACTATGTTGCCACATCTGAACAAAAGCTGACCAAGTGTAGCAGAGGTTGGATTAATTCAGACATGCAAATAGAAGTTTCATTGGGAATTTGGATTCACAAGCAGTCCCCATATATCTATAATATCTATGCAATATTAGCTATGCAATATCTATATAATAATGGCTTAATAGTAATAATATCTGGATGATAATATCTGCATAATAACAGCTACACAATAACATCTTAATAAAAAGAAGCATCTACAAAATGGGACAATTAATTGGAATCAAGAATCAGAAATATTGGAACATTTTGGTGGTATCAGCATCACAATCAGAGAATTTGTAACCTAATTTCTAATTCCCAAAATGATTCTTTGGATTTTTTTTTTTATTGTTTAAAACATAATTTTTCATTCCTGGTACTAATGATAAAAAAATATTTATTGATTTTAAACTATCAGTAAAACTAAAATTTTTAAATCATAATAACACCTAAGTTAATAATGATATAAATTTATTTTACTTGTGTAAAAAAAAAAATGAAATGTGCAAGTTTCTACTCAGTTCTCAAACTTTCAATAAAGTTTGCTAGTTTAAAGTTTGTTTCAGTTCAAAATAAAATTTTTATTTTTAATTTCTTTTTCAACATTGTTAAATCACCCATTTAATATTAATAATTAATAATTATAATCAAAATTATGTAATATAAACACAAAATGAATTCACATTGTTGCTCTGATGGACTCTCTTTTAAAACACTTTTATTATTTTTTTTTTACATTTACATAAAAAAAATGAATGCATGGAATCCCCACCAAATGTCACTTTTGATTTCTTCACATAAAAAATTGATCTTGTGTCACAAATTGTTCTGGTAGCGATGCAGTTAAATTACAACAATTTGTTTTTATAATAATTTTAAATTTAATCCATAAAATTATTTTTTAGTCTCAGTTATTGAAAAGAAGATTTATTTTTGTTTACATAGTATGCTATGTAAACAAAATTAATTCTCTTTTCAATAACCAAGACTTAAAAAAGTAAACATTCTTTTTATGAAATTTAAATTTCTTTGTACAAAATTCATGTATTTCTTAAAATTTTATAGCTTTTGAAACAGATTTTCATCTTTATTTACTTAAAAAAGTAAACAAACTTTTATTTAAAGTATCCTGAAAAAAGCTTTTTTACACAAAAATTTGTATTAAAAACCTAAAATTTAAATTCCATCAAAAAATTGTATTTAATTTTATTTTACTAATATTTTTCTTTGGCATAATTAAATTTTTCTGTGTTGAATTTTTATGGTATTTAAAATATTTTGGACTTTTTTTCTCACTTATTTCTCCTTGGGGCCAAACGAGATGCAAGTTTTATAAGTAGAAGTGTATAAAAAAGTTTTAAAAAAGTGTATTTTATCCCATTTTTATCTGGCTTGATTAAGTTATAATTTTTTCCATTTTTAACATTTATTTTTTAATATTTTTAAAATAAAACTAGTAAAATTTTATCTTCTAATAATCTAATAAATAAGTGAAAAATTTGATCCCATGCAAAAAATGCACATTTACAATTGTTTCATCTTTATGAAGATTTTAATTATTTTTAATCTTATTTTTATTTTAATGCTTTGCAACAGTTGAATCTTATACCTTATAAAATGATCAAATTGTATATCAGTATTATTCAGCTTTCAAATTCCTAGTATTTTTTAAAATATATTGTAAAGTTTCTTAAATTGCTTATATCTATTTTTTTTAAATCAAGGGATATGTTTTTACTGTGGGGTTTCACTTTTACTCTTTTTTCTTTTAACAAAAATAAAACACTTTTTGATTCTTTTTAGAAAAGATTAAATTTTTTAGTTGTGAGAAATTTATTTTAGACAGTAAAACTTAATTGTGATTTATCTTTTTCGATAACACTGAAGACCCTTTATTATTTATTTATTAAGTTGCTATGATAACTAATATTTAACTCATATTAAATGTCTGTAAGGAAATTTAAAATTTGCATTTATTTTTTATTCACTGTCCTGCAGGATTAGGTACTACTTGTACTTTATCAAAATATATGCATGAATTAAATCACAATATATAGGATGATGCCTTTCTGCTTAGAGTATTATTGTTGCAATATATATATATATATATATATATATATATATATTAGAGTGTCTCTTATTTTTGAAGTGCATGCAGAATTTGAATTGCCACTCTAAATTTGTTCGATTCATTGAAAAATGTCATATAGATAATTTTAAGATAGCATAATATTTAGAGAGTGCCTTTGTCAGTTAAAACTTAAAAGGTGGACAAAAAATAGACCTTTTTTATAATTTATAATTAATAGCAAACTATTATTAGTTTAATCTTTACAAATATTACACATTAGAAAACTAGAAACATTTTTTTTTAAAGTGAAAAATTAAAAATTTAACTGATGTTTATTATTTTCAAACCCCAATTAGGGCAAGTGTATCCAATGCCAAGCAGAAAAGTGTAGTTTGGAAGTTTTTTAAGATTTCTGATGATAACCAAACTAAAACAAATGGCAAACCTGTCTTAGCCAACATGTTTCGTCCTCTGAGGAATTTTATCAAGGCAAATGCAAAGATTTTATTTTGTCCCAAAATAAAAATGGGTTAAATACTCAATATCAGAGATAGAGCATATGAACTACTTAGGAATGGTACTCTTAGCTCAATAAATGTCACATACTTTTTTTGTTGTTTACACAACGTTTCCTTTCCAGAAACAAAAAAAAGCTTCAAATGACAAAGAAACATCCCATTTATCTGCTTTTCCACGTTTATCATACAAACATTTAAAATTCTCAATCCACATATGAATTGTACAGAAAGTTGCATTGAAATGTTATCTTTCAGAATACGCACACACACACGAACGCGCGTGCGCACACACACACACACATATGTATATATATACAGGGTGACCCCAAAAAACGGGAATTTTTGAAGTGCGTATTGCCAGACATGAGCAAGTGGCAACACTGCGACACAGTGACCTTGAGCAAGTAAACATTTCGCCATTTTAGTAACGAGAATGAACTTCACAGTATCCCAGCTGAGATGTTGCAGCAGTCAATGAGGAATCTCAACAGCAGATTTCAAGAATGCATTCGTACAGGAGGACGCCACCTACAGGACGTAATTTTTAAAAAATGAAAATTCCATCATTGTTTCTTAAATGGCATGATTTAAGGTTTCAATTACTATGAATTAAATATTTTTCTTCCATCACTCTTGGTTTTATTGGATTGTTAAAAAGTTCCCGTTTTTTGGGGTCACCCTATATATATGTGTGTGTGTGTGTGTGTGTGTGTGTGTGTGTGTGTGTGTGTGTGTGTGTGTAAAATTCCAGGTAGAATATATCAGTAAAATGAGAATGCAAATAAAGAAAACTGGAAAATCTAGCTTAGCCGACATATTTCATCCTCTGGGGGACTTTAACAAGGCAAATGCAAGGATTTTTTTTTGTCACAAAATAAAATCCTTGCATTTTAAATGATTTTTTTACAAATTAAAAATGGGTTAAAGTACTCAATATCAGAGATAGAGCATATGAACCACTTAGGAATGGTACTCTCAGCTATGGAACCATCTCAATAAACATCACATATCTTTTTTGCTGTTTACACAACGTTTCCTTTCCAGAAACAAAAAAAAAGCTTTAAATGACGAAGAAACATCCCATTTATCTACACTATTTACATTATTCGGACTATTGTCCTCATCTTTGTCGCCACATTTATCACAACGTTTCGACTATTTTGTACTCTGGCCTTCTTCAGGTGATTGGAATGCCGAAGTGAACCTTTTATTTCACTCAATGAGATAGACTGCTCTAGTTCCGTGTGCCATGTCTATTGGATGTCATTTATCAGTTATCTCCTGTTGATTCACCTCTCACTCCCTTAACCAACCGGCCTTCTTCAGGTGGTTGGAATGTCGTTCCTGCCGACAATAAAAAATGCTTTGTGATCCCTTTGAAGAGTAAAGTCTCTAGTCAACATACGACAGCAGTTCCCGGTAACCGGTGTGCCTTCAAAGAGATTCCTTTACTCATTCACCTGTCTATACCAAGATACGTAAAACTTACACTTCCTACATCGCTTCTTTTTTTTTCTCACACGTATACGCGAGGAAATCACATTTCTTTTCATCTTTACAGACAAGGAACATTAAACACGAGAACTTTAATACTCATATACGCCGAGAAAAATGTATCTGTAAAAACACGAAAATAAAAATATTTTATATTTAAAAACCTTTCGCCTTTTTCATTGTTGTGGGTTGTTTCAAGTCCGAATCAAAGTAACAACTAAAATGTTGATATACTTAAATTTAATTGTGGATAGGTATAAGATTTTCATTACTGAAAACTTTAGAATAAAACGAACTAACCCAAGGGTATAAAATAAATAACATATTTTTATTTATTTGCTTTAGAGTGAGTCTTTTGTTATTCGGTGTAGCAAAATGTTCGTTTATACGACGGATATTGGTGGTAGCCTTGAGAAAGACCAGTAGTGTAATTTTGGTGTCAGATCGTGCGCGGGGTAGTAGTAATATTAGAAATAGGTCAGTGACCATCTCGATGGGTTTTATTTTCGGCCATGACCTCTTAACTACTTATTCACGCGTCACGCATGGCTAGCGTCTCGCTGTCCCTTCCGCTTCTCGCTCAGAAGTGTCAGCTTATATCCTTTTGACCAGACTCCGAGACTTTGGCGCGAATATTGGTTTTGGCTAGCATCAAAAGTCACTTTGTGTCTGTTGTGGCAGGATCCACCTAATTTGCATAGTGGAGTACCGACTATATAAATATGGTTGGTACCGGGAAGAGAAGAGATCGAATCAAGAGATTCAACCAGAGACTCTGCCCGACTGCGACTCAGTCAATACATTCTCCAGGAACGGTCTTCCCAGGAATATACAAAAGTCTATATGTAAATATTGTGTACACTTTCTTGTTTTAATACATTTTGTTCTAAGTACATTTTGTGTTGCATTATTATTCCATGCATTAGTCAAGTTTCAACAGTGTCAAAGTTTTTGCTTGAAACGAATTATTTTATTTTCGGCGTTTCTTTCTGTTATGTTTTGCGTATCTTTCTGCCTAGTAGTAGTCGTAGTACAGTTCTCCGTGTTCTGAATAGCAACCGGGGTTGCTAGGCATAGCCACCCTATGTTCGCCAATTGTTCTCTATACTTGTCTATCTAACTTGCTTACGATATTTCACTTTCTTTTTTTCATTTTTTTTTATATATATAACGGAAGTTATGCGTGGACTCGCTGATTTTTTGTTAGTTTTCAGTCATAAATTGGTAAGCTCTGTTCTTGTAAACTTCCGGTGTGTTTCGGCCGGGTTCAGTCTTTTCTTCTTTTTATTTGAAGCTTGCCTTCCGGTTAGTTTAAAGAGAAGTACAGAAAGAGAAGTTTAGAGAGAGAGAGAGAGAGAGAGAGAGAGAGAGAGAGAGAGAGAGAAAGAAAGAAAGAAAGAAAGAGTTAAGGTTTTTAGAGGAAAGCGCAAATGCCTCATTTTAATTTGAATTCCTTTTAATTTTGTTTATATCTTTGATGTTTTATACATTATTTTGTTTTTAGCGAGACTCACTATATATTCTTTTTACCGGAGTAATTTCCTATCATATGTTTCCTTTGAAACTCTCTTAGATAAAACTGAATGAGTGTCATCAGGTAATATTCTAATACAAACTTGCTATGACTACTTAAATATCAAAAGGACATATTGATGGCTAATATGACAATGCTTTTGATCGCCACTGCACCACCGCACTTTGTCATTTCTAGATTGTTTGTATTGTAAAAATGTTCCTAATCATATTGGAATTGGCTTTTGGAAATTGCTATCCAACCTTTTTAGTTTATATTATTTCACAAAAGTATCTTAAAATATAAATAATATTGAAAATGGTTTTGATATCAGCTCTCTAATTTACAAATAGCAAGCAGATTTTGATTGAGAAACAAGTCTATTCGTGCAAGTGTGTTGGAAATCATGGCTTACTTGCTGCGCTTACATTCAAGGTTTTCAAAAAGATCTAATCTTAATATGTATAGGTAATAGTTTTCAGGGGGAAGTGGCCTTTAGATCGGGAATGAGGAGTAAAAGTGTTTTACGCATTTCTGCTGTTATCCTCATCTTTATTGTCAAATTCGCGATGTTTTGGCCGTTGGACGCTCTGGCCTTCTTCGGGTGATATATGTTGGAATTTTGAGTCGAATACTTTATTTTGTCCACTGGAGTAGACTGTTCTAGTTCCACGTGCCATGCCGTTTCTGGATATCTCAGGTTCAGTTATTTCACCTTAGTAACTCAACTCTCCATGTTTTTGCTCGCCTCTTTACGAGGGAACGCTGGTTACACACGCAGCACGTCTGCTCTCTCCATACCGCCAAGGTTGTCCAAAGGAAAGGTAAAATCCGATACAGGTTGGCACCGGCATCGTCGCAGGAGATGCCAGAACAACGCTGAATATAACATCGGGGACTGTCTTAGGGACGTCGGCTTCGGATTTGTCCTCAGAGTTTACTCGTGAAGCCTTTTCCGTGATTGGGTATGGCAGACGAGTTCCATTTTTTTTTTAAGTGTTTCACCCCAAGCAAGGCTGGAAGCCACTAGCACGCAAGGGTTACAGAGAGTTGGAGCGAGAGCAAAGAGGAGTGATAGAGGAAAGTATGAAGAGAAGGCTAGGAGATAGATCAAAGCATCAATCGATTGACATTACCTTTGAATAGATGGAGAATAGTTAGGGAAACAGGAAAAGGGGAGGGAGTTCTATAGGCGAGAAATGAGAGACATGATGCTATTGGAGTAGAAGAGACGGCTACATTTAACAGTTTCGACAGTGATAGGGAGAGAGGGAGATGCCAGCCTAGTTGAACGCTTAAATTCATGAAGTCTGGGAACCAGCGAAAACAACTCGTCGGAGCAGTTACCGTGAAAGTATTTGTAAAAAAGACAGAGGGAGGCGACGGCACGTCTGTGTGAGAGCGACTGCAGACGAGATGCAAGATCAGGGCCAATTACATTACATGTCCGTCTCTGGATTTTATCAAGGACCTTGAGACAAACAGAAGGGGCTCCAGGCCATATATGGCAACAGTATTCCATGCAAGGGCGAATATATTCTAACCGAATATATATATATATACAGACAGACCTCTCATTTACAAACTATCCATCGACGGACTTCGGATGGAACGGACAAAAACTGCAGGCAAAATAAAAAAAAGAAACTGGAGGGAAAACCTTCCAAATTGTCAGCGATGTATTTCAAAATTTGCGAGCTTAGCGGAACGAGTCGTATTAGTTCTCAAAGTGACCGCTTGGCGGCGGCCGAAGACGTTTCAATTGTGAAAAAAAAGACGGGTGCTTGGGTAAGTAGCTGTAAGAAATCTATTAGATTTGTTATTTTGATTAATATGTTAATTGTTCTGCCTTCATCATGTCATCGAAGCAGAAGGAGAGTGTAAAAAGGAAGCGTACAGACCTCAGTATCAGTGACAAATTAGATCTTCTGTCTAATGACAATCGGCTTTAACGGACCCCCTCTTATTATTCTGTTGATAAGAGGTTTGTATATAATTACTGATAACCTCTGACAACTGGATGGAGTGATACTTGGAGTGTCCGTTTCCGAAACTTTGGAGCCAGGATGCTGAAAGTAACATCAATCAGCTAAGTGAAGTTTTCTTTGGCGCGTTTCATCCGTTAGGACTTCATCAGAGTGAAACGCGTCGCAAGAAATCTTTGTCCACAATATTGTTCTCGATATATAAAAATATATATCGTTTTCTCATATATATATATATATATATATATATATATATATATATTTATGTAACGTAATCATTCAAACGAAAAACAAATACTGAAGCTAGTTATATAACTAGCTTCAGTATTTGTTTTTCGTTTGAATGATTTACGTTACATAAATTGAATACGCACTACAAAACCGATATATATATATATATATATATATATATATATATATATATATATATATATATATATATATATATATATATATACGAGGGTCATTCAATAAATAAGATGAATTTTTCGGTATAAGGACTTCTAATACAGATAGAAGCTTACTTTTTCTTTTCTTTTTTTTCAACGTAGTCTCCCAGCACTGTCACGCACTTTTCCCATCTGTGCACAAGCTTCCGTATTCCCTCAGCGTAAAAATCTTTGGACTGATGTCTCAGCCAGTCGCTCACAACACTTTTGAATTCATCGTCACTTCTAAACTTCGTGCCTCTCGTGAACGCTTTCAAAGGAACCAAACAGGTGAAAGTCTGAAGGGGCAAGGTCTGGGCTGTAAGGGGGATGAAGGAGCAGTTCCCAGCCCAGCTGGTTGATGGTCTGCACCGTTTGGGCTGCTGTGTGAGGCCTTGCGTTGTCATGATGCAAGATGACTCCTTCTCCTTGCGTTGTCATGATGCAAGATGACCCCTGCGTTTGTCCCAACAGATAAGCTCAAAGTCCTTGCAATGTCATCCACTGTCACCCTTCTGTCAGACTGAATGAGGTCATTGACTGATTCGATCACCTCAGGAGACTTCAGTTCTGTAGGCCTCCCAGGCCTGTCTTCATCCTCAACATTGCTCCGTCCTTCTTTAAATAATTTAGCCCACTTGTAGACATTTTTTGGCTGAAACATGTGGCACCATACACAGTTGACATTCTCCTATGAATTTCAACTGGTTTGCACCCTTCAGCAACCAAAAACTTGATAACTAACCGCTGTTCAATCCTGGAGCATGCTTCTTGGTCGGCCATCTATGTTAATCGCCAAAACTCTCAAAGTTTTTTTTTAATCTGCAAAAGAAATTAAATCCATGTGAAAAAGAAGTAAAACAAAAAAAAAATATAAAAAAGAGTATGCTTCTATCTGTATTAGAAGTCCTTATACCTAAAAATTCACCTTATTTATTGAATGACCCTCGTATATATACATATTATGTTAATGTCTATATTAGACTGGCATAGAAGACCCGGATAGTACAATTTGCAAGTAAAAATATATTAAAACAAATTGGTATATTGGAAAAATATATATATATATATATATATATAAAAAGAAAAGACTAAAAACGTCCGTGCAGGCTGAAAAAAAATCGCCCGGTGTTGTAATTTCTAGTCCAAAGAAAAAATATTTTCGGGGCACTGTGCATGAACTCACAATTAAGAAATCAGTCAGTTACGTGCCATGCGTGATACACGCTTCGGCGATTATGTATATTTCGATACATGACTGACGAGGCAGATTTTTTCCCGAAGTAGGTTACCATTTCTTTCTACGGTAGACCAGTTGCCATCCAAGCCTATAGAACTCGGTCCGTCCGGCTATTTACCCATAGCTGGGGGGGGGAGAGAAGAAAAGGATTCATACCTTCCCCAAGGGTATTAGTAATAATGTAATGGATTTGTCTGGAATTCGAACTCGGCTCTCCGATTCCTCAATCCGAGACGCTATCCTTTACTCCACATTTCAGATCTTGAATAAAAGGGAGTGGAAAATTTCAAAATCTAATTTGCAGAGGATTTGAATAAGTTGAGTGTATTGTTTTCTATGGATCCAGGGAGGCGTAGAGGGTGCACCCCACCCTTGCACGACTTCTAAAATTTCTGAGACATTGCATAGAAAATATTTTTTGTTGCAAAGTAGATAAGGCAAGCTATAATGAGAGTGAAAACAGATTTAACGCGCTTGTTCTTTTGCACGTTCGCAAAGACATTCAGTTAGACTATGATAAAATCGTAAACCTCTATGCTAATAAGAATCCACGAAAATTGGCTTCCGAAAATACTCTTTTATAAACGCTAAATAATCATACTTTGAATCTAAAAGTTTGAATTTACAATTTTACATATCAAGTAAATAATAGAAAACGCAAATTTGAATTTGAATTGATATATATATATATATATATATATATATATATATATATATATATATATATATATATATATATATATTCAAAAGTTCTTTTACGAATTGAGGATTCAAAAATAAATAAGTAAAAATTCACCTTCCTCTCAGGGGAAAAATTTCCGACTGATGCCAAATCGGTTGGGTTTCAATCCTTGTTTTGAGCTAACAATCTGATGTCTAGCCACACTGATGAGCTGTGATACAGTGAAACAGTCTGTCTGTGGATGACACACACACACACACATATATATATATATATATATAATCATTTATTCGAAACTTATATCATAAGTATATATTATAAAATCACTACAAAAATAGCCATTTTTCAACACTTTTGGTGTCTTCTCAAGTGATGGTGTTGAATGTAGAATAAAGACACCAATCCTATACTTATATATATATATATATATATATATATATATATATATATATATATATATATATATATATACCGGGGTAAGAGCAAAATTGTCCAAATCGTGTAACAGCATTGTCATATCCCACAAGATGTTTAATATCTAAAATCACTAAACTAATTTTCTTTTTTCTAGGATTTCAGATTCTTAACGACTTTGACATCATTTGTCGTAAGAATCACTGAAAACCCTTAAAGTTATTCAGCTAGAAAGAGAACAAGTTAAAATAGTTTACTGTCAGCCACACTGTCTTCCCAAATGAGTAATGGTGAGAGGAAAAAAGATCATTCAGACCTTCAGTAATGGTACCAACATTCATACTCTGGCTTCCATCTTCAAAGTCCATTCAAGAACCATCAAGAGAATGATGAATAAGTTTTAAAAAGTGGGAACAGTAGACAAGAAAACTGGATCAGGTCACAACAGGAAGAGCGGGCCATCATTTCAATTTAGAGCTAAAGAGATCAATTAGAAAAGATCCAACTAAATCCGTGAAACGTTTGGCACGTGAGAGATGACAATCCAAAGAGCAGTGAAAAGAGACTTGAAAATGAAGTCCTACGTAAAACCTATGAGGCACTTTGTTATTCCAGGACAGAAAGTTAGAATGTTAGAGAGGGCGAAGATCAATACGTTTTAAAATGATCATGGAATAATATATATATATATATATATATATATATATATATATATATATATATATATATTTGAACTTTATTTCAATCTTTCATGAATTTCTGATCCTTAGCTATAATTAATTAATGATGAACATGTTATTTTCGTTTATGATCGATTGCATCACGATTCTTTTGTTAAACTTGGAGAGTAATTATATATTCTTATTGCTCAAAGTAGGGCCCAATAGTGTTATAAAACCTCGAAGAATTCCAGTAAGTCATCTTAAAACATTTCTAAGATAAAACGGTTCAAAGCTTAATCTAACAATTGGACAATTTTGCTGTGACACGATTTGGACAATTTTACTGTTACGTCCGCTATATAAAAGCATAATGTAAAATTGACACTTAGCTGATTGATGCTACCTTCAGCATCCCGACTCCAGAGTGTTGTAGACGGGCCTGTTCGTCCATTATTCAGTGGGTATCAGCAATTAATGACCACTCTCTACTCATTTCTATCACCTGATATATATGATCACAGAATTTAAATTTTTGAAATGAGTTTTTTACCGAGGAACACGCCCCTCTAACTGAAAATGCTGGACCCGCCCCTGAAAGATGGGCAATCATCTTAGAGATGAAAAAGACTGGTTGATTGGTTGGCGGAATTTGTTTAGCAGCGTCTATAGGTTATTTAATGCCGAAATCTAAATATTTTAATACAATTTCATGGCTTCAACCAAAATTATTTTGAATGCAGTTGTATGCCTTCAACTTCAGATAAAATGTATTGTTGGTCATTTTATTTTAAAAATGTTACGTTGGTAATTTTACTATAAATAGGTATTGTTAGTAATTTTTTTATATATAAAAATGTATTGCTGGTATTATTTACTATAAAAATGTATATTTATACATTCATAGTGTTTTGTTTTTGGCGGGATCACTATTTGCTCATAAATGGGACCTTAACAAGTGCTACCACCCCGGGTGAAGGTGGTCCTGGGTACAGCAGCAATTAAGAGGGGGTCCCACGCTCTTCAAAACCGTACATCTTTCGCAGAATGTAGTTTTCCGTCATACCCAAGTCGAAGATGAATAAAAAAGAGACTTGAAGCAACAGAAATGCGGTTCCACAGAAGGATACTGAGAATACCATAGACCGAACATGTGAGCAACGACGAAGTTTTAGAGAACGTAGAAGTCTTGCAGTCTTCAGGCGCTGAGAATTCTCAGCACCTGAAGATTGCAAGACTGCATGAAACTCCGAGTCGTGCTACCGACGTTGGATATTATGTATATTCACTAATATATACTTAATAGCTCTGCTTTATAACATTGAGCACTGTAGTTATAACACCCGAGGAAGACATATTTATACGTACATGCAAGCATATGTGCGTATGTATATTTTTTATCATACCCATACCTATACATATATATATATATATATATATATATATATATATATATATATATATATATTACAATGAATCATTCATACAAAAAGTAAATTAGTAAAGTTAATGATTTAAAATGGCGAAATCCCGTCGCTAACAAAATTTTAAAGATGCGTTTACCTACGAATCACTCAATGAATGTTATGATCCTTGTTTTTAAGAATTATAAGCCGTGTTAGGTCTTTATTCTTACGTTTAATACACTTATGTTTCTATCTCAATTACTGGCATTGTTTATTTATTTGTGCAGGATTCCATTCCCGGAATCCACAACAACTTGAGTGAAGATTAGTAGTCCAGGAATGCGGGTAAGTAGAAAGTATATGTACAAGTCTCTGTAAGTGAAGCCGTAATTATCTCTCTCCCTCTCTGGACTCTCGCATAACTCTCTGTGAACACCCTGTGTACTGTCTCCGTATCTCTCACCCTGACTCAACGTATCTCACCTGCAGGTATTCTCTCTGTCAGTATAAGTATACTTTGGACGAGTCCATCTTGTGTAAAAGGGGACTGTCCCAAAACAATTTACTAATCATAAATGGAAAAATTCAACGATTTTAAAAAGAATTTTGAATGTATTTTATGTATGTAAAAACGTGTCATTTTTTGTAAATACGGAAGTTTATACACGACATTATCAAAAATTGACAGAACTAGCTATATAGTAAATTTAAAATTCATTGGTAACTTTCTAACATTTCAACAAGCGTCTTGGTAAGTAAAACTATAAGCAAAAGTACTGGAAATGCAATAAAATATTGGATTAATTTTAAATATTTTCTTAAATTTTTTTAGATTACCGGCTTTAAAATATCTAAATATCGTTGAATTCATCAAACAATTTTACATTTATTTAAATTTCCCAAATATCATTCTGTCGATGTGGATGAATGAAAAACAATCATTTCCTGTTAAAAAAAAAATGTTTTTCTACAATATTTTAAACTAAGAGTAAAATTTGTTTCAATTCAGATTAATTAAACTTTAAATCAGCAAATTTTTCTCAAGTAACTTTTCAGAAAAGTACTTTACTTTGGATGATTTTTGTAATAACGAGAATCCTGTTGTGTTGACACATTTGTCAGTATGGGCGGTTATATTGATTTTGTTGTTGTTGTTGTTGTTGATGATGATGATGAGGATGAGGAGGAGGAGGAGGAGGAGGAGGAGAAGAAGAAGAAGAAGAAGAAGAAGAAGAAGAAGAAGAAGAAGAAGAAGAAGAAGAAAAAAAAAAAATAATAATTCCAATCAATTTAAATTCAGTTTTAAATACAGCAAAGTATTTTGCTTACTGGAAATATGAAATGTAATCTGCTAGCTTTGAATTAAAACTAAAAAGCTTCAAGAAATTTTTCATTTTTTAAAAAGTATTTTCAGCCTTAGGTAAAGTTGTTTTTTTTTGGAGGCACCTAATTAAAATACATTGTTATTACCTGTCATAATTATCCAATAACATTCTCAGTTTTGTTTTAATTTCACTTGTGATATTAATGGGAAATTACTTCCCAACTTAATTCTCTTGAATGGACAGACACGTTCATGGCAAACATAACTGCGTGACTGAATTCAAAATATATGGAATAGGGATGTGATTAAGTAACCTGATTTTCTAATCTTATTAACAGAACTTCATAAGATTAATTAATTTACAGCTTAAAGAAATGACAGAAGCCATTTGAAACGATGCTTTTATAATAAAATCCATATTCGTATCGTTTGGTGCTTTTTGTACTACGCTAAATGAAAATGTGATAGGAAAAACACGAACGAGTGTTAAGCTGGAAAACGTGGTGATTTCCATATTGAAATCTCATTAAAACCTGGCAACTGCAGCAGTATCTCATAACAGACACGTTGCTGGTGTTCCGGGTATCTGACGCAATCGGGGGAAGTTTTTCACAGCTCAGATACTGGACGCGAAAGCCTTAATAAACGAAACAAGATAATTAAAGTTGCTGTATGACGCTGTGGCGGAAAAAAATATTAATCGTTCAACTATTCAAGATCTAAAAGAACATTTACCTGAATGCCTTTCAGAACAAATCTATTTTTATTAAAAAAAAAAAAAACACCGTAGTATTAAAAAGTATTAAGATACAGAGAAATTTCGTCAGAAACAAATAGAAGATATAAAATTCAAACAAGTACGAAGATTTAAATATTTGGGTAGTGTTCTAACAGAGAACGTAAAATTCGACACTGAGATCCGATTGGGATGGCCAAACATGTATTCCAAAAGCTAAGCAGTGTATTAAAAGACTGACAAATTTCGTTAGAAACAAAATACTATAGAACGGTTATATATTGGCAAGGTCAAACAAGTACAACGATTTAAATATCTGGGAAGTGTTCTAGCAGAGAACGGAAAAAGCGACACTGAGATCCGATTGGAATGGCCAAACATGTATTCCAAAAGCTAAGCAGTGTATTAAAAGACTGAAAAATTTCGTTAGAAACAAAAAACTATAGAACGGTTATATATTGTCAAGATCAAACAAGTACAAAGATTTAAATATCTGGGAAGTGTTCTAACAGAGAACGGAAAATGCGACACTGGGATGGCCAAACATATATTCCAAAAGCTAAGTAATGTATTAAAAGACTGAAAAATTTCGTTAGAAACAAAGAAAAGAGTATTGAGCTGTTACGTGACATCTGTCTTCCTGCGTGGTAGCGAATGCTGGACAATCTCCTTAAAGATGAAAAAGAGACTTGAAGCAACAGAAATGTTGTTCTACAGAAAGATGCCGAGGAAACTATGGACCGAACATGTGAGCACCGACGAGATTCTGAAGAAAATGGAAACAAA
Organism: Acanthosepion esculentum; assembly: GCA_964036315.1. Taxonomy (NCBI): domain Eukaryota; kingdom Metazoa; phylum Mollusca; class Cephalopoda; order Sepiida; family Sepiidae; genus Acanthosepion; species Acanthosepion esculentum. The sequence goes on from OZ038479.1 coordinate 105,440,676, forward strand.
AAGGAAACTCATACTTAACATCAGGAATCGGCAGTTGAAATTTCTGGGTCATGTAATGAGGAAGGAAGCCAAAAGGGGGTAGAGGAAATCAGCGCGTAAAATACTTGATAGGCTTGAGTAAATGGATGGTAGAACAGGGTTTGAGAGAAATAGCAAAAAGACAAAACTTATTAAGAGTTACAAGGGTCAGGAAGATGTTGACGGCCATGATCGCCTACGTCTATATATAAAATTATGCGACTTCTGTTAGTCCGTCCATCCGTCACATCCTCTAAAATAGCCATACACTGACCGATCGAAATCAAATTTGGTGGCGAAATGCAAACAGATAAGGGGGCACAAAGGGTGCATAGCTTAGTACAATAAATTTACATTCATTTTTTGAAAAATTAAAAGATTTTTTCTTTAACATACAGAATACACATATTATTGATGATTATTAATTATATGATTATAATAATTAATGAATAGAATTATATAATTATAATAATTAATGATTAGAATAAACACTTATTTAATAAAAAATGCAACATTGTTTTTTGCATATCTTTTCTTAAAGTTGTTATTTAGTGGGTGCGATGAATAAATTGTCGTCTAAACTACGCAAAAATGACAATAACAATGACATCTTATTTCAACAGACAGATTTACCAAAATTATACAAAAATATCTTGAAGTACTAAAGAGTAAACTTATTCAATAAACATCGCCATTGGCTACGACCACAGCCTCCAGACGACTTCGGAATCTCCTGCATCTCTTCTGGACACTCTCCTTGTTTAAGTTGGTGACTGCTGGCATAATCTTTGCCTTCAGTTCATCTTTGGTGTTACAAGTTTTGTTGGTCGCTCGCTCAAATGCGCCCACACGTAAGAATCAAGGGGTTGCAATCTGGGGAGTTAAGTGGCCAGTTGTAAGTGGTGATGTGGTCGCAGAAATTGTCTGACAGCCATAAGTAGGTTCTGCTGCTTGTATGTCATGGTACAGAATCCTGATGCCAGGCATAGAATCTTCCAGCAGCCACCCTCTTGACCCAGGCCAGCACTACCTCCTCACTTGATGTAGGACTCCATGTTAAGTCTGAGGCCCTGTGGGAAGGTGAATGGAGGCAAAACGACTAGTGATCACTAGTGTATGCATGTATTTTTCAGGTGTTATAAAAACAGTGCTCAATGTTATATAACAGAGCTATTACACACACACACACACACACACACACACACACACACACACACACACACACACACATATATATATATATATATATATATATATATATATATATATATATATATATATAAGTAATGCTTAATCAGTTGTTGGTCAGAGTTAAATCAGACCAAGAAACGGTTATATTATATTGTGCTCGATACACAATTTAAAAAATCGAACGTGCAGAGCTTTTAAATGTTAAAAAATAGCAACCATTTACGCTACCACGGTTTCAAGAACGCTTAAGAAATGAATTAACTTTGAATTAATTTCGTATGCTTAGGAAATTAGTTGACCTCTACTGCATCTAAATGTAGTTGATCTTCCTATTCTTTAACACACACACACACACACACACACACACACACATATATATATATATATATATATATATATATATATATATATATATATATATAGTTAAACCTAGAGAGCCAGACTAGTTATTATGCGTACTTGTATCGGTTATTTTTTTATTTGGTCTTTGGACTTGCATGCTGGACGATTATTTTCGGCTAACGTACATGTTCTTGGTTCTTTCTTTTTTCCCTTTGGTATTGGTTTGATTATTTTCAAATCAAGACACCGAAGGTTTTCCGAACGAGTATAATTTCTTATACTTATAAGATTACTATTATAACGGCTTGGATTGAGGAATCGGAGAGTCGAATTCGAATTCCAATCGAATCCATTACATTCACTTATGTGCTAATACCCTTGGGAAAGGTATGAATCCTTTTCTTCTCCCTCCAGCTATGGGTAAATAGCAGGACAGACTGGGATGTATAGCCTTGGATGGCAACTGGTCTAGGAGAAGGACAACTCTGAATTCAAAACATGCGGAGGGCACTTAGTACACCAGGTCTCTGTATTTGGCCCTTCAAAAAGTGTGGATGGTCCTGCACGAAACCTTCACCACTATAATCAAATCTCATGTGCTGTTGTCGGGCTGTCGGTTTCCTGGGAACTGATCTGCTTGACCCTCATACGTCGAATTCGACGGGACAGTCGAGTATATATATATATATATATATATATATATATATATATATATATATATATATATATATATGTTGAGTCTTGACTCCTTGTTGAATCTCGCCTATTGCATGGAATAATAATGCAACACAAAATGTACTTAGAACAAGAATGTATTATAACAAGAAAGTGTACACAATAAGTACATATAGTATTTCTGTATATTTCTGGGAAGACGTTCCTGGAGAATGTGTTGACTAGTCGCAGTCGATCAGAGTCTCTAGTTGGATCTCGTGATTCCTTCTCCTCGTCTTCCGGTACCAACCATTATTTATATAGTTGGTAGTCAACTATGCAGATTAGGTGGATCCTACCACAACAATATATGAAGTCTTTTGTTGCCTAAAAGAGGATGGCAGGGTAAATAAAATCGGAAAATGTGGGAAACGAAAAGAAAAGAGTGGCCAATGACCATTCATTCCCCAGGCAAAATATCCAATTTTCAGAGATAACAAAAAGAAAATTTCCTTACTCTAACATAACTGGGTCGGCTGGGCATGTTTTTCTCGAAATAACAAGTTCTTCAACCAGTCAGCTCGAGATGTTATCCACCTTTCAACAAAGATCTCAAAAGAAAGTTTCTCCCTTTTCACCCTGATCTTGACCTTCACCTGGTGTTGAAAGAACGCAACCATATATAGACCGTATCGTATCAAGAATAGACAAAAAGCTCTCACTAAATATCCTATTTTGGTGGACGGAAGTGGTACATTGAAAGGCTGTAAAGGAAGAGGGGGTAGGTGTATCTAATTCCCACCTCGGATCTCCCCTTCAAGGAAAGACTCCTTCGCAGCCACAGATTGACCTTCTCCAGAACTTCAGACGAATTCTTCTCCATTCTCCAGCTGGAGGTCGGTAATGTAATCCCACCGAGGACCAGATGGTCCTCAGCCTGCACAGGAAAGGCAAGCGGGCACAGAGTAAGGAAAGAGGGGACAGCTCTGGCGAATGGACTTGGTCAAGATGAAGGGCTCCTACATTATTTACATTATTCGCACTATTGTCCTCGTCTTTGTCGCCATATTTATTACAACATTTCGGCCGTTGTACGCTCCGGCCTTCTTCAGGTGGTTGGAATGTCCTCAAGGACACATGGCACAGTGGATAAAGGCGTTGGTTAGATCCAGTGACAGGACTCAAAGAGTGTGAGTTCAATACCCGGTTAAGGCAGTGGAGAACTTTCAGAGGGAAAATTAACAGGAGATAACTGATAACTGACATCTATTAAACATGGCACGTGGAACTAGAACAGTCTACGCCAGTTAGCGAAATAAAGGGTTCAGTTCGACATTCCAACCACCTGAAGAAGGCCGGAGCGTACAACGGCCGAAACGTTGTAATAAATATGGTGACAAAGATGAGGACAATAGTCCGAATAATGTAAATAATGTACATTATACCTCATCTCAGAAATATAGACAGATATTGAAGGGCTTCTATCTCTTTGCTTCTATATAACAATTTGATGACACCCCTAAAGAAACGTTGGGGTATATTACCATTCTTCAACGCAATACTGTACTTTTTTTCTGATGTCAGCGAACACTTGTTGCTACTTTTGTGATGCCAACGAATACTCGTTGTCACTTCTGTAGTGCTCTTGTAGTACAGACTTTGTAATCGCAGATGCAACTATAGTAACACCGTTGAACAATACTGATGTCAGACGCCTTCGAATAACACTCATACTAGTAGTAATTGTTCGATAATAATCGCTCGAATAGTAATCCGTATAGTGATCCGAATAGAGAAATAGTATAGTGAATAGAATAGAGAATAGCGGTCCGTATAGTAATAGAGGATAGACTAGAAATAGCGATCAATTAGACACACGCCACCTCCCATATATGCGTTTCCTCTATGGTCTCCCGGTTTACTTAATTGAATAATGCTCACTGGCGATCAATGTTCAAACTCAAGTGTCGGTAGTGACACTTTATTCCTATATAACAGCTGTTTAAAATAAATAACCAACGCCCACCCCTTCTCATGCGGAGGAACTGCATACACTGCCATCATGGTCTTCCGCATGCCCTTATATTCAGTCTGGAGGATCAGGTCTCTTGTGATCAACTCACGGTTGACTACGACCATACAGTCTTTGGGCGGAGCCAGCAACAATTCCGGCCTATTCCGACGCCATTGGTAATTTGTTGCGGTAAAATACCGTGGGCCGTCAGATCCATAATCACGGTGCCTTTTGTGGATTGACAAATTATTCACGTGCCCTTGTCGACCACAAAAACAGAAGCGGTCCTTTGTGCGAATCTTTCTACTTCCTCCGGCTCAAACAACAGCCCGCCATCTTTGATTAGATGCACATACCCGTCGTCTCTCTCGAGGAATTCCCGATGCGTGTTGCAGGGTAACTCCTTGGCTACTGTATCTTTGATCTTAGGGTTGTTTTCATCATGGAAGTTTCCTTTTGGAAAGACTGGTTCATTTAGGTCGCCTCCTTTGGGGGCAAGTGGTCAGAAGTAGATGCTACCCTCCCCCGCCTTTGTGAGGTGACTGGGACTTTTCAGGTGGCTTCTTTGGGAGACGACTGAAATTTCTTCGAAGCCTCTTGGAAAGCGGGCAGGGTCGTCACTCCGGGTAAATCCTTTTGAGGCTCCTTTCTTGGTTTTGCCTTATTCAGAGGCACCGAATCCGCCGGAGGTGTTTTCGTTTCGCCTACTGTTTTTATCTGGTGAAATCACCTTGGAGGCGGAAACAAAAAGGTCGTTTCTGACCAACCCCCATGTCAACCGTCGTGAAAAAGCATCGAAGCTCACGCAGAATTGTCATAAAAACGGCCAAACTAAGCCTCTCCTGGTCTGTAAAATGACAAATGAGTAAATCAGCAACATAAAAGGTCAAAACTAACCCAAAAAGAAGACACAGGAATCTCCCTTTAGTTGTTGTGCATAAAACACAAACAGTGTGTGGCACAAGGCCTAAAAAGGGGAAAGAGTTGAGGCTGTTCGGCACAATCTTATACCGAGCCAATCAGATTCACGACCCATTCATTCATTACAATTTGCTCATTCACCACAAAACTCATCCGTCATCATTCAATCCTACATATATCACACTACTGCACACACACAGAGAACCTAAAAAACACACTATGATATAAAAATTTCTTTGATTATAAAATTCAGTGTAACCCGGATATAAGAGAGTTGTCGGGACCGGATACGAAGTCTCTTATATCCGGGTTTCTCTTATATCCGGGTTACACTGTACATTAACACAGGCTCTAATTTGGGACCAGAGAAAATATCTCTTATATCCGGTTTATCTTATATCCGGGTCTCTTATATCCGGGTTTATAAAAATTAACAAATGGTAAAAAATGAGGGGAAGGTTGAACTCTTCCAAGTTACAAATAAAAACAGGTACTGCTTTTTGTCAGAGTTTTTTTTCCCCCCAAACAGTCACCTTTGACAGTTCGGACTTAACATTCTTGCTCGTTTGTATATTATTGTATTAACGATTTTCGTTAATATATTTGTTAACTCAAATCCACTCTTGTGTCTTTATTATGGCCCCAACAACTTGGCCACAACAACTTGGCCATAACACATACCCAGCAATGTTCTGACGAACCATATCTTTGTTGCCTCAAATCTCGTCATCTATGAATAAACTGTCCAGCATCCACTGCCATATAGGAGGATTGATATTGCATAGCAGTTCGACATTTTTCCTGTTTCTTAATACTTTGTTCGGCTTTTGGAAGGCAGCTTTTGCAATTCCAGTGTGCCTTCAACTTACTAAACACATTTCCATTGTTTGTTATAACATGCCCCAGATTGGGCTCTTCGACGTGGTTTGGTTTGGTTTATTTTGTTTTACGGCATATCAGCATCAATGGGCTATTTAATGCTGACAAGATTTTTAGGATTGGTTCATATGGATAGAATATGTATTCTTTGTACGAAATCAGTTTCAGATCAGGTTCTATTGACGTAGTTTTGTAATGTGGGTGTTTGTCGAGAGTATTGTTAGTAATATTTCTTTTCTTCAAAATTGTATTGCTGGTATTTTTACTATACAAATCTATTTTTATACTTTCATAATGTTTTCGCTCCTGTTTATGGATTAACTATTTGCCCATAGTTGGGACCCTAACAGGTGCTACAACCCCAGGTCAGGGTGGACCCGGGAACAACAGCAATTAAGAAGTGGTTCCACGCGACTGAAAACCTCTCGGTCAGAGACTTTGCTGCCGGATGTAGTTTATCGTCATGCTCAGAATGTTCTTCGAGGTGGCGTAATGGTTAGCAGGCGTTTTTTGCTAGATCTATTATGACTAGGTAGTGAATTCGATCCTCACAGAGTACTCCATGAATTCGGCATTGTGCCACATCTAAGCTACGCTTTGAAAATCATTAGGAAACCCCGACGTGGCGTAATGGTTAACAAACTTGTCTCGCTAAGTCAGTTACAACTGAATAGTGAGTTCGATCCTCACTGAGTGCTCTATGAATTCAGCCTTGTGCCACATCCAACCTCCGCCTAGAAAATCATTAGGGCACTTCGACGTAGTGTAATGGTTGGCAAGCTTGTTTCGCTAGATCAATTACCACTAAATAGTGGGTTTGATCCTCACTGAGAGCTCCGTCCTTTCGGACTTGTGCCCTGTTGAAGATAAACACCCAGAGGAACCGTTTCAGATATTGAACACCCTGTGAGTGATACTAATCATAATTTTGCAGTGTTTTGACAAGAGATTTATAACGTCACTGTAAAAATATATATATATATATATATATATATATATATATATATATATATATATATATATATATATATATATATATATATATATATATATATATATCATCTCGTTGGATGAAACCTGTTCTAGTTCTTTCAGCTGGAGATTTAGACATCGGTGAAAACAAATTTCTTTTATAATGTCAAAAACAACTGACGTTACAATTTCTTACTTTAATCTAAACAAAAATAACTGAAGGTGTTTTCGCTTTTTTTTTTCTCTGCTGGAAAAGTTTTCCCAGAGGCGAAACTTGTGTGTGCAAAAACAATCGACACAAAAATCCGACCCCTGAGCTCAATACAGTTTTGATTTGGCATGGCAAACGAACAGAATACTGCCCCTGCCACAGACATAACCTTTGTGTACGCGTCTCCGGAGAATACGGTCAGCAATTTCTGAAGATGTCGAGGTTGGTAGCTTTATCGCATCGATCGAAATCCTGGGCCGGACGGTATGGTGGCCTGTATCTCTCCGCCGACGACAAGTTCCAATTCTATAGCCTCGGCTTGCAAGACTATAAAGTAACTGTGAAAAGCCTGATCGATAGAGGGGAAGAAGGCGCGTACAATATCACTATCAGCTGTCAAGATAAAGGATCCCCTCCTTTATACGCCGAAAGCAAGTTTTCCATCACAGTAATGAACGTCGGTGACGTATGGCTGCGTTTTTCGAAAGAGACACACTGCTTCTAGTCATATGAGAAACGCTGTCCGAAAAATCATTGTCGGCACCGTAAATGCTTCAAACCCGGATCTAGGTCCTCCGGGAGAAAGCTGACTTATTTCTTCTTCCCACAGGAGAGAATGTTTTTACTTTTTCAAATCAGCAATTGACGGAATGATTTCAACTGTCATGTCATTAGATTATGAATTTCATGCTGTTTATCGATTCTTGGTTTTTGTAAAAGTCAACGGAGGCTCGTCTCTGAAGAGCGGCGACGATATCACTGTAGAAGTCAGCGATGAAAACGATAATGTTCCATATTTCACTTCGCATTCGGCGTTCATAATTACACACTGGATATTGACAGTCACCCACTTCACTCTCTCAACTTGAGTGTCTTGAGGGCTGTGGACGACGACAGCGGGCAGAAACTTCTTGAAATACGAGATCGCAGCAGGCAATGACAGACAATGTTTCGCCGTCAATCATATAACTGGTTTGCTCTCTTTTACCCGAGGGGTCACGCAGCAGGATTCCAGTGAATATGACTTATTGGTAACCACTGGAAACAGCGGTATGCGCGCCCTCTCTTCAACAATTATTCTTTCAGCGATTCTCTTCCTGTCTAACTCGACATTGCTCAAAATAAGGAACTTTGATTTATGTAGGGGTTTATATTGAAATCTTGTCTTGATTTGGATAAAAGTTGGTTCCATATTGCGTCCTGTTTTAATTTGTCTTATTTGTATTGATTATTCGCTTAAATTCAAGCGATTTAACGTGCTGCTTTTAAATCATCATCAGCAGCAGCAGCAGCATCCCCATGACGAGGGTGTGGTCGTAGGGTCACAGCGCAAATGAGCACCCGATCAAACCCCTCGACGTATCTGGGATGGAAACCGAAGAATTATTCATTCATGCAGAGTGTTTCTTGGGCCAAGTAGACCTGTCGGAGTCAATCCCTCTTGACGGAAACCTGCCCTGCTGGCCGTTGATATCAGTCTAGGAAACCCTCCACCTAGTATTGCTGTGTCATCACTGCACTGGCTGTATACATATCTATGGAAACCAGTTTACCCCGTTGGGCTAGATGACCTTACAAGAAGTTTCAGCTACCCATTAACAGTTTTTAATCCAACTGGGTACCGATCTACTCACCTCAGCAGAAAAGCCTGGTGGGAGAACCAGTTTAGTCGCCAATGATCTGACGGTTGGTAGTACCGAGTTAGATGATACCAGTAGTACCTGTTAAGTGACCTGACACACACACACACACACACACACACACACACACACACACACATATATATATATATATATATATATATATATATATATATATGTATGTATGTTAGGTCACTCAACAAGTGCTACTGATATCATCTAGCTCACTACTACCAACCGTGGGGTCATCGGCGACTAAACCGGTTCTCCTACCAGGCTTTTTTGCTGAGGTGAGTAGTGTATATATATATATATATATATATATATATATATATCGTAAATAATATTGTTCATAATAAATTACAGAGAGCCAATATTATTTACGAAATCACATGCCCCTTAAGGAACTGTGTCCCTGATCAATCCAAGTTCATAAATAATTATACTGGATGTACTACAACATGCCTAACAAGAAGACTCACGCTATATCTCTCTGACCATAGCTCAATTAGGTCTCAGTTAAATACACATGGGGACATACCAAACTCTACCCAAAATAAAATCGTTGATAATACAAATATAATAGCCTCGTCCACACGTAAAAAAAATAGGACTAAAAATAATGGATTTAAAAAAAGAAAGCACCAACACTCAATAATATCAACTATGAACACGGCCACAATGTGCTGACCGTGTTTGGAAAATAAAACATTCCTATAACTTTAGATACATACATAAAACAATCCATACATTCAGTTAAAAGTAAAAATAAAATCATATTTTATAATGTCTAAAAGTATAGCCGAAAGTGCTCGGACATACAAAACATTTTGACAATTTCTACTAAATTTATGTACAGAAAAGAAAAATATAACAGAAGAAAAATTAAATAAAACACTTAACCGCAGTACCTTGTTCGTCGTATTTAATGAAACTTGTATAAAAGAAGGATTGCTGCACACACACACACAAACACACACACACACATCATATATATATATATATATATATATATATATATATATATATACATATATACATATATATATATATATATATATATATATATATATATATATATATATATATATAAGAGACTAATGTGGTTATGGTGGAATCACTAAACTGCGTCTAGAGATTATATGCAAGTTATGAATTGGTATAAAGAGTTGCGTCTTTAACGTTAAAAATCCTATTATGATGTTTAGATTCTACTCAATATTATTAACTTAGATATATAGTGATAGAGAAAGCTATTGTTTTTGGTTGGAAAACATTTTACTAAGTTAACAAAACAGACTAATTTGACTGTCAGTAGTTTATTTGCAACTATTTATTTTGATACTTTTACATTATTATACCTTGTAAAACTAATGTAAAAAAATAATATGAAAATATTTTAGAACAAATTCGTTAATTTCTTAAAGGAAAAACATAAAAAAAACATTTTATTTTAAAAATAAAAGATATATTAACAAAAAATAATAAGAACCTCCTAAAATCTATTGCACAAATGCTCCTTTCTTTTCAATAACTCTTAGCAGCCTATTGTCAACATCTGATGTTAGATTTGCAATTTTAGCGGCTGGTAAGTCGTTTGCAGCAACTTTAACTGCCTCCCTGAGGTCACACTTGCTGTTGAATTGCCTTCCATTAGAATAAATATCTCTCTTGAGGATGCTCCACAGGTTCTCAATGGGATTCAAGTCACAGCTATTTGAAAGCCAGTCCATAAGAGAATCTTCAACAAATCCCTTTTCTTTCAACCAGGATTTAGTAAACTTTGATGCATGACTTGGTGCGTTATCTTGCATAAAGATCATAGATCTACGCTTGGCTAAAGACTGGTTATCAAGCCATTCAAAGAAATATTGCGCTAGAGAATCACAGTAACATTTGGAATTCAATTTAACTCCGTCTTTCAGTTTAAATGGACCCACGAGCTCATTACCAATAATCCCAGCCCATATCATGTACACACCGCCGGCTTATTGGCGTTTAAAAAATTTTCTTGGGTCATGTTGCTTGCAAACCCATCCTCGAGCCCATCCATCGGGCCCATCGAGGGTGATCCTTGATTCGTCTGTAAAAAGCACTTTACTGAAATCAGTTTTTATGTATTTTTTGCCCACTGCAATCTTCTTTTCTTATGTTTTTTTGTTAAAATGGGTTTCTTTATTTGATTTTTTACATCAGCAAACTTCCTTAATGCTTTACACCTTGTTTCCCTTGACACCATAGGAGCTCCAGCGGCCTCAAATATGAACGCACTTGACGCATTTGGGTTTCTTATTAATTCTCTTCGGATATGTGATAGATCTCGCTTTGTTAAATTCCTGAATTCAGCCTGAGACTTTTTTTTCCTTGGTTGAATTCCCATTTGACATATTTTCTTGATTGTTCGATGATCCCATTTCAAATCCTTAGAAATTTGAAGCGAAGACTTTCCTTTGCTAATTTCTTTGATTATATAGTTCTTTTCATTCATTGTTAGTTCTTTTTTACGAGCCATAATACTAAATTCTAGTTCTTGCAAATAATCTCTTGACACTGCAAATTGCTGTAATTACTGAAAAAAATACTAAATATCAATCAGAAATTGAAAATTGGGACTTAATTGCTTTCATGCTTACTCGCTATACATAATAGTACAAATTATTTCATTGGATAACACATATCTATGAATTTTACATAAAATATTTGACAATACCTCTTTTGCAAATAATCTCTAGACGCAGTTTGTATCTCTATAACTTCCTTACCGATTCCACCATAACCACATTAGCCTCTTTACTTCTCTATATCTCTACAACTCCCCTCTCCCTTATATGTTATTTCTTTCTTACTCCCTCTTATTTTCTACCTTTTTTCTTTTCAAGTCCAGGGAATTTTTTTCCCGAGGACGAAATGGCCATTTGTAAGGGGTAATTTGTTTGGGTCTCATTGATTGTAATTCACTTATATGCTCTATAATAAAAAATATATTGAGCTCTCTTTTGAAGATCAGTTTTAATATTTTATAGGATCTACTTGGATTACATACCCACGGATATTTTGCTTATATATATATATATATATATATATATATATATATGATATTTTGTTGAAAGGATTTTTTATCCGACAGTGCGGGAACACCAGTGGAAGGAGGTAAATGAAAGTAAGAAGAGCGAATTAAACATCAATTTTAATAACACAGAATACAGGTGTTACAATGAACAGCGACTACCTTAGCTGTGATTTGAACTTTATGCTGTTATTAACTGTTTCGCCCGCCTTTAGCTCAGTAGATTCCAATAAGCATCAGGAGGCTTGTCAAACCTGCTTATGAAAATGAGCTCAATCATTTGGATCAATATGAATCTCAAACAATTGCAACTCAGAATTTTATTTGCTAATAGCCTTGGACATTAAATACAGAGTGGAAAAATGCCCAAACCGCCAAGTACTCACTGTCAAACATTTTAATTAACTTAAAAAAAACAAAAAAAATAAAACCTGGTACCTATACGAAAATGCTACATTGTACCCGACCTTGGGGGCCCTCTTTGATGTCGATCCCAAAGCCATTCTAGTATTCTTAAGTGACAAATCTCTACCACAAAATATAAAAAGGAAACCGAGTAAACACTCGGATACAAAATGCACCTAAAACCGAATTACATTCCCCACTCTTATATAACGACTTACGAAAGAATCTGTCTGCAAAATAGATCCAAAATAAAGAATCTGTCTGAAAAATAGATCCAAAATAAAGAATCTGTCTGCAAAATCGATCCAAAATAAAGAATCTGTTTGAAAAATAGATCCAAAATAAAGAATCTGTCTGCAAAATAAAGAATCTGTCTGCAATATAGATCCAAAATAAAGAATCTGTCTGCAAAATAGATCCAAAATAAAGAATCTGTCTGCAAAATAGATTCAAAATAAAGAATCTGTCTGCAAAATAGATTCAAAATAAAAACAAATCTTAAAAATACCCGGTTCGGTCGAAATGACCCGTGGAGTTTGTGTGCCAGTAAAATAAATCTAATTACATATATTTTCAAATTAGACTAAACCTGAATTTAGTTTAGGGCAAGTCTGGTGTTAAATTTTCCAACACTCTCGTGTACAACTTTGGTAAATTCTAAACGAGTGTGGAAATTTTCCTGGTAGAAAAAAAAATTTAAAACCTCTATGTGCATAATATGAACAGCAAGAAATAATCCGTGATATAAGCTTTTTCTTAAGACAATGGTGTAGTTTCCCTGCGGCACATGTAGCCTCGAATTCAGAGTAGGCTTTATCCAAGACTGCGTTCCACTCCCGGTTAGAAATCCTTGTTTATCGAGGCGAGAGATATATTACTGCTTTTTTTCCAAAGGCAACTGTGTTCTGTTAACACTAGCTTGAGGGAGAAAAGATAACTTTTGGTTGGCAATCCGTCAACAAAAAAGCAAAGAGGAAGAAAACCTGAATACACAACCCTTTTTGGGATTGAGATAGCAACTCCGCCCTATTAATTTTTTATGGAATATTCTGTACATAAATAGTTTTTTGATAACCAAAAACATTGGATATATAATTAACTATTTGCATTGATCGGACTGTTGTCCTTATCTTTGTCATATTCACAACGTTTTGGCCGTTGTACGCTCCGGCCTTCTTCAGGTGATTAGGATTTCGACCGACCCGAACCCTTTGAAATTCCAATTACCTGAATAAGGCCGGGGCGTACAACAGTCAAAACGACGTGAATATGTCAAAGATGGCGACAAATCCGAACTATGTAAATAGTTAAATCGACTGGTCTGCTCGTTAAAAGGAATTTCGGGAAGTTTTCTTAATTAGCATTCATTAAACCTTTTAATTATTTATTAATTAAACCCTTTAATATTATGAACGTAATGTTTTTTCATATTATGAACATATTATATAATAATATATCATGATTATTATTATTCATATTATGTTCATAATATGAATAATGTCAAATTTATCCCATTTCCTTAGTTATCTGTACATTTTTTCGTTGTAAAGTTCCAAACTTTTCTTACGTCATTGGTAACTGCATAATATTACGAATTTGGATCAAGGATATTGTTAAATTCCCAGATAAATTCTGTGGACAAGACAAATTGGTATAAGATGACATTTGGAAAGAAATCCTAGTTTTTTGCCAACGCGTTTCGTCATCCGACTTTTTCAAGGCAAAAATGAAATCCAAATGTTTTTGTTATAGTTACATTACAAAATAAAGTATAAAGGAAATTTACAGTAACCAGAAAGAAGCTTACGCAGAAGCGTCTCTTTTTTTTAAAATCTGGATTTTTTTTTAATATAACTATAACTACAAAAAACATTTCGATTTCATTTTTGACTTGAAAATTTCGGAGGAATAAACCCCCCTCCCCCAAGAATCGCCACTGTTAATAAGTATTGAAAATTTCGTTTGAATTGGATAATTCCCTGATTTTTGGCAAATATTTTAGAACTGGATGTAAAGATTCGCCTTCATTTTGGAAAAAGACGCATCCATTTTGGTCGTATCTAGCAATATTTATTAAAAATAGGTATTACGCAGTAAATCGTCCGACAGCATTCAACTATTGGTGTCGATTTTTTTTCATTGGTAGTCTTTTGCTGACCTTGATGTTGAGCGATTGATTGACAAGTTTACATCATTGAAAGTAAGATAAAGTTTTAGGCCTAACCGACACCGCGTCCTGGGTATTACGATAAACTACAACCGCGTCCTGGGTATGACGATAAACTACATCTGCGTCCTGAGTAAGACGATAAACTGCATCCGCGTCCTGGGTAAGACGATAAACTACGTCCAACAGCAAGGCCTCTGATCAGGAGGTTTTGAGGAGCGTGGAACCAACTCTTAATTGCTGGTGTTCCCAGGTCCACCCTGACCTGGGGTGGTAGCACCTGTTAGAGTCCTAGCTATGGGCAAATAGTTAACACCCAGACTACATCTGCGTCCTGGGTATGACGATAAACTACATCCGCGTCCTGGATAAGACGATAAACTACGTCTAACAGCAAGGCCTCTAATAATACGTTTTTGAAAGAATAGTGTTGCCGGCTATACGTTTTTGAAAGAATAGTGTTGCCGGCTATACGTTTTTGACAAAATAATATTACCAGGTATACCTTTTTGACAAAATAACTTTACCAGCTATACGTTTTTGAAAAAATAATATTACCAGCTATATATTTTTGAGGAAAAATATTAACAGAAATAGATTTTTGACAAAATATAAATATTACCAGGAAAAAAAAGGTTGAAGTTGATATGCCGTAAAAGAAAACAAACCAAACTATCCGGCACCTTCCTTAGGTGATAGTTTTTCCCTTGTCTTCTCGAAGTACGAGTGCAATCACCTATTAAAATATCTTGTGGTACCATTATATTTTCATAATTTCTCAATGAAAAATTAAAAATATTAAAAAAAGTATTCATCTTGTAGAGTATTTTGATACTGAATTGCTAAAAGATGATTTTGTAGTGCCTGTGTGTTATTTTTCATTGTCTTCTCGTGGTGCTATCAGAACCGGTGCGATTTATAGATTACGCAAAGGCAGGGATGGATTAACCATTAAACAAAATAAGCATGTGCTCAGAGCATCAAGGGAAGCGAGCAACACAGAAATTGTAATGATATGATGTTGTCGTCCACATCTAAAGAAATAAGTCGAACACGATTAACATTTGAATCAACAGGGCGCCATTGTATTTACAACTAGGCTGCAGCGAATCTTTATTGACATTCTGATTGGTTAATAAAGGAATGAGCCAAGGGAGATAATGAGGATTGTATTTACTCAGTACAACACATCTCCTCTCTTGAATAAGTTAGTACTACTAATTAACTTAATAGGATTTATGTTCGTTTGGCATTATTCTAGCCATATTTTTATGCGATTCTGTAATACGCTGGTTTGTTGATGACACGACCACTTCTCGTCGCGGTTCTGTAAGAATCTGGCCGTGGCTCATTTGACAACGACTGCACAGTTGTGATTGTTTCTTTCTTGGTTGGTGTTGTTCTGGGTTGGGACTGATGGTCAGCCTCTCTCTATGGTCGTATGTGCCTTCGGTTCATTCTATATTTATTTCCAACTAGCGTTTCCACATTGCACGTTCTCGGTTGGTAGCCTTTATTTATTTGCATTACTTATCGAGACTCCATGCTAACATACTTAACTCGCGGGTGTATGGGGGACCCAAAATCTTTTAAGTGCTTAGGGCCCCTATGGGTCTTATTCCAGCCCTGCGCAAAGGCGTTCGATAAAGTAAAGCCAAAAATATCTGTTGGGAATGCTTAGCAATCATAACACTTAGGAAAGATATTAGAATAACCAAGATCCTATACTGACAGAAAACCGCCTGCATACGGATAGAAAATGACTTCAGCAGATATAGAAAAATAGAAATGGGTGTAAGACAAGGATGTGTCGTCTTACCGGACTTATTCAACCTATACAGATTATTTCCTGGTGGCAGCTGGTCGAATTAGAGGATTTCACATTGTTTTTTGTTTGTTTGTTTGTTTGTTTTTTGGGGGTTTTTTTGCTGTTGTTTGATCAACTTCGTACGTTTCAAATTTGACTGGCAGCAGAATTTTCAAGCTTAAACTTTCTACCATTTTACCCGCCAAAGCGCGCTACTTTCCGTGACTTAAATAGTCACGGTTATGTTATCAATTCCCAGGCTCCCCCCCCGGACAAACCTCACAGCTCCAGCGGTTGTGGGGGAAGTCAGCGGTAAACAAAAGTATTGAAAACAAAAGATGCAAGTACTGATACCAAAAAATGGTTGGCTCGAAGGGGAAATTTTAATATCGTGATAAGTTGTACGCAGCAGGCCGAAACCTGCCGAGGACTGGAGTATGGTGGTGGCAAGCAACAGCAATATTGGGATAACCTGTAAATATTGTTTGTCAAACACCTTCGAGATATCTAGAGCTACAGCTCGAGATTCGCCGTTATTATCAAGAGCTTGATATACTTATTGAATGATGGTCGTTAGCACATTAGCGGTAGACCTGGATAAACGGAGCCCATATTTTTTGTCTGAGAGTAGGTCGTGAGAGGTAAGATGCTTAACCACTTGATTAAAGCCTCGAGTACTTTGTCGAAAAGCGGTAGGAGACTAATAGGAGTCAGGTTTTCCAGAGTTCTTAAAAACAGGAACCACAGAGTACTTCTAACAAGCTGGACAACAGGAAACAGCGAGGCAGTAGTTGTAAAGTTTGGAGAGAACTGGAGCCAGCTCGGGAGCATATTTCTTTAGGACGATGGCTAGGTTCCCGTCACCTCCGCTTGCCTTATGGCAGTCTAATTTTAAAATAATGCCTGAGACCAGTGATGGGGTTATGCGCATATCACTCAGTAGAGCCTCTGTTCTGGGGGATGGGCGAATCAGGTATGGGTGCTCCAAATGAGTCGTGTGTTGGAAGAGAATTTCCGAGCAAAGTGTTCAACCTTATCTGCTATAGATGCCAGGACTTCGAATTGAATGAATGGGGATTCGCTGTTGTTCAGCACACTCTAGCAGAACCGCCAATAATCTCTAAACCGAACTTGCGAGATGCTATACGTTGTTTCATTTTATCAGCAAACAGAGTAACTTCGCTTCTTTGAGGACACGCTTGCACTAATTACGAGCAGAGACAGGGAGAATTGTAGAAAAACGTAGATTTAAGTACTGTCTCTAGAAACTCATTTGTCTACAAAAGCAGATCACACGGAAGTCGACTCATTTTTGTGCGTTTCATAAGCTACGATTTGAATTTGCGCATTTGCATATATTAACCAAACAGCGACGTCATATGAAACGTGCTGTAGTCTTTGAATTTTCAAAAAACAAATTTCAGTATATGTCTATATTTCTGAGATGAGGTATTATGTACACTATTTACATTATTAGGACTATTGTCATCATCTTTGTTGCCATATTTATCACAACGTTTCGGCCGTTGTACGCTCCGGCCTTCTTCAAGTGGTTGGAATGTCGAACTGGTTGCAAATATGGTA
Source organism: Acanthosepion esculentum (assembly GCA_964036315.1). Lineage (NCBI taxonomy): Eukaryota > Metazoa > Mollusca > Cephalopoda > Sepiida > Sepiidae > Acanthosepion > Acanthosepion esculentum. The sequence goes on from OZ038479.1 coordinate 105,458,548, forward strand.
ACAAGGATGCGAACAATAGTCCGAATAATGTAAATAGTGAACAAATTTTAGTTTGCTATGAAAATCTGAAAGCTCACTTCAGAAAACTATCAATAATATTTTCCCTCCTTAAAATAGATAACTAAAAATTGGGAAAATATTTAACCAATATACTCTGAGTTAGATTTTTACTAAACTTTCAGATTTTTGGAGCCCAATTTTTCTGATAAATATGTGATGTTAAGTTAGTAAAAGTTTTCCAGTTATTCCGTAAACCTTTGACCAAGGTTATTCGGTCGTTATATACAAGCTGAAATTTCCAATACTTAATTAATTATTCACATTTTCGTATATTTATTCGGGTATACTATATTACAAAAAAGTCTTAACGATGTTGATTTAAGAAACACACACACACAAAAAAAATACGTACCAAATTATTGTCAACACAGATTTTAGCAGTAGGATGAATACAGCTTTCTTCACTACCTAGCTCGCTGCGAATCGGCTGCCAACTGCTATGAAATTACACGCATACATAAAACAAATTAAATACGTGATACACATTCTATTTATCATACTAACGCAATTGTTTCGGTTGTATTGTGAAGAAAGATAAACAAAATTATTTTTGTGTGAAGTTGTTTCTAAAAGTATCTTTGTAAATCATTTCTTAAAAATTTGAAAGAAAACTAATACGCAATAATAAAAATTTATTTAAATTTGTACAGCTCTGTTAAAGATTTCGTTATTTCTTCGTTTTATCCACGCATATTCCATTCCTATATATATATATATATATATATATATATATATATATATATATATATATATATATATGCTTGTAATCATATAGTACATTTCTGGAATTCATTTCCGTGGGTTATTCTAGTACTCCTGTTGTTTTTACAGATAGACTAATGCTTATAGTGGACCTTGGAGTGGAGAAGGCCAACATATAATCTTTCTTTCAACATATTTTTCTTTTCTTTCTTTCTAATGAGATATGCGAGGTCATATCACCGTCTTTCATCGTAGAATGACGAACTATGAATTAAGATGAGCAAAAGAAATTATAACAGTAAAAATAATTAACGTAAGTTGATTAGGAGAGGAGGTAGTTGAAATTAACTAATGTTCAATGAAACGCGACATGGATGTTCGTAAGTATAAGATTTTTTTTTTTAAAAGCACTACTAAAAATAGTTCAACCACATGTTTGAGGTAACATTTAATTTATAGGAGCACACCACAACGACAGACGATACGAGCCGAGTTTTAAAAAAGAACAGACGATAAATTTATTAACCCACAAAAATGGAAGCATTAAATTAATGTAAATGAAATATTCCATTTTACAATAAAAAAATTATAATACTGCATGAGGCCCTTAGAAAAGCCAAACAACATAAAAATAAAATGAAGAAAGGAGAAAATACTTCTCTAAATAATATTCAAAGAATAGGTACTATTTTCGAAACAAAGTACATGGTAACAGCGAAGAAATCACGCTAGTCGCAGAATTTTTCTTCCTTTTATATTCCTTTCAATCCTCGTCTTACGGTTGTCAAATTTCTTCTGTGGTGTTTTTCTTTTTGGACCGGGGCGACCTGGGTTTCTGCAGCAGATGTTTGTCGACTCCGAAAATGAACTCCAAGGCCTCCTTCTTATAAACTACAGGTAGGCTTCAAATTCTGAAGATTTATTGCGTAAAATACCCAGTTGTGGTACAAGGCCGAAAAGGAGGTGAATGGGGTTGAGGCTGGTCGTCACTTACTATCCTATACCTAGCTAATCCGATTCATGACCCATTCATTCGTTACAATTGACACATTCACCACAAAAAACTCATCCATCGCCAGTCAATCCTCCATATACCATTATACCGCATACTCTCAGGGGGATCTACAAAACACACCCCATGACATAAAAATTTCATTTCATGATTATTATTATTATTATTATTATTATTATTATTATTATTATAGGCTTCAAATTCTCATCTCAGAATTTGGAGAGAAACCATTTTACTGGTCTTGGAAGAAAAAACAAACGCAGCTGTTTTACCAAAAATCAAAATATACCAAAAATATTTTTGAAATTCAAAATAAACAAAAAACCTAACGCAGCGTCTGCTTTCTCTCTGAAACACAGACAATACACGATCAGTCAGCTTACATTTCTTATATAAGCGCGGAATTAAGTAGACTTTTCCGCTAATATTTGTTCTACAATTTTAGTCAGCGCGATAGACAAAACCAATTTTATACCCATTATCCTGTAAGAACAAATTGGGACCGTTCGAAATAGTTAAGATGGCGCACACCGTTTGCTACTGTGGAACTTATCATCCATTTTTCTTAAAGGTGTGAAGAAATTAGAATTAGAATGGAGTCTCTTTTGTTTCTACTTTATCCCTCTCTTTTGCGTTTTATTTGACGACCTTTACCCGACCACTTTCATCGAACCTGTGTATTTGATTGGCGTCCGTCCTTGTATTTGTGGGAAATTGAAAGAATGCCCGTCAGAGCTGCGAGAAAAGAAAGAACATTTATGACTGTCATCGCTGCCACATTCACATACAACAGCATAAACAATAATCGCCGCCCAAGCTGCCCCCGGGGACGGTGAAGACGTCAAGTGGTGGAGGCGGCAAAGCGAGAGGCCATCACCCAGAGACGGACGACGAGAAGACGAAAGATTGACAATGACATTTTCCAGCAAAGCCATCAGGTTTGTGGCCAAAGACATTCATCACGATTATAGACCAATCTTTCCTTCGACACAACTCCCATCAACAAGCAATCTCTATCTCGTCATAGCTCGGCACACCGACCGCCATTACTACACACAATCATTCTTGCACAGCCCGCCGTGTGCTTAAAACTTTAGACACATAATTCTTTTTCGCTAATCAAATATCTTTCCAAATTATTCACAACGTCTTCGAGGGCGGGGAAAGAAAAGGGGATATGGTGGCACGCGTTGCAAAACAAAAAGGGATCCGGTAGAGCTTAACGGTTTTGTATTGACAGTGATTTGGGGGAACATGTCGAGCGGGGAATGTTATATATAAGAAATGTTTTCTGTTATTACAAACACATTTGGGTAATGGCTGTCTGTACATTTTGGTGTTAGTGCTTATAACAGTATCATTTTGTGGTGAGTATGTAAGTAGACTATACCTGTTTCATATTCATGCACACACACACACACACACACACATATATATATATATATATATATATATATATATATATATATATATATATATTGAACAATAAAAGATATTAAAAAATTAATATTAAAAAATTAAAATCTTCAGACACACTGGGTTGTTTATTAATATTCTTTCGTTTTTGTTATTATTTCATTTAGATTCCTCGGCTAGTTTCGGCCAACATAGCCATCATCTGGAGAAAAAAAAATTTCTGCTTGCTGGTAGCAGTGAACTACAGAAATGAATATCTTGATGGAGAAAATTAACTTTTGTCTGTAGTTTTCATTTGCTTATTTATTTTCTAACATGAATTTTGGTCAGTCCTTGTGTTGGTCAAACAGTCTCTTTTAAGTTGTTATTTGAGATAAGAGCTTGATAGATTCATGCTGCTCTTAATTCCCTTGGTCATTTTGACAGTTATATTGGTTACTAGAAAGGGGATGTGTCTCTGTTAAGTGTGTGTGTGTGTGTGTGTGTTATTTGGTTCCAATGGAGTGAGTGAGTATGATGTGTGTAAGCGTGTATATTACTATGGGTGTATGTTATCATTTGGCTCATTAGAGAGTGAGTGAGTATGATGTGTGTAAGTGTGTATATTCGTGTGGGTGTGTGTGTAAGTGTGAGTCCTCAACACCTCCGTAAACATGTCTGTCTTGTGTGGGTGAGAAATGTGGGTAGGTCCTGATCTGTGGGGTTATATATTAATACTATCTATATTGTTAAATTTGTGGTTAAGCCCGACTGGATAGTGCGTTTTTAAACGTTGTATTCACTTATTTTCATGGATATATATATATATATATATATATATATATATATATATATACTTGTTTATTTAGGCAGCAATCCTTATTTCATGCGCATTTCATTGAATACGACAAACAAGGTGCTTTGATTTAGTTTTTTTTTATACAATTTCTCATGTGATTTAATAATTTTTTTTCTTTTCAGATGATAAATTATATGAAAACTGTCCGAATGTTCTTTTTATCCGAGCGCTTTCGGCTATACATTTAGCCATTTTAAAGGTAGAAATATATTAACTGTTAAGACGAAATAGATTGTTGCATGTATGTATTTATATAATGTTTTCATTTCCAAAACACGGTCAAGATATTTTGTCCATGTTCATAGTTGATATTACTGAGTGTTGCTTTCATTAATAAAAACAAAAAAAACAATTTGTATTAAAAACAAAATCAAAGCACCTTGTCTGTCGTATTCAATGATATATATATATATATATATATATATATATATATATATATATATATATATATATGTGTGTGTGTGTGTGTGTGTGTGTGTGTCTGATTCGTGTATTGTAATACATGTTCTAAACATCAACATAATAGACGTTATTGAAACGTAACGTAAACTCATTCAATAATTTAATAAACTACTTCAATTTACCTACTTCGCAGCCTAGTGATCGTCATCTTAATGGCATTACCGTCAAATTATAGTTCAGTCTTGAGTTATTTTGGCAGTTCTAGCTTTATTTCGAATTTTAGATTTTAATGAGATATTTTAGTTCGAATATCTGGGATGGTTATTTCCCTTCATCTTTGTTATTATCATAAAGCTTTTGGGGTTTTGTGTCCTCCGGCCTTCTTCAGTTGTTTGTCTATATTGTTTGCTGTGCTGATTCTATACTATTCATTGCATCTCTATTCTTAGATTTACAGATTCTGAATTATTCTTTGCATCTCTATTCTTTGCTGGGCTGATTACGAACCATCCTTTGCGGTGCTGATTCTGAACTATTCTTTGCATCTCTATTTTTTGATGGGCTGATTGTGAACTATGCTTTGTGTATCTTTTCTTTGCTGGACCGATTCTGAACTATTCCTTGCATCTCTATTTTTTTGATGGGCTGATTGTGAACTATGCTTTGTGTATCTTTTCTTTGCTGGACCGATTCTGAACTATTCCTTGCATCTCTGTACTTTGCTGTACTGATTCTGAACTATTCCTTGCATCTCTATTTTTTTGATGGGCTGATTGTGAACTATGCTTTGTGTATCTTTTCTTTGCTGGACCGATTCTGAACTATTCCTTGCATCTCTGTACTTTGCTGTACTGATTCTGAACTATTCCTTGCATCTCTATTTTTTTGATGGGCTGATTGTGAACTATGCTTTGTGTATCTTTTCTTTGCTGGGCTGATTCTGAACTATTCCTTGCATCTCTGTACTTTGCTGTACTGATTCTGAACTATTCCTTGCATCTCTATTTTTTTGATGGGCTGATTGTGAACTATGCTTTGTGTATCTTTTCTTTGCTGGGCTGATTCTGAACTATTCCTTGCATCTCTATTTTTTTGATGGGCTGATTGTGAACTATGCTTTGTGTATCTTTTCTTTGCTGGACCGATTCTGAACTATTCCTTGCATCTCTGTACTTTGCTGTACTGATTCTGAACTATTCCTTGCATCTCTATTTTTTTGATGGGCTGATTGTGAACTATGCTTTGTGTATCTTTTCTTTGCTGGGCTGATTCTGGACTATTCCTTGCATCTCTGTACTTTGCTGTACTGATTCTGAACTATTCCTTGCATCTCTATTTTTTTGATGGGCTGATTGTGAACTATGCTTTGTGTATCTTTTCTTTGCTGGGCTGATTCTGAACTATTCCTTGCATCTCTATTTTTTTGATGGGCTGATTGTGAACTATGCTTTGTGTATCTTTTCTTTGCTGGACCGATTCTGAACTATTCCTTGCATCTCTGTACTTTGCTGTACTGATTCTGAACTATTCCTTGCATCTCTATTTTTTTGATGGGCTGATTGTGAACTATGCTTTGTGTATCTTTTCTTTGCTGGACCGATTCTGAACTATTCCTTGCATCTCTGTACTTTGCTGTACTGATTCTGAACTATTCCTTGCATCTCTATTTTTTTGATGGGCTGATTGTGAACTATGCTTTGTGTATCTTTTCTTTGCTGGGCTGATTCTGAACTATTCCTTGCATCTCTGTACTTTGCTGTACTGATTCTGAACTATTCCTTGCATCTCTATTTTTTTGATGGGCTGATTGTGAACTATTCCTTGCATCTCTATTTTTTTGATGGGCTGATTGTGAACTATGCTTTGTGTATCTTTTCTTTGCTGGACCGATTCTGAACTATTCCTTGCATCTCTGTACTTTGCTGTACTGATTCTGAACTATTCCTTGCATCTCTATTTTTTTGATGGGCTGATTGTGAACTATGCTTTGTGTATCTTTTCTTTGCTGGGCTGATTCTGAACTATTCCTTGCATCTCTATTTTTTTGATGGGCTGATTGTGAACTATGCTTTGTGTATCTTTTCTTTGCTGGACCGATTCTGAACTATTCCTTGCATCTCTGTACTTTGCTGTACTGATTCTGAACTATTCCTTGCATCTCTATTTTTTTGATGGGCTGATTGTGAACTATGCTTTGTGTATCTTTTCTTTGCTGGACCGATTCTGAACTATTCCTTGCATCTCTGTACTTTGCTGTACTGATTCTGAACTATTCCTTGCATCTCTATTTTTTTGATGGGCTGATTGTGAACTATGCTTTGTGTATCTTTTCTTTGCTGGGCTGATTCTGAACTATTCCTTGCATCTCTGTACTTTGCTGTACTGATTCTGAACTATTCCTTGCATCTCTATTTTTTTGATGGGCTGATTGTGAACTATGCTTTGTGTATCTTTTCTTTGCTGGACCGATTCTGAACTATTCCTTGCATCTCTGTACTTTGCTGTACTGATTCTGAACTATTCCTTGCATCTCTATTTTTTTGATGGGCTGATTGTGAACTATGCTTTGTGTATCTTTTCTTTGCTGGGCTGATTCTGAACTATTCCTTGCATCTCTATTTTTTTGATGGGCTGATTGTGAACTATGCTTTGTGTATCTTTTCTTTGCTGGACCGATTCTGAACTATTCCTTGCATCTCTGTACTTTGCTGTACTGATTCTGAACTATTCCTTGCATCTCTATTTTTTTGATGGGCTGATTGTGAACTATGCTTTGTGTATCTTTTCTTTGCTGGACCGATTCTGAACTATTCCTTGCATCTCTGTACTTTGCTGTACTGATTCTGAACTATTCCTTGCATCTCTATTTTTTTGATGGGCTGATTGTGAACTATGCTTTGTGTATCTTTTCTTTGCTGGGCTGATTCTGAACTATTCCTTGCATCTCTGTACTTTGCTGTACTGATTCTGAACTATTCCTTGCATCTCTATTTTTTTGATGGGCTGATTGTGAACTATGCTTTGGGTATCTTTTCTTTGCTGGACCGATTCTGAACTATTCCTTGCATCTCTGTACTTTGCTGTACTGATTCTGAACTATTCCTTGCATCTCTATTTTTTTGATGGGCTGATTGTGAACTATGCTTTGTGTATCTTTTCTTTGCTGGGCTGATTCTGAACTATTCCTTGCATCTCTATTTTTTGATGGGCTGATTGTGAACTATGCTTTGTGTATCTTTTCTTTGCTGGACCGATTCTGAACTATTCCTAGCATCTCTGTACTTTGCTGTACTGATTCTGAACTATTCCTTGCATCTCTATTTTTTTGATGGGCTGATTGTGAACTATGCTTTGTGTATCTTTTCTTTGCTGGGCTGATTCTGAACTATTCCTTGCATCTCTGTACTTTGCTGTACTGATTCTGAACTATTCCTTGCATCTCTATTTTTTTGATGGGCTGATTGTGAACTATGCTTTGTGTATCTTTTCTTTGCTGGACCGATTCTGAACTATTCCTTGCATCTCTGTACTTTGCTGTACTGATTCTGAACTATTCCTTGCATCTCTATTTTTTTGATGGGCTGATTGTGAACTATGCTTTGTGTATCTTTTCTTTGCTGGACCGATTCTGAACTATTCCTTGCATCTCTGTACTTTGCTGTACTGATTCTGAACTATTCCTTGCATCTCTATTTTTTTGATGGGCTGATTGTGAACTATGCTTTGTATATCTTTTCTTTGCTGGGCTGATTCTGAACTATTCCTTGCATCTCTGTACTTTGCTGTACTGATTCTGAACTATTCCTTGCATCTCTATTTTTTTGATGGGCTGATTGTGAACTATGCTTTGTGTATCTTTTCTTTGCTGGGCTGATTCTGAACTATTCCTTGCATCTCTATTTTTTTGATGGGCTGATTGTGAACTATGCTTTGTGTATCTTTTCTTTGCTGGACCGATTCTGAACTATTCCTTGCATCTCTGTACTTTGCTGTACTGATTCTGAACTATTCCTTGCATCTCTATTTTTTTGATGGGCTGATTGTGAACTATGCTTTGTGTATCTTTTCTTTGCTGGGCTGATTCTGAACTATTCCTTGCATCTCTGTACTTTGCTGTACTGATTCTGAACTATTCCTTGCATCTCTATTTTTTTGATGGGCTGATTGTGAACTATGCTTTGTGTATCTTTTCTTTGCTGGACCGATTCTGAACTATTCCTTGCATCTCTGTACTTTGCTGTACTGATTCTGAACTATTCCTTGCATCTCTATTTTTTTGATGGGCTGATTGTGAACTATGCTTTGTGTATCTTTTCTTTGCTGGACCGATTCTGAACTATTCCTTGCATCTCTGTACTTTGCTGTACTGATTCTGAACTATTCCTTGCATCTCTATTTTTTTGATGGGCTGATTGTGAACTATGCTTTGTGTATCTTTTCTTTGCTGGGCTGATTCTGAACTATTCCTTGCATCTCTGTACTTTGCTGTACTGATTCTGAACTATTCCTTGCATCTCTATTTTTTTGATGGGCTGATTGTGAACTATGCTTTGTGTATCTTTTCTTTGCTGGGCTGATTCTGAACTATTCCTTGCATCTCTATTTTTTTGATGGGCTGATTGTGAACTATGCTTTGTGTATCTTTTCTTTGCTGGACCGATTCTGAACTATTCCTTGCATCTCTGTACTTTGCTGTACTGATTCTGAACTATTCCTTGCATCTCTATTTTTTTGATGGGCTGATTGTGAACTATGCTTTGTGTATCTTTTCTTTGCTGGGCTGATTCTGAACTATTCCTTGCATCTCTGTACTTTGCTGTACTGATTCTGAACTATTCCTTGCATCTCTATTTTTTTGATGGGCTGATTGTCAACTATGCTTTGTGTATCTTTTCTTTGCTGGGCTGATTCTGAACTATTCCTTGCATCTCTGTACTTTGCTGTACTGATTCTGAACTATTCCTTGCATCTCTATTTTTTTGATGGGCTGATTGTGAACTATGCTTTGTGTATCTTTTCTTTGCTGGACCGATTCTGAACTATTCCTTGCATCTCTGTACTTTGCTGTACTGATTCTGAACTATTCCTTGCATCTCTATTTTTTTGATGGGCTGATTGTGAACTATGCTTTGTGTATCTTTTCTTTGCTGGGCTGATTCTGAACTATTCCTTGCATCTCTATTTTTTTGATGGGCTGATTGTGAACTATGCTTTGTGTATCTTTTCTTTGCTGGACCGATTCTGAACTATTCCTTGCATCTCTGTACTTTGCTGTACTGATTCTGAACTATTCCTTGCATCTCTATTTTTTTGATGGGCTGATTGTGAACTATGCTTTGTGTATCTTTTCTTTGCTGGGCTGATTCTGAACTATTCCTTGCATCTCTGTACTTTGCTGTACTGATTCTGAACTATTCCTTGCATCTCTATTTTTTTGATGGGCTGATTGTGAACTATGCTTTGTGTATCTTTTCTTTGCTGGACCGATTCTGAACTATTCCTTGCATCTCTGTACTTTGCTGTACTGATTCTGAACTATTCCTTGCATCTCTATTTTTTTGATGGGCTGATTGTGAACTATGCTTTGTGTATCTTTTCTTTGCTGCACCGATTCTGAACTATTCCTTGCATCTCTGTACTTTGCTGTACTGATTCTGAACTATTCCTTGCATCTCTATTTTTTTGATGGGCTGATTGTGAACTATGCTTTGTGTATCTTTTCTTTGCTGGGCTGATTCTGAACTATTCCTTGCATCTCTGTACTTTGCTGTACTGATTCTGAACTATTCCTTGCATCTCTATTTTTTTGATGGGCTGATTGTGAACTATGCTTTGTGTATCTTTTCTTTGCTGGGCTGATTCTGAACTATTCCTTGCATCTCTGTACTTTGCTGTACTGATTCTGAACTATTCCTTGCATCTCTATTTTTTTGATGGGCTGATTGTGAACTATGCTTTGTGTATCTTTTCTTTGCTGGACCGATTCTGAACTATTCCTTGCATCTCTGTACTTTGCTGTACTGATTCTGAACTATTCCTTGCATCTCTATTTTTTTGATGGGCTGATTGTGAACTATGCTTTGTGTATCTTTTCTTTGCTGGGCTGATTCTGAACTATTCCTTGCATCTCTATTTTTTTGATGGGCTGATTGTGAACTATGCTTTGTGTATATTTTCTTTGCTGGACCGATTCTGAACTATTCCTTGCATCTCTGTACTTTGCTGTACTGATTCTGAACTATTCCTTGCATCTCTATGTTTTTGATGGGCTGATTGTGAACTATGCTTTGTGTATCTTTTCTTTGCTGGACCGATTCTGAACTATTCCTTGCATCTCTGTACTTTGCTGTACTGATTCTGAACTATTCCTTGCATCTCTATTTTTTTGATGGGCTGATTGTGAACTATGCTTTGTGTATCTTTTCTTTGCTGGGCTGATTCTGAACTATTCCTTGCATCTCTGTACTTTGCTGTACTGATTCTGAACTATTCCTTGCATCTCTATTTTTTTGATGGGCTGATTGTGAACTATGCTTTGTGTATCTTTTCTTTGCAGGGCTGATTCTGAACTATTCCTTGCATCTCTGTACTTTGCTGTACTGATTCTGAACTATTCCTTGCATCTCTATTTTTTTGATGGGCTGATTGTGAACTATGCTTTGTGTATCTTTTCTTTGCTGGGCTGATTCTGAACTATTCCTTGCATCTCTGTACTTTGCTGTACTGATTCTGAACTATTCCTTGCATCTCTATTTTTTTGATGGGCTGATTGTGAACTATGCTTTGTGTATCTTTTCTTTGCTGGACCGATTCTGAACTATTCCTTGCATCTCTGTACTTTGCTGTACTGATTCTGAACTATTCCTTGCATCTCTATTTTTTTGATGGGCTGATTGTGAACTATGCTTTGTGTATCTTTTCTTTGCTGGGCTGATTCTGAACTATTCCTTGCATCTCTATTTTTTTGATGGGCTGATTGTGAACTATACTTTGTGTATCTTTTCTTTGCTGGACCGATTCTGAACTATTCCTTGCATCTCTGTACTTTGCTGTACTGATTCTGAACTATTCCTTGCATCTCTATTTTTTTGATGGGCTGATTGTGAACTATGCTTTGTGTATCTTTTCTTTGCTGGGCTGATTCTGAACTATTCCTTGCATCTCTGTACTTTGCTGTACTGATTCTGAACTATTCCTTGCATCTCTATTTTTTTGATGGGCTGATTGTGAACTATGCTTTGTGTATCTTTTCTTTGCTGGACCGATTCTGAACTATTCCTTGCATCTCTGTACTTTGCTGTACTGATTCTGAACTATTCCTTGCATCTCTATTTTTTTGATGGGCTGATTGTGAACTATGCTTTGTGTATCTTTTCTTTGCTGGACCGATTCTGAACTATTCCTTGCATCTCTGTACTTTGCTGTACTGATTCTGAACTATTCCTTGCATCTCTATTTTTTTGATGGGCTGATTGTGAACTATGCTTTGTGTATCTTTTCTTTGCTGGGCTGATTCTGAACTATTCCTTGCATCTCTATTTTTTTGATGGGCTGATTGTGAACTATGCTTTGTGTATCTTTTCTTTGCTGGACCGATTCTGAACTATTCCTTGCATCTCTGTACTTTGCTGTACTGATTCTGAACTATTCCTTGCATCTCTATGTTTTTGATGGGCTGATTGTGAACTATGCTTTGTGTATCTTTTCTTTGCTGGACCGATTCTGAACTATTCCTTGCATCTCTGTACTTTGCTGTACTGATTCTGAACTATTCCTTGCATCTCTGTACTTTGCTGTACTGATTCTGAACTATTCTTTGCATCTCTATTTTTTTGATGGGCTGTTTGTGAACTATGCTTTGTGTATCTTTTCTTTGCTGAACTGATTCTTAACTATTCCTTGCATCTCTATTCTTTTCTGTGCAGATTTTGAACTATTCTTTGCTATACTGATTCCGAACTATTCCTTGCATCTATATTCCTTGCATCTATATTCCTTGCTGTGCTGATTCTGAACTATTCTTTGCTGCACTGATTCTCAACTATTCTTTGCATCTCTATTTTTTGCTGTGCTGATTCTGAACTATGCCTTGGGTCTCTATTCTTTGCTGGGCTGATTCTGAACTATTCTTTGCTGTACTGATTCTGAACTATTCTTTGCATCTCTATTTTTTTGATGGGCTGATTGTGAACTATGCTTTGTGTATCTTTTCTTTGCTGGACTGATTCTGAACTATTCCTTGCATCTCTGCACTTTGCTGTACTGATTCTGAACTATTCTTTGCATCTCTATTTTTTGCTGTGCTGATTGTGAACTATGCCTTGCGTCTCTGTTCTTTGCTGGGCTGATTCTGAACTATTCTTTGCTGTACTGATTCTGAACTCTTCTTTGCTGGACTGATTCCGAACTATTCTTTGCATCTTTATTCGTTGCTGTGCTAATTCTGAACTATTCTTTGCATCTATTCTTTGCTGGGTTGATCTTGAACTATTCTTAAGAAGGCTTAATGTGATCAAAGAGGCAAAGAAAATTAGCAACAAAAGTGAAAGTGAAAGTGAAAGTGATAAAGAGTGATAAGGATAAAATCTAACATTGAAAAATATTAATTAGAAAAAATATTTACTGTTTTTTTTTTTAAATGCCTTGCAAAGAAAATATTGATTTTCTGGTTGGCTGAAGTCTTCCTTTTGATTTTTAGTCATCATTCATTAAATTTTCCTTTGAATTCGTGTTAATTTCTTTCAAGTTACGAAGAGCGAAATTAATGTCTACCAGCCGATAGATCGAAAAGTCCTAATGAAAATATGCTTCTCAGGCAACTATTGAGACTTAAACTCAATCCCATACCCCATACGATCCATCGCTAAAAATGCTGGAAAAATGGTCGATGACTTATACCATTCCAGTAAGTAGCTGACACCCCCTGCTATTCTCTACCTTTACAAGAGCGATATCAGGCCCAAAATGGAGTAATATGGCCATATATGGATAGGAGGTGCCAAATCTTCACTTTCTTAATAATCTAAAAGCCTCACCGCGTTCTTGTGGGTGACTAATTACTTCTCATCTTACAAGCCCTTTCTCACAGCTGAAATGTCGCAAGCTTCCCGCAGCTCAGTCGCTATATCCATGGAAAATGTTCATACGAACTATATTCTTTAGTTCCGCGAGTTCTAATGTTCACGACTAAGACCCTACATGCTACGCACATTTTAACCAACCACCATCATTCCCTATGTATTCCATTGGTGAGATGCAAGTCCCACTTGAGCAGCTTCTTCCCACAAACCTACTCCCAAGAGGATGCTTCCTCGATCACTACAATCTTAACTTGTTCACGTCTAGGCTTGCTTTAACCGTTATCTTCCGCATAAACTCTTACTTTGTAACCCTCTACCTCGAGTGGCTCACACTGTAGAAAGAAATATAAAGCAAGACACCAGCTTATTTTATGGTTTAAAATAACAGGAATTTCTACCCAAATGCGTGTACCTACGAAATATAGCGTTTGTAGTAGGTACCTCCAAAGATTTACTAAAACGCGAGCATGCATTATGAGAAAATGCATCAAACTTAATGAAAACGAAGTTTTATCGTCAAAACATTTATTATTAAGGGGAAAAGGTCAAAGGATATTTCATGTAAAAATTGCATCGTTAATCCTTTTTAGCACCTTTGAAATTTTGATTAAAATCTTGTTTCTCTGGCATCAACGAGAAAATGAGGGTTTTTTGTGCAGTGAAAAACACATTGATTTAGAAATTCTTGAAAAAAATTCAAATCATTTTGAGATTTAAATGAAACGTTCAGGTCATCCACAAATAATTTTTAAAATTCTGGGTTAAAATATCTGTGTACATTTGTTTTAAATTATTTTTGTAGTGCTTAATGTTTATATAGGGTGTTCTAATAACTTGGACCAATTTTAAATGTGAATTAAGTTTAAGCGTCTAATGATATTTTCTTTTTTCTTTCAGATTTAACGACTTAAGTCTTTGGCAATTTCAACCATCTGAAACGGATTAGGAAGCAGATTAAAATTGCTACTTAGAAGAGAAAATTATATAAAAAAAAGACTTGTTTTTATATGTAGTATATAAAAATAAAATACTTCAATTGTTTGTTGAATGCAAACGATCTTTTCTGTTAATTCACTCCAAATAATGTAAAGTTATCGCAAGAAATAAATTTTAAATCAGTTTTTGCTCTATTTTATTAAAGTTTTGGCACTCTTTTGAAATTATAAATCTTAAATCGTTTAATGTACTGTGTGTCAGTTAGAACAGCCTCCATATTGGACACAATCTGAAGCTGTGTTTTACCTGGGAATGCTATTATGTCGGATTGCTGGAAAGGATATGCATCTTTAAAGGATGATCCCAATTATATTCATCAAATCGTAAATCACAGTATGAATTTCGTTGACCCACAAACATCAGATCAAACGCAAAACAATCGAAAGTTCCTGGCGGAAAGCCAAAATGAACAATAAGCCCATGTTCGGGATTCATAGCAGAATGATAGACTCTTCTTCCTTTGGAGACGTAAGACAAAAAAATTATAGAGAATGTATTTTTAAACAAATTTTAAAGGAAATTTCTGAATTTTGGTGTGAATTTTAGTAAATATAAATTCTTTTTATTTTCGGGTGAATTAACAGTAAAAATCCAATGGAAGTAAGTTTGGCAAATTATATCGGTTACCAAACAGATCAGGTCCACACTACTATCAGAATAGTGCGTTCTATCCACATTTGGTACCCATCTAGTGTAAAGCGAGACTAAAAACTAAACTTATCACATTAATTATATTTTTTAATAAGCATTTGATTAAGTGTATAGGGTTAGACTTAAAGATTTTTATATAATAGTAAGAATTATGAATGTATTTTTTTTTTTTGAAAAGTAATGTAAGTGGTAAGGTTTAGTTATCGAATTAGTATTTAAATGTAAAACATTGGATTGAACTTTGCAAGAACAAGTCCAGCTTACGTCGTTATGAATTCCAGAGAAAATAGCGCGAATCAAAACCGGACGAAGTAAAAGACAAGATTATATAGGAGGAAAGGGGGGGGAAGTCTTTATTTCATTGGCTGATGTTGACTGACGTATGTCAATAAGAACAGTCAGAATCCTAGCCATATCTTTTTTTTTTTTTTTTTTTTTTTTTGTTGCAATGTTGTGGTGCGTAGCACAACGCTATCAAGGAGGCGGCCTGAATCTTTTCGAATCAGGTCGGGGTTGCTGTTTGAGCCGATATGATGCAAAACCCGAAATCGGCAATGAAGATAGTGCATCACCGAAGACCTTCCTTGATGCACCTGAAATGTATTACTCTACTTCTAATATTTTTATTATTTTTACAAGAATAAACGAGAGTTTTATAAAAGTTTTAGTCCCTGTTAAATCTAAGTTCTTGTGGCAAACACAAAAACTTAATAGGAATAGCAAATCTTAATAGACGCAAATCACAAAACAAGACTCGGCCACTGCGTCAGATTTTGAAGGAAAAACATTTATTATACAAGTGCGGTAAATAAATTTCTATTAAGGCATGATCATTTCTGATAAAAAGGATTGCCATCGACGAATAGAAAAATTTACAGTTTGGGAAAAGAGGATTCAATGACAAAAAGAGAAAACAATTTAAGAAAGTAGAAAAACAAAGGTGCAGCCATCTTTCTGAAAAAAACAAAAACACCTACTTTAATTTGCCCCACGAACGACTCTGGGACATATATTAACTTTAGAAATGTCCCTTTTAAATTCACACTGTACTTGGGAAAATTTCTTAGAATTCTTTTTGTTCTTTGTCCAACTGCAGGAGAAATGTCACTTTAACGTCAAAATTCTTTCGTCTCTCTGCAACTGACTGGTAACTTTAAGCATTCTGCTCCTTGATGTTGATTTTGCCTGTCCCCTTGCTGTCAAAAACTCTTCTCCTCGTCCACTGATTTGAGCTCTCTATATATGGAAAACTAGGGTCACAAGGCCCCCATTCGGGTTGTTACTAGAGCTTGAGACCACCACTGAGCCGAAAAAGATATACAATTTTTTTACACAAACCGTCTGGCAATCATAAAAATAGACTTCTCTCATCTCGTCTGCAGTCGCTCTCTCACAGACCCGCCGTTGCCTCGCTCTGTCTTTTTTACAAATACTTTCACGGTAATTGCTCCAATGAGCTGCTTCCGCTGGTCCCCAGGCCTCATGAATTTAAGCGTCCTACGAGGCTGGGATCCCGTTCCCACCCCTTCACCATTGAAACTGTTAGATGTAGACGTCTCTTCTCCTCCAATAGCTTCATGTCTCGCACATCTCGCCTGTGGAACTCCCTTCCTTATTCCTGTTTCCCTGACAAATACAATCTCCATCTATTTAAGTGTAACGTCAATCGACATCTCCAGTTGCCTTGATCTATTCACTTCCCTTCTCCACATCTTTTCCCCTTTCATTCCTATCTGCTCTCGCTCCAAATCTTCTGTAACCTCACTTGCCTTGATCGATCCACTATCTTTCTCCACATCCTCTCCTTTACCACTCCTACCTGCTCTTCCTCCAAACCTTCTGTAACCCCTTGTGTGTTAGTGGCTTCCAGCCTTGCTTGGGGTGAAAAGCTTAAAAACTATTGCTGTACAAAGAAGGTTTAGAATTGAATACAATAAAGAACCACCTAATAGGGACACTATTGCTAAATGGATGAAAAAATTTTTTTTCCGTTTTTAAAATATCCCACATTGGGACAAGATTTTTAAAAAGTGAAACGTTGGGAGAACCTGGACGTAAATTTACCGTGATAGGTGCAAAAAATCGCCGCGCTCTCTCTATATTTTCGTCTTACCCGGCGCCACTAATAAAATTACTTCAGTCAGAAGTCCATCTTAGAGAATGAAACTCGTTACATAAACATTTTCCTCTATTTGATTCAATTACCTAACTTTTTTTTTTCACATTAAGGTTCATCCTGTACAAGACCCGGGAGCCACTCGAGGTAGATCTTACGTTAAGAAGTAGTTTATATGAATAGTAGGGTAAGATAACGGTTGACTCTAGACTTGAGCAGGTTAAGATAGTAGTAATAGGGGAAACATTCACAGGGCGTAGGTTCATAGGAAGAAACCGTTTGAGTGGAACTTACTTCTTGCCGATGGAATACGGAGGGAATGTGGGTAATTTGCTACTATGTAAGTGGCTTAGCGGCTCCTAGCCGTGAAGGTTAGACCAGGCGGAACCAAGAAATGTTGGTCCTCCGAGCACTTCCCATGGTAGTAGCTATCGTTTTCATGGTTAGTTTGGTGGATGGCTAGTAGGCAATGAAACAGAGAAACAGACATTCATTGGAGATGCAAGCATAAATAAGCTGGGTTGATTCGCCCGGAGATATTGCCGTCGTATTCCTGTCATATATATATATATATATATATATATATATATATATATATATATATATATATATATATATATATGACGAAATATAGTCTTAAAGTGTGCTATATCTACGGGATAAAGTGCTCAATATGAGAGAGAGCGTGTGTAAATATAATAGTGAACATAGAAGTCAACACTTAGAGGCGACAGTCTGTTTCATGCTAGATGCCTAGGTGGCCTGACGATTGCATCTAGCATGAAACAGACTGTCGCCTCTAAGTGTTGACTTCTATGTTCACTTTTATATCCAGGTAATCATAATAAAAGTTCCAAGGAAAATATGGTTAATGATACTGGCCAGTGTAATTGTAGGAATTCTGACCAATGCCCATTGCCAAACAAATGTTTGGCTAAATCTCTTATTTATCTTTATACTATCTCTACAATAGAGAATCCGACGGTTGAAAAGTTCTGTATTGTTATTACCAAGAGTTCTTTCAAGACTAGGTGGTATCAACATGCGTTGTACTTTACTAATAACACTTATAGAAATAATACATCACGTTCTAAATATTTTTGGAGTTTGAAAGATTATAATAAAACTCCTAAGGTGAAATAGAACATTTTTAAAATGGCAAGGACATGTACATTCTTACATGAACCCTGTCTTCAGGGTTTACAGGAAAAATTGGAAATTATCAGGTTCTTTGATAAGAATGCTTTATTAAGATCCGAGTTAACGGTAAATTGTAAACACTTTTTACCTTATAATTTAGTTAGACTTAGAATTTGACAATGTTTTATCTTAGATTTTAGTTGAACTGTTTAGCACCATATATGGCTTATCTTTCTATTTGTAAGATTAATTTGGATTTAATATAATTTTGTGTTAATCTCCTGGTAATATTAGTAACATCTTGTACCAATGTATTGGTATTTGGTTGGTATTTTTGACATTTTGCATTGATTGGTAATTGTTAATAATATCTTATATACAGAATCTTTTGTCAACAGTTGTATATTAATTTCAGTCAGTTATGTGTCATGCGTAATACACGCTTAGGCGATCCTGTATCTTTCGATACATGACTGACGAGGTAGGTTGCCATTTCTTTCTGCGGTAAACCAGTTGCCATTACCGGTCTGTCCTGCTATTTACCCGCAGCGGAGGGGAGAAGAAGGCTATTAGCACGTAAATGAATGTAATGGATTCGACTGGAATTCGAACTCGGCTCTCAATCCGAGCAGCTATCCATTACTCTGCCGTGCCTCCTCCGTATATTAATTTACCAAGTAATTTTATACGTTTAAATTATTTACTGGTTTCTTAAAGAAGCTATTTATTTATCAATTATAAAACAATTTATGTAGGAAACTCGCAAAGCATATAACTTGCTTAACATTTTGTTAAATTACCACTCCGTCTTATTTTTTCTTATGAAGTAACATTGTCTAGTGTGTATATTTTATGTATCCATTAACATCAGCACCTTAACGTCTGTGGTGCCATTGACAGCCAATCTACGGGTTATGACCCATTTATGGAAAATAATTTCTTAATTTTTGCTTCTTCGCTTAGTTTAAATTTAACGTAGATCGTATTCGATTGGTTGATCTGAGTAAAGCCCACAAACATTATAACCCCCATTTTCTTTTGTTCGTAAAAGAGGTATTTTGCTTTTAAATCTAAAAAGATCATTCACACGCCAGTAATTTACAATCGCCTGATGAGATGCATTTGTTACGCATTGAGACACGACTGCAATTGTGTAGCGATTTCGACGTAATATCCTAAAATAAATATATATATATCTATATATATTTTGTAATGACAAAAGTACGCAGGTGTAGGCTTTATGAAAGCTTTATTCAACTGAGAATACAAGGTTCGCTTATAGTGTCCTTTTATAGTTCCAGTAAACAGAAATAGATCTATCAAAGAGAGCAACAAAACAAGGGGAGACCACTCTTGATTATTCATAATATATACATATAATTAAATTATATTATATATATACAAATATATTAGATTAATTATATATATATATATATATATATATATATATATATATATATATATATATATATATATATATTAAATTATATATGAGAAAGAGACATTTATATCATATTCCTCCTTTTTAACTTGAATAACGCTGGCAAATGTTGAAACAAATAAAATAGGGAAGTTAGGCTAAGACTTTGTCAGAAGTTTATAATAAATCCTATAATGCAATCATTTTTCTATACTATAGAAAATATATTATCTGTAAACTGTATAATACCTAAAATTATATTTACTGATGTCTCCAAAATATCTAAGTGAATTTGTCGATTTGTATTCGGTGGGGAGGCATTGATTTTAATGGTTTCCGAAAAACTATTTCGCCCTCAGCCATTATTAAAATCATCGCTACTTCAAAAGGTTAGCATACTTCTTTTGCTGTTTTATCGATTTAGCGTTTCAAAAGCCGGACTTGTAAGCTGGCTTCTTTGTGTCATTAGATTTTCGAAATATGTTAGTCCCTATTGCTGGCTTTGGTAATGCCATTGGCTTTTGGTACGCCAGCACCGAGCTTAGTTGGTTAGTTAGCCGAGAAAGTGGTTTGGTTTGGTTTGTAACGGTAATTGATCGGCGGCGTTGAGCTGTATCAAAATCAGAGAGTCGTTATCAGTTCACGCTTGGCTCAACTTAGAGAAATAATGAAAAGAGTTAATACCGTGAGCCGATCAAGAAGTGTCACTTGAGCGAGCAAATGAGTGAGACGCTCTATCAAATCAACGAGGACATAGAAACGGATAGCGGGGACGGACAGGCAATTGTATTAGCTGGTTTGTGGGCACGATGGAGGCTGTCTGGGTAATGAATGCACGAGTTCTAGAGGAAGTGAAGTGATGATTAAATACCGATGTGAAAATGGTTTGTGATAGAATATGGAAGAAAATGGCCGGCCTTTCTTGCGTGTGTATTGTCTCTCGTCAATTTGTAGCTAAACAATCTAAAATTCAGGTGGCTCAGGCATTTAAGGAAAATATTAGGAAAGATCAACTTTCAATCGCACATATAATATTGTTTATAATGGCAATAATCCAGCGCCCTGCCTAACGTTTGTACCACCCTGGGCGGTCGTAGAATTTGCCGTCTACCTCTAAACAAAACCCTAACATATAAAGAAAAATTACAATTATGGCTATTTTATTTTACAAAAAATTTAAATAAATAATAATAAAAAAACGGCAGCAACAACAACAATGTTAAAAAGGTTTGTAGTGAGTCGGGATTTTTAATGTGAAATTAGCCCTTCCCATATTAAAAATCCCGGCGACCTGATCAAAAGACTAAAGGGGATAAATATGGCAGATAAACTCATGGCTAGTTTAGATGTCAAATCCCTTTATATCAACCTTCCATGTCAATAAATGCTTAAATCGTTTTTTTTTAAAATCTAATAATAAACTAGTCTCTTCCGGTCAACAAATAAAATTATAAAAATTTACCGACTCATCACAAGCCAATGCTATTTCACCTTCGATAATAATTTTTATGAGCAAAAACCATTTAAAAAGAAATTATTTTACTAAATTATTTACTGTAATTATTTACAGCAAATAATTCTAAGGAATCATGTTATTACTTTAACAACATAGGCGCCATGATTACAATTCCCTAACAGTGACTGACTCGGAGTAAGACACAGAGTAAATGTCCAGTGTTTTACTTAATCATAAAGTGGAATGAGAAGAAAAATGTCAGAACTAATTTTGAATGCTATTTTATCATACTAATAAGCCTAACTTGCCACCCTAAAACTTGCCGACTACAACTTCCATCCTCCTCTAGGTCTACCAATGCAATAGTCATGTAGCAGCCATTTTTAAGTTTTCATATTTGTAATCATGACATAAGCATTACTTTCATATTTATATACATAATCATTTATTGTGAAATGGACAAAGTCCGACAATTATTTTAAGACATTTTTAAGTATAACATTCTTTTTATAGATACAAATATTTAAGTAAATGCTCTGTTTATAATAAACAGTATTAAACGACATTTACCGGCCTGAATATCCGAGAAATTTTCATAGAAAATCTTCGTCCTCCGACAGGATTCGAACCTGTATCCTGACATGCCTTTTAACCGATTCGACCACAGAGGATCGTTCGGTTGGCAAGGTTGAATTTACTGCTTATTCAGGCCGGTAAATGTTGTTTAATACTGTTTATTATAAACAGAGCCTTTACTTAAATATTTGTATCAATAAAAAGAATGTTAAACATAAAAATGTCTTTAAATAATTGTAAGAAGACAGAATATATTTTTTAATAAGAATGACAGCTCAAAATGGGAGCTACCAATTGGAGATATCAAAATCAAGCAAGTAAAAGATTTTAATTATCTGGGAAGTGTTTTAACTGACTACGGAAAATATGACATCGAAATCCAAAGCTGTATTGGGATAGCGAAAGATATCTTTGAAAAGCTAAAAGTATTAAGAAACGGGAAAATAAATGACATTATCTGGGTGGAATATGGTGAACAGTTTGAAAAATTAATACGAGAAGAAAAACTTTCCGTTTAAGCATCCATTCTGGGCTTCTTCGTGGGGTCGTAAATCTTGTTCTTGCGTTGTTCGGCTTACTATTTGTACTACATCTCATGGCTTGTTTTCCTAATTTTTGTATGGTATCGTGAGTAGGGGCTCTTAAACCCTGTAAAAAAACTCTCATCTTGGGTGTCGGGTTATCAACCCAATGCAATAAAAAATTCAGCTATTACTAAAACTATACCGCTTAGTGTGGTTGTCACCCTATGCTCTACAAGATTGCTGAACTGCTACAGTGAATGCTGGCTATTTTCTCTTACAGATGAAGAGTCTGGAGCAAAAGAGATGCGGTTTTATAGAAGGATGCTGAGAATAACCATGAACAGAGCATGTGAGTAACGGGGATATTTTCTCTTACAGATGAAGAGTGTGGAGCAAAAGAGATGCGGTTTTATAGAAGGATGTTGAGAATAACCATGAACAGAGCATGTGAGTAACGGGGATATTTTCTGTTACAGATGAAGAGTCTGGAGCAAAAGAGATGCGGTTTTATAGAAGGATGTTGAGAATAACCATGAACAGAGCATGTGAGTAACGGGGATATTTTCTCTTACAGATGAAGAGTCTGGAGCAAAAGAGATGCGGTTTTATAGAAGGATGCTGAGAATAACCATGAACAGAGCATGTGAGTAACGGGGATATTTTCTCTTACAGATGAAGAGTCTGGAGCAAAAGAGATGCGGTTTTATAGAAGGATGTTGAGAATAACCATGAACAGAGCATGTGAGTAACGGGGATATTTTCTCTTACAGATGAAGAGTCTGGAGCAAAAGAGATGCGGTTTTATAGAAGGATGCTGAGAATAACCATGAACGGAGCATGTGAGTAACGGGGATATTTTCTCTTACAGATGAAGAGTCTGGAGCAAAAGAGATGCGGTTTTATAGAAGGATGTTGAGAATAACCATGAACAGAGCATGTGAGTAACGGGGATATTTTCTCTTACAGATGAAGAGTCTGGAGCAAAAGAGATGCGGTTTTATAGAAGGATGTTGAGAATAACCATGAACAGAGCATGTGAGTAACGGGGATATTTTCTCTTACAGATGAAGAGTCTGGAGCAAAAGAGATGCGGTTTTATAGAAGGATGCTGAGAATAACCATGAACAGAGCATGTGAGTAACGGGGATATTTTCTCTTACAGATGAAGAGTCTGGAGCAAAAGAGATGCGGTTTTATAGAAGGATGTTGAGAATAACCATGAACAGAGCATGTGAGTAACGGGGATATTTTCTCTTACAGATGAAGAGTCTGGAGCAAAAGAGATGCGGTTTTATAGAAGGATGTTGAGAATAACCATGAACAGAGCATGTGAGTAACGGGGATATTTTCTCTTACAGATGAAGAGTCTGGAGCAAAAGAGATGCGGTTTTATAGAAGGATGTTGAGAATAACCATGAACAGAGCATGTGAGTAACGGGGATATTTTCTCTTACAGATGAAGAGTCTGGAGCAAAAGAGATGCGGTTTTATAGAAGGATGTTGAGAATAACCATGAACAGAGCATGTGAGTAACGGGGATATTTTCTCTTACAGATGAAGAGTCTGGAGCAAAAGAGATGCGGTTTTATAGAAGGATGCTGAGAATAACCATGAACAGAGCATGTGAGTAACGGGGATATTTTCTCTTACAGATAAACAGTCTGGAGCAAAAGAGATGCGGTTTTATAGAAGGATGTTGAGAATAACCATGAACAGAGCATGTGAGTAACGGGGATATTTTCTCTTACAGATGAAGAGTCTGGAGCAAAAGAGATGCGGTTTTATAGAAGGATGTTGAGAATAACCATGAACAGAGCATGTGAGTAACGGGGATATTTTCTCTTACAGATGAAGAGTCTGGAGCAAAAGAGATGCGGTTTTATAGAAGGATGTTGAGAATAACCATGAACAGAGCATGTGAGTAACGGGGATATTTTCTCTTACAGATGAAGAGTCTGGAGCAAAAGAGATGCGGTTTTATAGAAGGATGCTGAGAATAACCATGAACAGAGCATGTGAGTAACGGGGATATTTTCTCTTACAGATGAAGAGTCTGGAGCAAAAGAGATGCGGTTTTATAGAAGGATGTTGAGAATAACCATGAACAGAGCATGTGAGTAACGGGGATATTTTCTCTTACAGATGAAGAGTCTGGAGCAAAAGAGATGCGGTTTTATAGAAGGATGTTGAGAATAACCATGAACAGAGCATGTGAGTAACGGGGATATTTTCTCTTACAGATGAAGAGTCTGGAGCAAAAGAGATGCGGTTTTATAGAAGGATGTTGAGAATAACCATGAACAGAGCATGTGAGTAACGGGGATATTTTCTCTTACAGATGAAGAGTCTGGAGCAAAAGAGATGCGGTTTTATAGAAGGATGCTGAGAATAACCATGAACAGAGCATGTGAGTAACGGGGATATTTTCTCTTACAGATAAACAGTCTGGAGCAAAAGAGATGCGGTTTTATAGAAGGATGTTGAGAATAACCATGAACAGAGCATGTGAGTAACGGGGATATTTTCTCTTACAGATGAAGAGTCTGGAGCAAAAGAGATGCGGTTTTATAGAAGGATGTTGAGAATAACCATGAACAGAGCATGTGAGTAACGGGGATATTTTCTCTTACAGATGAAGAGTCTGGAGCAAAAGAGATGCGGTTTTATAGAAGGATGCTGAGAATAACCATGAACAGAGCATGTGAGTAACGGGGATATTTTCTCTTACAGATGAAGAGTGTGGAGCAAAAGAGATGCGGTTTTATAGAAGGATGTTGAGAATAACCATGAACAGAGCATGTGAGTAACGGGGATATTTTCTCTTACAGATGAAGAGTCTGGAGCAAAAGAGATGCGGTTTTATAGAAGGATGTTGAGAATAACCATGAACAGAGCATGTGAGTAACGGGGATATTTTCTCTTACAGATGAAGAGTCTGGAGCAAAAGAGATGCGGTTTTATAGAAGGATGCTGAGAATAACCATGAACAGAGCATGTGAGTAACGGGGATATTTTCTCTTACAGATGAAGAGTGTGGAGCAAAAGAGATGCGGTTTTATAGAAGGATGTTGAGAATAACCATGAACAGAGCATGTGAGTAACGGGGATATTTTCTGTTACAGATGAAGAGTCTGGAGCAAAAGAGATGCGGTTTTATAGAAGGATGTTGAGAATAACCATGAACAGAGCATGTGAGTAACGGGGATATTTTCTCTTACAGATGAAGAGTCTGGAGCAAAAGAGATGCGGTTTTATAGAAGGATGCTGAGAATAACCATGAACAGAGCATGTGAGTAACGGGGATATTTTCTCTTACAGATGAAGAGTCTGGAGCAAAAGAGATGCGGTTTTATAGAAGGATGTTGAGAATAACCATGAACAGAGCATGTGAGTAACGGGGATATTTTCTCTTACAGATGAAGAGTCTGGAGCAAAAGAGATGCGGTTTTATAGAAGGATGTTGAGAATAACCATGAACAGAGCATGTGAGTAACGGGGATATTTTCTCTTACAGATGAAGAGTCTGGAGCAAAAGAGATGCGGTTTTATAGAAGGATGTTGAGAATAACCATGAACAGAGCATGTGAGTAACGGGGATATTTTCTCTTACAGATGAAGAGTCTGGAGCAAAAGAGATGCGGTTTTATAGAAGGATGTTGAGAATAACCATGAACAGAGCATGTGAGTAACGGGGATATTTTCTCTTACAGATGAAGAGTCTGGAGCAAAAGAGATGCGGTTTTATAGAAGGATGCTGGGAATAACCATGAACAGAGCATGTGAGTAACGGGGATATTTTCTCTTACAGATGAAGAGTCTGGAGCAAAAGAGATGTGGTTTTATAGAAGGATGCTGAGAATAACCATGAACAGAGCATGTGAGTAACGGGGATATTTTCTCTTACAGATGAAGAGTCTGGAGCAAAAGAGATGCGGTTTTATAGAAGGATGTTGAGAATAACCATGAACAGAGCATGTGAGTAACGGGGATATTTTCTCTTACAGATGAAGAGTCTGGAGCAAAAGAGATGCGGTTTTATAGAAGGATGCTGAGAATAACCATGAACAGAGCATGTGAGTAACGGGGATATTTTCTCTTACAGATAAACAGTCTGGAGCAAAAGAGATGCGGTTTTATAGAAGGATGTTGAGAATAACCATGAACAGAGCATGTGAGTAACGGGGATATTTTCTCTTACAGATGAAGAGTCTGGAGCAAAAGAGATGCGGTTTTATAGAAGGATGCTGAGAATAACCATGAACAGAGCATGTGAGTAACGGGGATATTTTCTCTTACAGATGAAGAGTCTGGAGCAAAAGAGATGCGGTTTTATAGAAGGATGTTGAGAATAACCATGAACAGAGCATGTGAGTAACGGGGATATTTTCTCTTACAGATGAAGAGTCTGGAGCAAAAGAGATGCGGTTTTATAGAAGGATGTTGAGAATAACCATGAACAGAGCATGTGAGTAACGGGGATATTTTCTCTTACAGATGAAGAGTCTGGAGCAAAAGAGATGCGGTTTTATAGAAGGATGCTGAGAATAACCATGAACAGAGCATGTGAGTAACGGGGATATTTTCTCTTACAGATGAAGAGTCTGGAGCAAAAGAGATGCGGTTGTATAGAAGGATGTTGAGAATAACCATGAACAGAGCATGTGAGTAACGGGGATATTTTCTCTTACAGATGAAGAGTCTGGAGCAAAAGAGATGCGGTTTTATAGAAGGATGCTGAGAATAACCATGAACAGAGCATGTGAGTAACGGGGATATTTTCTCTTACAGATGAAGAGTCTGGAGCAAAAGAGATGCGGTTTTATAGAAGGATGTTGAGAATAACCATGAACAGAGCATGTGAGTAACGGGGATATTTTCTCTTACAGATGAAGAGTGTGGAGCAAAAGAGATGCGGTTTTATAGAAGGATGTTGAGAATAACCATGAACAGAGCATGTGAGTAACGGGGATATTTTCTCTTACAGATGAAGAGTCTGGAGCAAAAGAGATGCGGTTTTATAGAAGGATGTTGAGAATAACCATGAACAGAGCATGTGAGTAACGGGGATATTTTCTCTTACAGATGAAGAGTCTGGAGCAAAAGAGATGCGGTTTTATAGAAGGATGCTGGGAATAACCATGAACAGAGCATGTGAGTAACGGGGATATTTTCTCTTACAGATGAAGAGTCTGGAGCAAAAGAGATGCGGTTTTATAGAAGGATGTTGAGAATAACCATGAACAGAGCATGTGAGTAACGGGGATATTTTCTCTTACAGATGAAGAGTCTGGAGCAAAAGAGATGCGGTTTTATAGAAGGATGTTGAGAATAACCATGAACAGAGCATGTGAGTAACGGGGATATTTTCTCTTACAGATGAAGAGTCTGGAGCAAAAGAGATGCGGTTTTATAGAAGGATGCTGAGAATAACCATGAACAGAGCATGTGAGTAACGGGGATATTTTCTCTTACAGATGAAGAGTCTGGAGCAAAAGAGATGCGGTTTTATAGAAGGATGTTGAGAATAACCATGAACAGAGCATGTGAGTAACGGGGATATTTTCTCTTACAGATGAAGAGTCTGGAGCAAAAGAGATGCGGTTTTATAGAAGGATGTTGAGAATAACCATGAACAGAGCATGTGAGTAACGGGGATATTTTCTCTTACAGATGAAGAGTCTGGAGCAAAAGAGATGCGGTTTTATAGAAGGATGTTGAGAATAACCATGAACAGAGCATGTGAGTAACGGGGATATTTTCTCTTACAGATGAAGAGTCTGGAGCAAAAGAGATGCGGTTTTATAGAAGGATGTTGAGAATAACCATGAACAGAGCATGTGAGTAACGGGGATATTTTCTCTTACAGATGAAGAGTCTGGAGCAAAAGAGATGCGGTTTTATAGAAGGATGTTGAGAATAACCATGAACAGAGCATGTGAGTAACGGGGATATTTTCTCTTACAGATGAAGAGTCTGGAGCAAAAGAGATGCGGTTTTATAGAAGGATGCTGGGAATAACCATGAACAGAGCATGTGAGTAACGGGGATATTTTCTCTTACAGATGAAGAGTCTGGAGCAAAAGAGATGTGGTTTTATAGAAGGATGCTGAGAATAACCATGAACAGAGCATGTGAGTAACGGGGATATTTTCTCTTACAGATGAAGAGTCTGGAGCAAAAGAGATGCGGTTTTATAGAAGGATGTTGAGAATAACCATGAACAGAGCATGTGAGTAACGGGGATATTTTCTCTTACAGATGAAGAGTCTGGAGCAAAAGAGATGCGGTTTTATAGAAGGATGCTGAGAATAACCATGAACAGAGCATGTGAGTAACGGGGATATTTTCTCTTACAGATGAAGAGTCTGGAGCAAAAGAGATGCGGTTTTATAGAAGGATGTTGAGAATAACCATGAACAGAGCATGTGAGTAACGGGGATATTTTCTCTTACAGATGAAGAGTCTGGAGCAAAAGAGATGCGGTTTTATAGAAGGATGCTGAGAATAACCATGAACAGAGCATGTGAGTAACGGGGATATTTTCTCTTACAGATGAAGAGTCTGGAGCAAAAGAGATGCGGTTTTATAGAAGGATGTTGAGAATAACCATGAACAGAGCATGTGAGTAACGGGGATATTTTCTCTTACAGATGAAGAGTCTGGAGCAAAAGAGATGCGGTTTTATAGAAGGATGTTGAGAATAACCATGAACAGAGCATGTGAGTAACGGGGATATTTTCTCTTACAGATGAAGAGTCTGGAGCAAAAGAGATGCGGTTTTATAGAAGGATGTTGAGAATAACCATGAACAGAGCATGTGAGTAACGGGGATATTTTCTCTTACAGATGAAGAGTCTGGAGCAAAAGAGATGCGGTTTTATAGAAGGATGTTGAGAATAACCATGAACAGAGCATGTGAGTAACGGGGATATTTTCTCTTACAGATGAAGAGTCTGGAGCAAAAGAGATGCGGTTTTATAGAAGGATGTTGAGAATAACCATGAACAGAGCATGTGAGTAACGGGGATATTTTCTCTTACAGATGAAGAGTCTGGAGCAAAAGAGATGCGGTTTTATAGAAGGATGCTGGGAATAACCATGAACAGAGCATGTGAGTAACGGGGATATTTTCTCTTACAGATGAAGAGTCTGGAGCAAAAGAGATGTGGTTTTATAGAAGGATGCTGAGAATAACCATGAACAGAGCATGTGAGTAACGGGGATATTTTCCAAACAAAAAAAACTCAATTCAACTGTCCTCTTCCAATTGTGTACTTCCGATAGGAAGGTGGACAGTTGAGGTTTCTGTGACACAATGAAGAAAATGGATTACGACATAAAAGAATTATTGAATTCGAATGTAGTTCTACACCTCATAGGTTTGTACACATTGATTTATTGAATGCATTCGATATCTCTCATACGTAAGAGTTTTAGTCAGAGATTGACTTGTCACCAGGCCTTTTATTCGAGACAAAGATCTCCGTAATCAATAGACATTGATATCTTTGTATTATTTAGTTTATCTCATTTTCAAATGTAGCAATAGTCAGTATATCTCGAAATCTGTGTATTTTTCATACAGAAGCTTGCTTTGTGCATTTCGTATTTGTGGCTGTGTCTCGATGAGCGTATGTCTGTATGAGCGAGTGTTTGGGCGATCGATTGTTTTTCAATTATCTTAGTCCCGCATTAATTTCGTCCGGTTAACTAACAAGGTAGCTGTAGTATCATATGAATATTAGATAGACAAGTATAAATAGAGAACAACTGGCGAACATGGAGACTATGTCTAGCAAAACCGGTTGCTATTCATGACATGAACTGTACTACTACTACTACTACTACGACGACGACGACGACGACTACTACTACGCAGAGAGATATGCAAAACATAACAGCAGTATCGTTTGGGCTTTATAATTAACATGGTTTTGTTCTGTTTCTTGTATGTGACTTTTCTACAAATATTTTCATGGTATCTGCTCTGATGAGCTATTTTCACTGGTGCCCCGACTGCATGAATTTAAGCGTGCTACTAGGTTAATAACTCGTCCCACCCTTTTACTTTCGAAACAGTTAAATATAACCACCTCTTCTACTCCAACAGCTTCTTCTCTCACACTTCCCAGCAGTGAAACTCCCTTCCTCTTACTTGCTTTCCTGATAACTATAATCTTCAAAACTTTTGTTGTAATGTCAACCAACATCTTCTGATCCCTTGATCTCCGTTCTTATTTTTATCATTTCCTCAGTCCCCACTATACCCAATCTTTTCTCTTACTTTCACTCTCTGTAACCCCTTGCGTAGTAGTGACACTCCCGTCTTGTTTGGGGGTGAAGTGCTTATTAAAAAAGTAAAGAAAAACAAAAAAGAAATATATAGATATCTGTAGAAGGATTTTTGAGGGGGATAAAATTTGATTGTAACGATTCGTACAACCAACTTGCCACTCATATGAGGTACCTATTTGTATCTTAGTCGAGAAGTCGGTGATTGGTTGCGGTGTGACCAAAAATTTTTCATAGCGTTCTCATATATAAACTAGAGTCACGCGCGTGCTTTCTTTACTGTTCTGACATTCCTGTGGTCAAATTAGACTTTTTTCTGACCTAGTTAACACGAGTAATTGTTGTTCCCGGCATTCACTTTTGTTATGATTCACACCGAGATTCCCAACCTCCCCAGTTTGTTTTTGTCTCCTTTTTCTCTACTGGGTCGGTCTTTGATTTTCCCAACTCCACTATTTATTTTTATTCTTCTCTTTCCGTTAGTCAGCGAGCTTCTTGATTATGCCTATAAGCAGACTACAGCGGCCGATCTCATTTTTGTTGGGGTGGATGGGTCCTACTAATATATTGTATTTTAGTTTGAATGTTTTGTTATATTTTAGTTTCGTTTTGGGGGGTTCATCCAGGCCTCCTGTCATTTTATATCTGCAAAACTTTATATATTTTTATAAAACAAAAATTGAAAAGGCACATTTTAGGTTTTTATATCATAGATGTTTTTGTAGGTTCCCTGTGAATAAGTGCCATATGTTGGAATGAATGGATGGGTTCTTGTGGTGAATATGTAAATAGTAATGAATGAATGGATCGTGAATCTGATTAGCTAAGTTCAGGATAGTTCATGCTGACCAGCCTCTTCCCATTTGGCCTTGTGTCAAAATTGTTTGTATACATACATCTATCTATATAACACTAAAAGTCTGTGATTGCGTGGTGCGTCCGCCCGGCGCATAATGATTTAAGTTAATCTGATTTAAGTGAATAAGGTTTTAAACATACTAGCTGTTTATACAGTAAGTATTTTTATGTCAACTTTCTTCAAACGGACAATTTTTTAATTAAAATATTTTAAAACTATTTTTTAGACAGACACAAAGAAATCCCGCTTTGTTGTTTTGTCCAGTTGTTCGTAGAGTAAGTATTTTTAGTTCAGCTTTCTTTAAACAAAAAAATATTTTAAAAATATATATATTTTGCACATTTCAAAAAAAATTTTCAAGTGAATATGATTAAAAATATATTTTGGCATATTAAAAAAATATTTCTAAGTTAATGTAGTTTAAAGTTCTAGTTTATCCCGGTTAATCTATTTCTATTAAATGCTGTGAACAACTAGTCAGTCAGTTATATGCCATACGTGATACACGCTTAAGTGACCATGTATCTTTAGATACATGACTGACGAGGCAGTTTTCCCCCCGTAGTAGGTTGTCATTTCTCTCTGCGATAGACCAGTTGCCATCAAAGGCTATAGAACCCGGTCTGTCCTGCTATTTACCCATAGCTGGGTGGAGAAGAGGAGAATTCATACCTTTATCAGCGCGTAAGGGAATGTAATGGATTTGACTGGTATTCGAACTCGGCTCTCCGATTTCATTACTCCACGGTACCAAATATTCATACTATTTTAATATTCTTTTATTTCTGTCGCATAAAAACACAAGATGTATTATACACATATATTTTAGAACATTATTCCTGTTATGAGTAAATAAAAATTCATTTCTTGCTGACTAATGTTCTGTTTGTCTCATCACTCACTTTCGCCATTTCCTCGTCTACTCCTGTACACGTCTCTCCGTGACTTGCTTTTATTAACCCATCCGTGTGATTTTGACATATGTATGGCGCTACGTTGATCGAGGTGAATGTGGAAGATTAAGTTATATACACGATATTCATTACCCGGAGGGGGAAAAAGTACAGATAGCAAAATATTTCTCCGCCCGACTCACTTTTAAGTCAACTGAAACATTTTTTTTTTAAATAAAAAGGGAAGGAAGAGTTGGAAAGAGATAGAGGCGCAAAGAGAGAAAGTTGGAAAGAGAGTGACGGAGATAAAGAGAGATAGAAATAGAACAAGAGAAGTGGAAAAAGAGTTGGAAAGGGATAGAGGCGCAAAGAGAGTAAGTTGGAAAGAGAGCGAGGGAGATAAAGAGAGATGAAAATAGATCAAGAGAAGTGGAAAAGAATATCAAACGATACTAATCAAAATTGTTTTAAACATTTTAAGGGCAATGACTTGTCTCTTGTAAGAAATATCAGAAGTGAAAAAGTTTTTGATTTTAATGCTTCAAAATGCAAAGTATTTGTAAAAATAAAATAAAATAAAATGTATAATATAACTATAAATACAATAAAACTTCTAAAATAAATTATATAACTATAAATGCAATAAATAAACTAAATTATATAACTCTAAATGCAATATAACTTCTAAAGTAAATTTTTACTCTACAATAAAGTGTTGATTAAAACATGAAACCCTTTAATACACCCCAATTTACCTTGCTGGGGGTGACAGTATTATATCCAATGTCTTTCCTGTACTTCTACAGAGAGCTGTTTTCCAATTCCTCTTGTGTCTGTTATATTCACTTACATGCAAATAACGTCGGGGGACGTATGAATCTACCTTTTCTCTTCCCAGCTATGGGTTAATTAGTAAGACTTGTATCAATAAATCATTATCTTCTCAAAAATAAAATTAAAAAATACTTACAAACTAAAAATATATTCTGGCTTTAAATAACCTGCAAGAAGCTGATAAGCTATAGAAAACGAATCAATCAATTCTTCTATGTGGCATGTCATTTCAGAACCACACTCTCCTTTAAGATCTTAGTAAGGTTTATTTTCTTGATCTCTCTCCCAATCCCTATTCTGTCAGGTAGGTTACTCGCTACTGTCTCTGTTACTTATGCTTTCAATATGTCCTGTGTGGGACAGATTCTACAGACCGTCTTACCTCTTTGTTCCCTATAAATTTCACTTTCCCCTTTCCAATTCTAAGTATAATCATCTCTTTTGTTTCCATTTTCCTTAAAACTTCCTTGCTACTCACATGTTTAGTCCATGGTATTCTTAGCATCCTTCTGTAGAATCACACGTCTCTTGCCTCTTTCTTATTCATCTGCGAAGAGTTCGTCCAAAATTCACTACCATAAATATGAAACCCCTTCATCCGAGTTGTTAACAAGGCTTGTTATTGAGGATAAAGTCTTATGCACCTGTCATCTTAGATGGTTTGGTCACATCCAATCAGCTTCATTATGCATTACGACTGTCTCGGAGTTCAGGGTTCCTGGTTACAGAGATCGAGGTAGACCTAGGAATACGTAGACGTGCAGGAGCGTGGCTTTGCCCTCATTATCCCGCTTGACAGGGATGCTTGAAAAGGATGAGTGAGAACTAGCCTACTGCTGCCTACCCGAGTCACTGGGAAACCCACAGCGGTATAATCAAAGCTCTGGATCTTAATACCTGTCACAAATCATATCATCTCCTGGTAACCTTCATAACAGTGAAAGTAAGGTAGAAAGCTGTGGAAACACATTCATTATTCTGAAAGAGCATAGTGTATATATAAACATGTGTTTATAGCTGCTTATTAAGTCCCAGTGGAGATGAGTCTTATTCTATTTAACGAGATTTTAACTTAAAACACTCACCTCTTTTATGGCAATGGCCCAGATCTAAGATTGGCTCAAATTCAAACCCTAGCTGTAACTGACTATGGAGTTGTGGAATTATAAAAAATCAACCACCCCACAGACTGTCTTTGGTGTTAAATTGTCCAAAACCAGATTAATAGAAAAACAAATAGAGTTTTGATGAAAAATAAAATAAAAAATGTATTTGAATTTTATTTAAAAATCTGTATTCAAACTGAAAATGCAACAAATATTTGTGTTTTTCAATTGACTTCACAGCTCTAAACTTTAAAAAAAAATACAACAATATAATCTACATAATCAGGAGTCCCATAATCGTTTAGGGTGGGAAGGGCAGTACATATACTGTAACTATAGTTGGGGTGTCTACAGTGGCATAGTTAGAGCATGTGCTGCCAGATCGCACAAAAAATACATATTGCACAGTGACTCACTCTTAAAGTTATAAAACTAGTTTGTGTAT
The DNA here is from genome assembly GCA_964036315.1 of Acanthosepion esculentum. Lineage (NCBI taxonomy): Eukaryota > Metazoa > Mollusca > Cephalopoda > Sepiida > Sepiidae > Acanthosepion > Acanthosepion esculentum. The sequence goes on from OZ038479.1 coordinate 105,493,366, forward strand.
CATTATAATATACGGGATGGTAGCACCTGTTAGGGTCCCAACTATGGACAAATAGTGAACCCCCAAACAAAAAACAATAGTAGATTTTTATAATAAAATGAGCAACAATAGATTCTATGATCTACAAAATATATATTTGTATGTTAATAAAAAAAATACCCTGAAAGTATAAAATTTCTGCAATTGAAAGCATAAAATTACATTCAAAATGTTTAGATTTCAGCATTAAATATCCCATAGAGGTTGATATGTTGCTAAACAATCAATCTACCAAAAAATCCATATTTATAGTAAAATTACCAACAATACATATTTTTAAAAAAAATGATGAACAATACATTTTGTTTGTAGTTAAAGGCATACAATTGCGTTCAAAATATTTCCATTTCAGCATTAAATAGCCCATAAAACCATTATAATATTCCTTTCACATACTCAAATATAGTATACTTTAAATGCTCACCAAATATACTTAAACTTTACCAGTAAAAGTTAAAAAGCAAAAACGACATATAAGGAAAAAAAAGTGCAAAAAGTTAGGACCATCTTTATTTCTGAAATGAAAATTACAACTTTCTACAAAGTAATTTTTCTTGCCTTTATGTTGTCAAATTCTTCAATGACATCGTCAAAAACTATTTTATCTGTCAACTGTTACTCTATAGACAGTAGATAAGCCAATATATATACCATAGTTTGTTACTCGAAAAGGAAATGAAGAGAGGCTCTAGACTATTCCACTTATGGGGCTTTTTTTAAATCTCCCATTCTCACAAGTAGAAGAAAATGAAAGAGTGTTAAACAATTTGAATAAAGCCGGGGATGATGACGGGTGTTTAAAATTTCATAATTGACAATTCCTCCTTTAAAAGACATAAAATGTTACTGTTAACTACAGTATGTGATTGAAAAAAAATGCATGAATGTTAAAATTAAAAAAAATCTATAAAGAAATCAATGCTAACATTGAGTTATCGGATTAAGACAGAATTATTTTGAAATGGGATGTAAGGAAAATTACTGAAGAGCTGTTTAGAGTCTGCAATGCATTATGACAGCATGTGTAAGAAAATGCACTTGAAAGTGTCAAAAATATTATATATCTTGGCCGGAGGACCCCTAGATTTTGAGGCTTTAGCTAGCTAACCTTATAGGTAAATCTGACACTGAAAAGAAGACTTACTGAAACCAATGGAAGACATTAACATAAAAAAACAATTTTACTTCTCATGAAGCAAGAGGTCACTCATTATTAAACTTTAATCAGTGGGTAATCACGTTCTCAGTTATTTGTCTTTATAAAATAATTGTTCACTTTTAATTAAACGTTATTAGGTTTATAGGTAGTTTTTCAAGCCTCAGACATAAAATGATTACAGAGCATTATTGTTTCTCTAGAACTAAAGATCTTGACAAACAATATGTTTAAATCAATAAATCTCTCAAATGAAACTTATATTAAAACCTAATTCTTTAAAAAACACTACTAAACTTTTCCCTGAACAATATTAACTTGTGATGAATTTTCCTTTATGGTACCTCGACTCTATGACTTTGTGCATCACTAGATTGGTGGCAAAATCTCATCATTTTACAATTGAAATGGCTAGGTGAAACTAAGTTCTATGCTGACAGTTTCTTTTCTCGCACTTCTCACTTGTGGAACAGAGCACGTGAGAAACAAAGAGGAAAGTAAAAACAAGAGAACTGTTACTAACAATCAGAGAGAGAGAGAGAGACAACTGAAATTTCTGTGAAAACATAATGAGGAAAGACGGCTTGAAGAAAGTAACACTCACAGATTATATTGAAGGCAAGTGAAGCAGAGGGAAATATCTTGTAACCTATTTGATATGTTTGACTGAACAGATAGCAGTACGGAGACTAAAAAAGTGTTGTTCAAGTAGCAAGAATTACTTAGAGCAACAACAAAAAAAAACAGGAATAAAAGGAGAGATATGATTTCCCTGATGCCCTTAAGTGACATAACATATGAAAGAAACAAGGCCGGATTTATATGAAGAGAGGCCCTAGGTTATTCCACTTGTGAGGCCCCTCCAAATTCCCCAATCTCACGAGTAGAGACAAATGGAAGAGTGTTAAATTAAACAATTTGAGTAAAGCCGGGGATGATGACGGGTGTTGACAATTCCTCATCTAAGGGACATAAGATGCTATTGTTAACTACAGTATGTGATTGAAAAAAGGCATGAACGTTAAAATCTTTTTAAAAATCTATAAAGAAATCAATGTTAGCAAAGTTTATCAGCTTAAGACAGAATTGTTCTGAAATGGGATGTGAGGAAAATTACTGAAGAGTTGTTTAGAGTCTACAATGAATTATGACAGCATGTGTAAGAAAATGCCTATGAAAGTATAAAAAATATTATATATAGTTTAATAATGAGTGACCTCTTGCTTCATGAGAAGTAAAATTGTTTTTATGTTTATGCCTTAGTGGATTTTATGCTTTCAAGTTAAATCTCCCCTGACATAGATCTCTCAAAGTTTTTTCAGATCTGTATCTAGTTTCGTATACCAAAAATAAACAAAGAGAATTTTTAGAATTCACACACACACACACACACACACACACACACACACACACACACACACACACACACACACACACACACACACATTTCTTTGAGCAGTACTTGAGTAAATTTTATCAGAGCCAGATTTAGATAAAGACAGGTCCTAAGCTATTCCACTTGTGAGGCTTCTCCAAATCCCCCATTTTCATGAGTAGAGGAAAATGGAAGAGTGTTGAATTAAACAATTTGAGTAAAGCCGAGGATAATGACAGATGTTGAAAATTCCACAGATAACAGCATGTGTAAGAAATGTCTATGAAAGTGTTCCCCTAGATTCTGAGGCCCTAGGCCTGCTAAGCCTATCGGTAAATTCGACACTGTCCACAGTTTGTTGTTTCTGGTTAAAAAAAAAATTTGATGGCATAAAAGCGGTTATCCTTATTTTTGGACTGTTTGCTGGTTGGATGGTTTCTTGTTTTTTTTTGTCAGACAAAAATAGGTACCTCCACTAATACATAAGGTTTAAAATGAGTTTTTTTTTAATGAAAAAGCTATCTTGAACCTGCCATTTTAGCTTTAACTGAAAGCGAAAGGATTTAAAATTTACTATTTCCAGCAAGCAAAATACTCTGTGGTGTATTGCAAACAGAAATTATATTGATCGGAATCGATTATTTTTTCATTAAAATCTATCAAAACGGCCATTTTGTTTTTACACCTTTGTAAACAAAAGTTAATTTTCGGTTTAAAAATCTTGCTAAAATAAAATATCAGTATCTGTCTATATTTCTGAGATGAGGTATTATATACGCTATTTACATTATTCGGCTATTGCCATATGGCGACAAAGCTGAGGACAATAGTCCGAATAATGTAAATAGTGAAAATAAAATATATATTTCTGAAAAGTTATTTGAGGAAAATTAGCAAATTTAAAGTTAAATTAATCTGATTTGAAACAAATATTACTTATAGCATAAAATGAGTTTCTTTTCGCCGTAAGTGGGGGACAGCCCTTAAAACAGGTGACCTTTGAATGCTAGATTTATCGGTGTGTACATCCATACTTCAGAAATTCTGCACCAATATACACATAGAAAACAAATCAAAATTCTTTTAAAAATATTCGATTTCGTCAAATTGTAATGAATTTTAAAATATATGATTAGTAAATATAGTTTTACTTAACAATATTTCATAAGAATTATCACATTGAAAATTAATTTTAAAAGATTTAAAAACTTTATAAATTATTCAATTTAAAACTGTAAAAAAATGTAAACAAATCTTGTAAAAATTCATTTTTTGTCAAAAAAATTTGTTTTCTTTCGACAATATTGTCTAATATATATTATTCATAAAAGTAATTAAAAGCTTCTCTAATTAAATAATGTCTTAGTTTTATTGCTTTTTTATCTTTCGATACAAAAGAGATTTTTAGTAAGACCGGGTCCAATTTTGCAAACAAATTCGGCGATTTAAATTCTTTAAATAATTCTGCTTTTAACAGATATAGTCACTAGTAAAAATTATGACGTTGAATATCTCAAGTTTTCATAAAATTAAGTTAGGTACTGAAACACACGTAAAAAATATATTTTTACAAGATTTTCTAATAAAACAAATGTCAAAAACAATTTCATTCATTTGCAAATAAGTCCTGAAACCTTTTTTAAAACCCGACAATTATTTGATTTTTGCAAGAATTTCCAAATTAGTATGTCTGTCACCACAAAAAAAGAGGCAAAAATTTAGCTATGCTAAAAGTAAGGACAATCGCTGACGCAAGAAAAACAATTTTTAATCAAAATTTTGAACGTTCTAGTAAGGAGTAGAAAATTTAATTAAATAATAAAAAATATTTTGATCTTTCCTCTTAATAATGACATAGGGATTTTGATGATAAAACTATGTTTTCATTACGTTTGGAGCATGTTTACATCACGGTATGCTGATTTTTTTAGCGTTTACGCGGAGGTATCTAGATATTTATTATGTAAAAATTACATAATTGTGGCACAAGGCCGAAAAAAGGGGAGGGGTTAAGGCTGGTCCACACTAACTATCTTATACCTAGCTAATCCGATTGACGACCCATTCACTCATTACAATTTACCCATTCACCACAAGAACTTGTCCATTACCAATCACCATAATACCACATCCTCTCTAGGGGGACCTACAAAACGCGCCCATGTCATAAAAAATTAATGATAGTAAAATATATATAAAAATCTGTGATGAAAAAATGAGAGGGGAGGGAGATGAACCCAGTAACAAACTGAAATATTAACACAAATCAAATTAAATTTAACTAATGTTAGTATGGCTCGTCCAAAACAGAGAGGCCGCTGTATTCTGCCCATGGGACAAAATCAAGAAGCTCTCTCGCTAAGGGAGTGGGGAAAAGATAAAAAATCATACGGGCATGGGAAAATATAAAGCTGACCCAGACGAGATAAAAAGGGGCCAAAACAAACTGGGGAGGTTGGGAATCTCAACCTGGATCATAACCAAAGATGTGGCCGGGAACAACACTTACTCACATTAACTAGGTATCTATTCTACACAGATTAAAGGAAGTAAAATGATAAAGTACTGCAAACACACAGACGCAAAATGGGTTCTACTGTTTGCATGTTCGCTGGAGGTAAGCACTCCAGATAAAAAATATATTCTTTTTTACCTTTTTATTTTCTAAATTTTAAGAGATGGGGGTCAGTTTACTATTCATTGTAAATCGATCCCCCGGAACAAGCCAAAAAACTTCTAGGCATATGATAAATTATATGCTTACTTACAAAATTTCAAGTTAAAATTTAAAATATATATATATTTAAACTTAAAGTGATTTAGTAAGCATAGCTTAGATGTGGCACAAGGCCCAAAACACGGAGCATTCAGTGAAGATTGTAATTGATCCAACTTGCTAACCATTACACCACATTGAAGTACCCAAGTCTTACATGTATTATTTAAAGCAGAGTGTTGTGTTAAAATAAGGCTTACGTACAAACTTCAAATAAGTTCAAAATAGTCACAAAATAAGAATTCAAAGCATAATCTTACTTAACTTTTCCCATTATTATTATTATTATTATTATTATTTCACTTACCATTATTATTATTATTTTGGCTTGAGTGCAGAGATTAATTTACAATGAATTTAAAAAGTAAACTGAGACCCGGGACTCTGTCTTAAAATTTAGAAAATTAAAAAATATATATATTCATGATCTGGGAAGTGTAATCGATAGTAACATGAAAAAAAATTAGAAAAACATGATTATGCCTCGGAGGTGCGTTTCTATAGAAATGCCTAAAAAACATGATTATGCCTCGGAGGTGCCTTTCTGTAGAAATGCCTAAAAAACATGATTATGCCTCGGAGGTGCGTTTCTGTAGAAATGCCTAAAAAACATGATTATGCCTCGGAGGTGCCTTTCTGTAGAAATGCCTAAAAAACATGATTATGCCTTGGAGGTGCCTATCTGTAGAAATGCCTAAAAAACATGATTATGCCTCGGAGGTGCCTTTCTGTAGAAATGCCTAAAAAACATGATTATGTCTCGGAGGTGCCTTTCTGTAGAAATGCCTAAAACACATGATTATGCCTCGGAGGTGCGTTTCTGTAGAAATGCCTAAAAAACATAAATTATGCCATGGAGGTGCCTTTCTGTAGAAATGCCTAAAAAACATGATTATGCCTTGGAGGTGCCTTTCTGTAGAAATGCCTAAAAACATGATTATGCCTTGGAGGTGCCTATCTGTAGAAATGCCTAAAAAACTTGATTATGCCTCGGAGGTGCGTTTCTGTAGAAATACCTAAAAAAACATGATTATGCCTCGGAGATGCCTTTCTGTAGAAATGCCTAAAAAACATGATTATGCCTCGGAGGTGCCTTTCTGTAGAAATGCCTAAAAAACATGATTATGCCTCGGAGGTGCCTTTCTGTAGAAATGCCTAAAAACATGATTATGCCTTGGAGGTGCTTTTCTGTAGAAATGCCTAAAAACATGATTATGCCTCGGAGGTGCGTTTCTGTAGAGGTGCCTAAAAACATGATTATGCTTTGGAGGTACGTTTCTGTGGAAATGCCTAAAAAAATTTTAAACTGATTGATACTGTCATTCAAATTTAACCAGATTTGTTTGAATGAATTCAATCCTTTATACAGTTATATTTGCTACATTTATGCGAAGTATTGTGTTTAATATCAAGATGAATAGATAAAGAAAATAATACACTGCTTCTTCTTTTAGGTTTCATGTCCCATCAGGACATGAGCTATCATGACTCTCCATAACGTCCTCTTGTTTTAAGTATCTTTTTGATCCTTTACCATCCCTATTTGTCACTGTTCTGCTGAGGTGATTAGTCTCTGTTTCTCTTGTCTTAAGTATATCCTGTGAGTGTTAGATTCTCCAGGCCCTCTTTCCTCATTATGTGTCCCAGAATTTTCAAATGTCTCATTCTGATTGTAAGTAAATGATAATGGTAATATTAACAGTTTCCCTATAAGGAAACATTTGGCATTCATTGACCAGGCAGCTAGCATTATTGTCAGTCGAAATTTGTAAAATCTTTCTCATAAAACAATTTTTTAAGAAAATAAGTTTCTCAAGTCCAGTGATGAGGGTTTCCTTCCTAGCCTTTTATTTGATGTAGTGTTGAATGTGAACATCTTAATTATATCATTATTTTCTCTTCATGTTACAGACACTATCCATTTTAGTTGTTGCTGCTGTTGCAAGTCCCCAAGTGATATGGTTTTCTTTATTTAGTTATAAATCAGAGTGATAAAGTTTAATTTTTCACATCTGAATAGACAACTCTGTTTTTTTTGGGGTTTTTTTGTAAACAGTGAAATAGGATGTCTTCTCAAACATTTTTATATACTAAATATAAAGTTTATCATATTGAGAATTAATGTCCAATTAGAAAAATCATTAATTGCTTAAAAATACTTTGTAGAAACTGACAATTATCAGAAAAAGTATATAAGACCAAAAAAGAAAAAAAACTTAGGTAACATATTATATATGTGCAAGCATGTCACCAGCAGGGCCTGGTGAATGCTCTCCCACCTCAAAAATCATTTGCTCCCCAACTGCGAAAATAATATGAATTAATTTTAGTGTACAAATTTTCAGTGGTATCCACATTCTAGTGAAAGGCCTGTATACACTACAGTTCAAAAATTTGAAGTCACTCCCAGAATTGGCATGGATTGAAGTTGACAAAAAAAAAAGGAAAAATAAAAAATGGAAAAGAACTCTTAGAGTCTTTGAAAAAAGAATGGAATCAATTATGAAACTTATACTTTGAGAAACTTTTGCAAGAAATGCCAAAAAATGTTTTTTCTTTTCTTTTTGTCGTAATAAAATTTCTATTAAAAAAAATCATGTCTCACATTTTTTTTTTTAACCATGTATAATAATTTTCTCTTATCTAAAGTACAAAGAAACTAGTTTTGGGGTCAATTTAAAAAATGACCAGGGGTGACCTGAAACTTTTGTGTGTGTTTGCATGTGTATTGTTGAGTAATATTTTCTTTTAAAAAAGTTTTGCTTTATGTCAAATCAGAGTTTCTTCTTACTTCTTTTCGTCACTATCTCATTTGCTGCATGATATTTGGAGAGGAGCTGGGCACTTCCAAGTACCTTCTCAACTGACACGCTATGCAGGACAAGATGGCTGACCATACAGTTCAATCTATCATAGCACTCTGATGATAATGTTTTGTGACTGAATGAACCAAATCAAAAACAATTAATCACTGGGTATTAAACAAATTCAGATATGATTTCAGACATTGACGTTTCTGTGTTTTGAGGAATGCATTAAAATGATTCAAATAATTTATGTAAATTTGGTTTTAAGAAAATACAGCAAATTTTCTATCCCCCCCCCCCCAAATTTCCTAATTAACTTTAATAACTGAGGATAAAACTGAAAACCAAAATGCCGTATTAAATTATGATAATTTATTTCTTTTTTTTGGAAGGTAAAAGGTGGTTTTTAAAAATTATGATGTCATAAGTTGTCCTTTTTACGACTCTATCTCTCTCTCCATATATATATATATATATATATATATATATATATATATACATACATACATATATACAGGGGTTGGACAAAATAATTGAAACACTTATTAAATTCAAAGAAAATTTATTTAATATGGAATTGGCCTCACATACAGCTTTAATGCGTCTAGGAATGGAATCATACAGCTTCCTGACTTCATCCAGAGGAATTTTCAGCCATTCTTCCATTAATACCTGCTCCAGCTCTTTAAGACACGGTGGTGTAGGATAGTGGCTCCTAACTTGTCACTCCAAAATGCACTACAAATGTTCAATAATATTGATATCTGGAGATTGGGGAGGCCACTCCATGTGTCCTAGCTCACTTTCATGCTCTTCATACCAATTCTTAACCACTCGAGCGATATGTATTGGAGCATTATCGTCTTGGAAGATGCAGTCATCATTGGGGAATAAAGTCTGGGCCATTGGATGAACATGATCTCCCAAAGTGTTCAGGTTATCTTTGCTGTTGATTCTACCATGCAGGGCAACTATTGGACCGAGGCATTTCCATGATATGGTGGTCCAAACTATCACTGATCCACCTCCATGCTTCAATGTTGGAAGAAGGCAGTCAGGGTTGTAAGCTTCTGTGGGATTTCTCTACACATAAACTCACCCTGCAGTTGGAAAAAGAGAAAAACTGGACCTGTCTGAGAATATGACTTGCTTCCATTGGTCTGCAGACCAGGCATTGTGATCTCTGCACCACTTCAACCTCTTCTGAATGTTGCGAGTGGAGAGAAGAGGTTTCCTTACGGCAGCTCTTCCATGATATCCAGCCTTATGGAGCTTCCGACAAATAGTTTTAGTAGAAACTGGAATATTCAGATGATTATTCAACTCAGCAGTCACTTTGGCTGCAGTAGTCTGATGATTTTTTGCCACATTGCATTTCAATGCACGTCAGTCCCTGTCAGTAAGTTTGCAAGTCTGGCCCAAATTGCTACAGTTACTAGAGGTTTTGCCCTGTTTCTCAAATTGCGTCATAGTTCTTGATATGGTAGCTCTTGAAAAACCAAACAGTTCAGCAACCTTAGTGATCAAGCCTCCAGCCATGTGAGCTCCATCAATTTGCCCCTTTTCGAACTCAGAGAGGTCATGCATTTAGCTTAAATTTTACTAAATTCTAAAAGTAAATAAGACAAAGACAGTAAATTAGATAAATAAACGTATTTACAATAGATATAACCTGCAATTATGAAGTTTTAGTTAAAGTTCTTAATATAATGGGTCTTTGAAATATAGGAGTGGAATTTGCACCTGTTCCAATTATTTTGTCCAACCCTTGTATATATACACACACACACACATATATATATATATATATATATATATATATATATATATATATATACATATATATATATATACATATATATATATATACATATATATATATATGCACACACACACACATATATATACACATTTATATATACACATATATATATACACACATATATATACATACACATATATATATATATTGCAAAAAACAAAACTCTTTGATAATGTTTTATATATATATATATATATATATTCATACATGTTTCATTAAATAATATAGACAAGTGTTGTCTATTTATTTGTTTATTTATGACAACACTTGTCTATATTATTTAATGAAACATGTATGAATGAAAAAATGCTGCCTAAATGCACACAATATATATATATATATATATATATTGCAAAAAACAAAACTCTTTGATAATGTTATATATATTGATAATGTTTTATATATATATATGTGTGTGTATGTATGTTGGGTGTGATGGGTATTTCATATTTTTAATTTTGCACATGCACGTTGTTTGTTTTTGATTTTGTCAACTGCACATTATAGTATTGCAACATCTGTGAGAAAACGAGCACCATGATGTAATTCACTCCACCAGAAATTTAGAAACAGCATGCTGTACTGTTTGGCATTCACGCTAGAATCTCCAATGCAAACATTTCAGAGTGTTTGGGTATCAATCTGAAGACAGTGCAGAGGATTTGGAAAGAGTTGGAAGAGTCTAATCGTGATTACAAAGGTGTTTCGAGTGATCACTAGTGATGGCATCATTATACCTTCATTCATCTTACTACAGGGCTCCAGACTCAACACAGATTCCTACATGAAATGTCTTGAGGAGCTAGTGCTGCCCAGGGTCAAGAGGATGGCTACTGAATGACCCTATGTCTCACAACAGGACTCTGCAACATGCCACAGAAGCAGAAGAACCCAGTCATGTTTGCCAGACAATTTCTACAACCACATCACACCTTACATCTGACCAACTAACTCCACAGACTACAACTTCCTTGATTATTACATGTAAGGTGCAATTGAGCAAGCGACCAACAAAACTCCTTGTAATACCAAAAAGGAACTGAAGGCAAGGACTATGGCAGCATTCACCAACTTAATCAAGGAGTGTGTCCAGAAGAGATGCAGGAGATTCCAAAGTCATCTGGTGGTCATGGTTGAAGATGGAATAAATTTACTCTTTAGTATTTCCAGATAGTTTTGTGTAATTTTGGTAAATATATCTGTTAAAATCAGATGTTAGTATATATATATATATATTTGTGTATTTAGGCAGCAATCCTTCTTTCAAGCACATTTCATTAAAAACGACTGACAAGGTGCATTTATTTAGTTTTTTATATAATTTCTCATGTGATCTAATAAAGTTTTTCTTTTCAGAGGATAAATTATATAAAAATTGTCCGAATGTTCTTTTCCGAGCGCTTTCGGCTATACATTTAGCCATTACAATTTTTATATAATTTATCCTCTGAAAAGAAAAACTTTATTAGATCACACGAAAAATTATATAAAAAACTAAATAAAAGCACCTTGTCAGTCGTTTTTAATGAAATATATATATATATATATATATATATATATATATATATATATATATATATGTATGTGTGTGTGCAAATATAGAAAAATAGGAAAGAACCATTAGGTTAATAATCCAAAGTCCTTTAGTATTTTTGTTTTTATTTTTAAAAAACAGTGCTCAATACATAAGTAGAGCCCAAATTATAATTATTTTTTAAAAATATGATTCCATCGATACATAAGAGTTCTCATATTTCAAAGACAGGAGCCAAAAAACCAGTTCTGTTTCATCCTCAAGCGAATTTCGAAATAACTAATCTTGAAATTTATGGAGCTTTATAAGCATATACATTCGTAATATTAATTACATGAAAACGGTGAAACCAATTATTGTAATAAGGGGCGAAAGGGTGAACATATTGTATCAACATATTAGTTACTTTTGGAAAGAGGTTAAGTTAAGGTAGGGTCAGGGTGACTATATATATATATATATATATATATATATATATATATATATATATATATATATACCTTGACTTGGTGCATATTATAAGTGTATGTTCATAGGTAAAAATTAAAGACGAAACAGAAAAAAATCTTGGGTTTCTGCCACAGACCGTTTATTTGTTTTTATATATATAATCATTAGGGAAACAAAATTCCCAATGTCTATTTTGTCCTGAGCATGACGATAAACTACATCCGCATCCTGGGTAAGACAATAAACTACCTCCAACAGCAGGGCCTCTGATCAGGAGGTTTTGAGGAGCGTGGAACCATCTCTTAATTGCTGGTGTTCCCAAATCCACCTTGAGTCGGGGTGGTAGCACCTGTTAGGGTCCCAGATGAGTAAATAGTTAACCCCCAAACTGGGGTTAAGACACTATGAAAGTGTAATAATAGGTCTTAATACCAGAAATAGTTAGTAAAAAATTATTACCAGTAATAAATTTTTTGAAGAAAAAATTATTACCAGCAATACATTTTTGAAAAAAAAAATTACCAGTTATACAATTTTTGAAAAAAATATATTACCAGTTATACATATTTTGAAAAAAAATATTACCAGAAATAGATTTTTTGAAGGAAAAATATTACTAGCAATAGATATTTGAAAAAAAAATATTACCAACAATAAAAATGTTGTCGGCATTAAATAACCCATTGAGGTTGATATACCGTAAAACAAACCAATCCAAACCAAACCAAACCCAATGTCTCTTGGGTATGTCCGTTTTCTTTTTCTGATCCAGAAGTTAGGGTAACTAATGATAAACATCATTATAATGGTTGATCTCAAGTCAACCTTGCACAGAGTTGGAATGACCAAAGAAAAGGTTGATGCTTTGGAAGACAAAGTGGAAAGGAGAGTTTAGTTGTCAGTGGACTTAGGAAAGGAGATGTTCTCCAGTGGGAATGTACTTTCCACATTGTGCTACATATTTGAGCAAGGGGGAGAAAGGGAATGAAGAAGGAAACTGTTTGTCTTTTTATAGTCTTCAGCAGTGCCATCTCACAGCGTTTGACAAAGCCAAGGTCATGTACTAAAATTTATGGTTCCTTTATCACTAGCATCATGGGAAAATGTATTTTCTTTTATTATTCATTATTTATTTATTTATAGATTTTATTTCATTTTTTTTTTTTTTTTTTTACAGTAAGGTTCATCCTTTACGAGGCTCGGGGACCACTCACGGTAGAGGGTTATGTTAGGAGACTATTTGTGCAGATAGGAGTGGAAGATAATGGTTAACCTTGACCTTGAACAGGTTAAGACTGTAGTGATCGAGGAAACATCCTCTTGGGAGTAGGTTCCACAAGTGCTCACAGACACTTTTGGACTGGAGAGTTAGGTCTGGGCAGCTCCCATCTAAACATGACAACAGTCTCCATTCACTGCCTGATCTGGCTCTTGTAAAGGTAGAGGATAGCAGGAGGATTCAGGTACTTACTGGAGCGGTACAAAGAACCAACCATTTTACCTGCATCTTTACCAGTGGATCATATGAAGGAGTTCCACTTGAGGTCAGGTGCGATTTTGAGACCCAATAGTCTTTCTAGGCACAGAGCCTCTCTCAGGGAGGAGACATCCGTTCATGCTGATTGGTGGTAGTTCAAGGTTGATATTATGAAACACCCAGTTAGAATCAGACACTCAGTGTATGGTTTATAAGATCCAGAAAAATCTTTTCTCTGCATGACAATTAATTGGCCACCTTGACTACACCAGATAACCTTGCCAGCAAAATATGTTTTTTCAATATATAAACAGGATAAAATGATAAAGATGGTAAATAAAACAAATAAATAACATTCTTGCATTTTTAAGTCCATTTTATTGGAGTTTCAATAAATAAATTGCATGTCCCAGTGAAATTGAAATTCATCTGCCAAGTATTTTAGTGAATCATTTTTCTTTTTCATTAAGTTTTTAAAATTTTGGTTTGGCCATGTTTTTTTTTTTTCTTTTTTGTTTAAAATTTAAAGAAAAAAAAATGATGAAAATTCTCTACTTACGTTTAGAAATTCAATGATTTCTGAAATAAGCCAATTTTTTAAGGTTGGTTTGCTTAATATTGTGGATAGATGATTTTTTTTTTTAACTATGTAAAAAAGTCAGATTTTTGCCTAAGTTTTTTTTTTTTTTTTTTTCTTTAATGCAAACGTATATGAACGAGAAAGAAGTTGGAAAGAAAGCAAGGAACTGAAAAAGTAAAAATGGACAAATATTCTCCCATATATCTTAAAAATATATATGTTGTATTGAAATTCAACAAAATCTCTTTTGAAGTTTGTCTGTTTATCTTCAAAACACAATCTCATTTGAAATTCTATTTGAATAACAGGGAATGGTTTTCAATAAGAAGCTAATGGGGTTGTTTACCGTTTGAAGAGCATAAAAAGAGATTACAAGAATTAATTGTGGAATAATAATGAGAATGGCAGAGTTAGAGTATAAACAAAAAGAACAACTGAGTGTCATTCATTATTATTTAGTATAAAAAGTTGAAGACTGAGTCACTATAAACTACAGAGAGGAATAGTAGTAGAGAGGACACATGAATAAAAGAGGAGTGGGAGGCTAATGTGTGGGTTCTAGTACATGACTGAGTGAGTGGGAAGAGAAGCGTCATTCACTGAAGGAGGGGGAGACAGACAAAGAATTAGGATACAAATAATAAAAGAAAGTTATAAGGAGATTTTGTGTTGTAAATTATTATGACGAATGGTGTATTAAGAAAAGAAACACAAAAGATTTTGTTTTTCTAAATTATGATCTCAGATCTGCATTTTTAAAATCTGACATGATTTAAATTTTTCCAATTAATTTTTTTTTTAATGAACATCCCCTGTACTTTTTAATGTACAGACATTGTTATTCTCAAGTAAAAGTTAATTACACAAGCAGCAAAGGATTTGCTACTAGGGTAAAAGTGCAGGCTTTATTCTACATTCCGAATTGTTCTAGAAAATCAGGAAATTTTGTATTATACACATGTGTGGCTGGAAGGACTTTGTTTTATATTAATTACAATGGGAAACAAAGAAATACTGTTTTTTTTTTTTGCTACCCAGATAAACGAAGTTGTACAAGACTAAATCAAATGCAATGATTCTGAAGCACAGTGGAGTAACGGATAGCGGCTTAGATTGAGGAATTGGCGAGCCAAGTTCGAATTCCAGTCAAATCCATTACATTCACTTATGTGCTAAAACCCTTGGGAAAGGTATGAATCCTCCTCTTCTCCCCCCAGCTTTGGGTAAATAGCAGGACAATCTGAGTTCTATAGCCTTGGATGGCAACTGGTCTAGGAGATGGACAACTCTGAATTCAAACAGTATTTATAAATGAAGGAGGCACAGTGGAGTAATGGATAGCGGCTTAGATTGAGGAATTGGCGAGCCAAGTTCAAATTCCAGTCAAATCCATTACATTCACTTGCAGGCCCTTGGGAAATGTATGAATCCTCTTCTTCTCCCCCCAGCTATGGGTAAATAGCAGGGCGGACTGGGTTCTATAGCCTTGAATAGCAACTGGTCTAGGAGAAGGACAACTCTGAATATGAGGGAGTGCTCACTGTCTGACATGAAATTATTGGTTGAATTTATATCTGAAATTTTTATTGCATTCTGTTCAATTGATACAATTAATATCGCTACTGAATTAAAGGGAAGCATGGTGGAGTAATGGATAGCGACTCGAATTAAGGAATCGGAGAGCCGAGTTCAAATTCCAGTCAAATCCATTACATTCACTTATGTGCTAATACCCTTGGGAAAGGTATGAATCCTCTTCTTCTCCCCCCAGCTATGGGTAAATAGTAGGAGAGACCAAGTTCTGTAGCCTTGAATGGCAACTGGTCCACCACAGAAAGAAATGGCAATATACTGCGGGGAAAAAAATCAGCCTCGTCAGTCATGTATCGAAAGGTACATGATCGCCTAAGTGTGCATCACGCATGGCACATAACTGAACAAAAAAAAGAGTACTGGACCATAATATCAGTTCTGCTATATGGCAGTGAATGCTGGACAATCTTCTCACAGCTGAAGAAGAGGCTAGATGCAACAGAAATGTCGTTCTACAGAAGGTAGCCGAGGATACTATGGGCAGAACATTGTTATTAACGACAAAGTTTTAGAAAAAATAGAAACAAAAAGAACATATAATTAATATCAGGAGGAGATAATGAGGAAAGAGAGCTTGGAAAATGTGATACTCACAGGACAGATTGAAGGCAAGAGGGACAGAGGAAAACAATGAATAACTGATATAGAGATCTTGAGTAAATGGATGGCAGAACAAGTCTTAGGAGAAATAACATGAAGACAAAAATTTATTAAGAGCTACAAATAACAGGAAATTGCGGAGAGCAATTGATCACCAATGCCTTCAAGGGACACAGCAGATAGATGAAAACACAGAATTATCTTGAGCAGATCTTTAATTTCAAACAAATATGGATGCAGATGAATGAAATTAGAATAGGCAAACAATTACAACACAGTAAT